>NC_051170.1:81819029-81825170 GCF_013339725.1 Rhipicephalus microplus | reverse complement strand
CAGCTTCCAGCTCCCTGGGCGTGAATGGGCGGTCCAGGTCTGGGTTAATTTCGCCACAGTAATGTGGGTAGGAAGGTGTGAGGGGGGGGTGGGAGATACAGAGATTTTAAATTTTCAAACACATCAGATGGAGTCCCTTGAGCGAGAGCTTTAGCTAGGGTGGGAGCAACGGCAGGCTTGGTACCTATGAGAGACCTAAACAGAGACCATGTAGAGCGCGAGTGCAGTGCGGAGTGAAGGCCATCACACAGCGTGTTCCAACGAGAGTGCTCGAGAGAAGTGCCGTAAGCGATAATTTCAGCCCGCAGAGCATCAATTCGAAAGGAAGTTGGACGTTGTGTGGCTGGGAGCGAAGAGCACGTTTGAAACGTTGATGACGTTGCCATAGGCGGAGGAAGTGACGATCAGGGTCAGAAATGGGGAGTCGAAAACGACAGCGGCGACTACAGGATGTCATTGCTGCGAAGATCCGCGATGTCCTGTCGTCGTAAGTTTTAAATGAGTCAGACAAAAGGTTATTACGGAATGCTTCCCAGTCAGTGTGAGTGACTCGTTGTTTCCGCCTATTGCGCGAAAGAGGGGTGGTGACATGTATGAGAAAGTGATCACTGAAAACATTTTCAGCGGACACCTGCCAGTGAAAAGGAAGGGAACTCCGAGAGAACGTGAGATCGGGTATAGTGGAACGCTGTGCAACAGTGCCCGCTCGAGTAGGGGTGTCAGGAGTATTAAGAAGGGTGAGATGGCGTTCCTGGGCAAAGCAGTGTAGAAGGCGACCTGGTTTGAGTGTTTGGGGTAACCCCAGAAATGCTGCACTAGAAATAGCGTGAACAAAACAATCTCTTCGCGACAGCGATTCGGCGTAAGTGAGTGAGTGAAAGAACTTCACTGACAGTAGACAGTGAGCAAGTCGTATCTCGCGTTGGTGTCTTTGCTCCCAGGGAGCTTTTGGGAAGCAGTAAAGCTATGTTTAAGTGGAACTTAACCATCTCGTTGCTGCTATAAGCTGCATTGGGGAACGACCACCAAAAAAGAAACGTATCAAAAAATTGCGAAAAACCATTAAGTAGCTGGCGCGAACACCGCCGCCTAAAACCCCTGAATAAAGCCGCTGGCAGCAGCGTTCGAAAGCTTCTACCTCCCCACTGGACGTGCGTGCCACTGCTATAGGTGTTCCAGTCTGTGGAGAATTAGAAGCACTGGGTGACCATAAAAAGCAATTTGATCGTCACATACTATAATAGCACTTTCAAGGTCACCACAAAATAATGGAACCTTAATTTTTGAGGGGATAATGCGTGTGCCCTTCCAAAAACTAATCATTGCTCGAAGCCATCGTGAGTAGTGTACGTTTGTCAAGTTGTGCAGTAGATGGGGTAGAAAAACTTCGCTTGTAAATGATACAGGATGTTTTCTAATATTTTTTCGCGTGAGCTATAGAGAGACGTGCATAAAAGAGACGTTCAGAGGAAGATCAAGACTTTTAGGTGAATAAGAGTAGCATAAAAACAAAGCTCACTGAAATAAGCGCCTGAGAAAAAAATTGTAAGAACGTAATGAGGAATTTGAAAAGGCTCAAGGGCACCTTATCAAAACGTTTAATTTATGGTAATTCCTTTTTACATACCCTTGCAAACAAGAATTAATTTTGAAAGAATGATTGTTCGGCTTCAGCTAACCATTAAGGTGACAGATATATGAATAAAAGTAAAGCCAGACATGCGAAAAGACAGAAATGGTTGACTATGAAGACATTCTAATCTATATTCTAAATCCTTTATTTATTCCGAGCAAGGAGAATGGGGTTGAAGGAAAAACCCGCCTTACCGTGGCTTGACTAAGCCCGGTCCCCTTGTGCTACAGTTCGACTGTGTACAACCCTGACAATAGGTACATGGCATGCTAACAATCAGCCAAGGCACTTCGCACAAGTATGCATACAATAGCATAGGGGTGCAGAAAGTAAGTCGACTTCTTCATAAACTTTTGCAACGCTTCGGCACGACATCAATAAGATATGCGCAACATATATTTAGAAAATATTACGTGGCAATGAGTAATATCACAACCACATAAAAAAAACGTATTGGCTACAACAAAAACATAAACACGTAAACGCACAAGTACCACAAGAGTGGAAACTTGGGCTAGTTGGTGCGTAGTCATATTGCAAGATGTTTCAGCGCGCGAACAAAGGAAAAAGGACAGGGTAGACAGAAAGAGCGCTGTAGACAGAAAGAGCACAGCGCTCTTTCTGTCTACCCTGTCCTTTTTCCTTTGTTCGCGCGCTGAAACATCTTGCAATATGGCACAAGTACCATTCGTATTGGCCTCGAAGACATACCGTGGCGCCACCAGTGTCATGACGTCACTCATAGGCAGCCGCGTTATGTTCTCTGCTAGAACACCGCATTTTCTGCGCTTTTGCTGTGGACACCATGCGTGCTTCCTCTTGTTTTGAAGTTCAGTGCTTAAAATGGCGGTAAAACCTGGTAATATGGGCAAGCAAACTACGAATCGGTGCCCCAGTGGCACTCTCGTGTCTAATTTGCATTGTAAAATTGCACTAAGAACCGGTGCAGCCATGGGGGAAGATGCAAGTGCAGCCATGAGGGACAATTCAAGCAAGGCGAGCGCACGCATTCTATCTGTGACGTCAAAACGAGCGCAGCGCTGGCCTCTCTTGTGGAGGCTCTCATGGCCAGTGTGAGGACATACTGATGCTCTGCTTGAATTACGCGGCGGGGTCAAGCAAAACGAATTGAGTGAAGAAGAAGCGAGGAGACATGTTGTCCTGGTTTATTGCACGTGTATTTAATGTTTTTAAAAGTTCAGCAATACAATAAAACACCGAGTGATGCACATACTTAGTACTACAAAAATGTGCTAACCAAACATCTGCATTTATTGAGCTATACAAATTTTTGTGAAAATGAAAGGGTAAACACACACACACACACACACACACACACATATATATATATATAGATATATATATATATATATATATATATATATATATATATATATATATATATATATATATATCTTGGGAGGAACCGGTTTATTCAGCCAGGCTCGAGCTAAATCACGCTGGTGATGATATTTACAGATGAAGAAGATGTACAGGTGATGATGATATCAAAAAGATTAAATAGAATAAAGAGTCATTCGCTTGTCGCGCTCACACTAATTCCCCCGCGCGGGGAAAGCAGCCGCCTGGTCGCTTGACAGTAATATGGAATGCGTCACGCAGAAGGCTTTAAACGAGATACGTCCACTATCTCTGTTCCTCGGCAACGATGATCAGGATTAGCGCTAAGAGGAGAAACACGGTAGTTCACAGGAGATGTCTGTTCGACCACCATGTAGGGCCCAATGAAGCGACTGATGAATTTGTCGCATAGGCCGGGGACGCGTAGTGGAGTCCATAGAAGAACTTCGTCGCCAGGGGAAAAACTCACAACACGGCGAGGCGAGTCGTAGCGAGATTTTCGAGTGTCCTGAGAGGCCGGTGTTAACACGGGCCTGGTGACGGCTGTGTGCGAGACGAGATAGAACTTCTTTAGAGAATGGAGCCGTCGAGGGAGCAAGGGCCGAAAGGAAAGAGGCATCCAGAGCGAAACTCGGTGAGTGACCATGGACGAGAAAAAATGAAGAAAAGCCAGTAGTGTGTTACGCAGCCATATTATAGGCGAATGTCACGAAGGGTAGAATCGTATCGCAGTTCGTGTGGTTGGGGTGAATGTACATGGCGATCATGTCCGATAGGGTCCGATGAAACCGTTCAGTCAATCCGTTGGTCTGCGGGTGGTAGCTAGAAGTGGTATTGTGAACAGTGTTCGAGTCACGCAAAACTTGCTCGACAATGGAAGAGAGGAAGACTTTGTCACGATCACTCATGAGAATGCGTGGAGCTGCATGACGCAAAAAGATGTGGCGAAGAAAGAAATCGGCGATCTCAGTGGCAGTCCCAGATGGTATAGAAGCTTTTTCTGCGTAGCGGGTAAGGTGGTCGACGGCCGTGACAATCCTGCGATTCCCATTGGATGATACAGGAAAAGGGCCACACAAGTCGATTCCAACGACTTCAAAAGGTGAAGCGGGACAAGGAAGAGGTTGCATTAAGCCAGCCGGAGCAGTTGTCGGTCGTTTTCGCCGTTGGCAATGGACACAGGAGGCGACGTACTTGGCGACGGCTGAAGAGAGGCCAGGCCAAAAACAATGACTTCGTATTTTGTCGTAAGTCTTGTGATAGCCTAGATGAGTGGCGGTTGGATCATCATCAAAGGCTTCCAGAACTTCACGTTGCAGAGAACGTGGGATGACGGGTCATCGATGTTGTAAATGTAGCGACATAAAGCATCACTGACAAGCTTAAATTGTTTAAGTTGTCGACGAAGTCTGGCGTTTGGAGGTGTAGTAGTGGCGGTCAAGCGGTCAGCAATGGTGCGGCAGTATGGGTCGACACGTTGTTTTGAAACAAGGACGGATAGGCTGGCAGGTGATGAACTTAGCGCTGCGATTGGAGAGGTGCTCTCGTTTTGGAGTATCGATGGTGAGTGGCTTCCGCTGGGCAAAGGACAGCGCGATAGAGCATCAGCATCTTGATGCTTCTTCGCAGATCTATAGGCGACATCGAAATCATACTCCTGCAAGCGAAGCGCCCAGCGACCGAGGAGACCCGATAAGTTTTTCAGCGATGAAAGCCAGCATATGGCGTTATGGTCGGTCACGACGGTAAAATGACGGCCGTGAAGATATGGTCGGAATCTTTGCACTGCCCAAACAACAGCAAGGCACTCCTGCTCGGTGATAGTGTAGTTCTTTTCTGGAGCGGTAAGAGCACGACTTGCGTAAGCAACGACGCGTTCACTTGAGTTTTTGTCACGCTGCAAGAGTACCGCACCAAGACCATGACTACTTGCGTTGGTGTGAAGAATGGTGAGTGCGGTGGAATCGAAGCGGCACAGTACCGGATCCGACGTGAGGGCTTGCTCCAATGACGTCAAAGTGCTTTCGCAATCTTCATACCAAATTAAGGGGACGTTCCTTGCGAGGAGTTGATGGAGCGGAGACGCAAGTTCCGCGAAGGCACGTATGAAGCGCCTGAAGTAAGAAGATAACCCGTGAAAGCTGCGCAGGTCCTTTCGACGTTATGGACGAGGAAAATCGAGGACAGCGGCAAGCTTCTCGTGGTCGGGCCGAATTGCTTCTTTGCTGAAAAGGTGGCCGAGAACCTTGATTGTCTTGCTAGCAAAGGTACATTTATGGGTGTTAAGCTGTAGACCGGCTTTTGCAAGGCATGTGAGGACTCCGTCAAGACGTTGTAGATGCTGCGAGAACGTGGATGAAAACACTACTATGTCATCGAGATAGCACAGACATGTTTTCCATTTCAAACCACGCAATACGCCGTCTATCATGCATTCGAAGGTGGCGGGCGCATTACAGAGTCCAAAAGGCATCACATTGAACTCGCACAACCCATCTGGCGTTGAAAAGGCGGTCTTCTCTTTATCAGACTCCGACATTGGTATCTGCCAGTAGCCTGACCTAAGGTCGAGGCTAGAAAAATACTCTGCGCCCTGTAATGAATCCAGTGCATCGTCGATCCGAGGGAAGGGATAAACATCCTTGCGCGTCATTTTGTTTAGCGCATGGTAATCGACGCAGAAACGCACTGTCCCATCTGTCTTTTGAACGAGAACAACTTGGGATGACGAGGGACTGGACTCGAGGAAGGACGTATGATGTTGCGTCGTAGCATGTCTGAGACGTTTTCCTCGATGATCTTGCGTTCTGCCTGAGACACGTGATATGGACGCCGATGTACAATACGAGAGCCGTCAGTCTGGATGCTGTGAGAAGCGGTGGTAGTCATGCTGAGGGCCGGCGAGTTCACGTCAAATAGAAAACGGTGTCTATTTAACAGGGCGAGCAAATCTTCAGTTTGATGAGGTGTTAAGTCAGTGCTTATTGTTGCCGACACAGGTGTGGCAGAGGCATTGAATGGCAGTAATTGTGACTGCGGAACATCGTTGTGGTTGTTGTTCGGAAGAGTAACAATCGCAACAGGCTCACTGTCGACCGCGCAAGATACTGTTGAGCCACAGGGGAACGCCCGAGTACACACTCGGG
>NC_051170.1:81264029-81814029 GCF_013339725.1 Rhipicephalus microplus | reverse complement strand
AGCGCCACTGGGTACCAGCGTCCCGCGTAATACCTGACTATGAGCCCAGTATGGCGCTGGTACCAGCACCTCCTAGCGCCGGTGCTGGGACGCTGGAGCGGCAGCGCCCCAGTACTCTGCGCAAAATGGCTTCACAGGGATAAAACGGGGGTGCCCATTCGCCATAAATAAATAGGTATATGAGTAAAATAACGCGCATTCACAATAAAAATAAAAATAAAAAAAACATTGCTTAACGGGATTCGAACTCGCTGTCACGTGATTTATAACCGAGTACGCTACCCACTACGGCACGCCAGAACGTGCTTACGGGGTTGTAAAACAACTATTCATCCGAAGAACTTGCCGTTCAACTTCATGTTATTCCTTTCTAAATAAACTTGCCGTTCAACTTCACAATATTCCTTTCTAAATCAGAATTGGGTCTTGATTCGACAGTGACAAATGGCTTCCGGGCACCGAATGACGTGCAGATATTAGCAAGAGCGCAAAGTTTTTTTGAAGCATCTACATCTTAAGTCTGAAAAATCTCAAAGTGAATGGAGGAGCAGCCACAGATTGTCGGCTTTTCCTGCCAATAGTTTTTTTTTCTTTGACAGTTGGTTCTAGCACTTGCTACTGGTCAACAAATACAGATGATTTACATGCTTGTTTGATAGTTATCCACGCACACGAGTTAATATTGAGTATTTTTTCGCGCAAGCGACGATGTAGCAGTACACATCCGGCGTGCCAGATTACAAATTTGCAGCTATATCGATACCTGCAACTAAGAAACCGCCGAACAAATGACTAATGTAATCCGCGGAAAAAGTATGCCAGTATGTTAGTTAACTAACGCGTACTGAATTACCATCTCGAAATTGCGTGTTCTTACGTACGAGTAAGAGAAGTACCAGCTCCTGCGCTCAGAAGAAAGCTTTCGGTGGCAGCCTACGTTGCTGAAAGCACGACACATCGATCGTTGCCGCTCCTTGTGCGGGCACAGCACACGCGCATAAATGGTCGATTTAGGCTCAGGAATGTCTAAACTGTACTTTACAGTCATTCTTGCACTTTAGAATTGTGCCTACAAAAGTAAAAAGCGTCGGCAGCAGTTTTACCGACGCGGCCGGCACGACAGGCCTCGGTGGGACGGGGCACTGGGTAAGGCTGCCTTCGAAGCAGCTGAGTTGCGATGCTTGAAGTTTCTGCATTTGAGATTCGAAATATTTTTAACTGTTACCTAAGCTGTACCTGAAGTAAGTGGAAGGTCATTAAATGCCAGAAATTGATTTACGGAGTAGCGATGGCGAGTGACAGCCATTTTTCTGGCCTCCACTGGCACTATACAACGGGCGTGCCAGTGTACAGATATATGCAGTTATATGAATACCAACAATTAAAAAAACACCCATAGATATACCAATGCAATCCGCTGAAAACGTATGCCAGGGAGTCAGTTCACGAAGGCGCAGCAAATTACCAACTGAAAATTGCGTGTTGCTACATATCAGTCAGAGAAGTACCGGCTAAGGGTGGCGGGCATCTTTTGGTGACAGCCTGCGTAGCTGAAAGCACGACGTTCGATCGTCAGCGCTCCTTGTGCGAACATCGACTCAAGACCAAAATAGTTGATTTATGTTAATGGATGTCTAAACTATACTTTACAGCTATTTTCACACTTTAAAGTTGTGTGTTCACAAAGCAAGAAGCGCCGGTAACATATATACCAACGCAGCCGGCACGACAGGCCTAATGCTCACTGGGCCGGGCACTGGGTAAGACCTGCTTTCGACGCGGTGAGTTGGGATTGTTGAAGATTCTGCGTTTGAGATTCGCGAAACTTCTACCTCTTACCTGAAGTAAGTAGAAAGATAAGCATTACCAGACATACATTTATGCGGTGTGGCCGAATCGAACGACTGCTTTTTTTCTCGCCTCCGCCGGGAAACCTTCCTGAAGCGATCGAGAGAGCTCATTTACATTTCCTCAACTTTGCAGCGAAAAAAAATTTCCTGTTTCCGTTAGGAGTGGCGTGCAGCTGCAGGCTTACAAACCACAGCAACTTGGAATCGTTACAGCAATACACGGATGATGCGAATATGGCCGGTTTACGGGGGGCATATGCAAAAAAGGTGCATTATAGTTGTTGCGATACGTACGTGCGCCGCAAAAATTACGTATGCTCGGTATCTGCCAGGGTAGCATCTCTCTATGCCGTCGAACCAAGCGTTTTATATTCAACAACACCGAAAGAAACCACGGCACACGCTACAATAACATGCACTCTGCAGCTCCGCTGGCAGAAACATTGCGTGCTCCAGTATTCAACGGTGCTTTCCTGTGAAAATTACAGCGCTTCCAGCACTTCACAATGCGCACCAGCATCACAGCTGTTGGGCCTGTGCCCCTACCTGTGCGACACAGCTTTTCCCAGTGCGCCCAGCGAAGTGCCAGTGATTACAAGCGTGTAACAGTGCCTCCAGCGTGTACCAGTGCCAAAAAAAAACGTACTGGAATTATGCTGTTTTTGCAATAAGGTAGATTCTTTCGCAATTAGGTTATCATTCTTTACTCTACTCTACTTGTCGCGTGTGCGATACAGATCGCGCTTGCCTGCTACGGGCTCAGTCGTGTTGTATACCGCACGCACGAAATGCACCGCGAAGGTCAGTTTGGGCGTCTGCAGTTCGCCTGTGCTTTGCGACTGCCTGGAAATTGCCCGCCATTGCCATCGGCCTCCCGTACGCGCGCTCATCGAATGCTCGGCTGTCTTGGTCCGCCGCGATGAGCTCCGGGCTGACGATATTGGCTGAGACCTGGTCACTGAGTTGGGAGTCGTCGAAAACACGTTGCGGGTTCTAGTAACGAGCTTGGTTGTAGTATGTCGCGCGCTGTAAGTGCACCAAGACGCGGCTGGCAGGGTTTTCGCCAGCGTCAGGAACTCAGTCCAAAGTGGTCGCCATTACAGTTGGCTTTCCCGTCAGTCAGGTCGGAAGCAACTCGGCGCCAATCGTTTGCCGCGGCAGACAGTAGTACAAAAAGGTAATTGACAGTCTGCATACTATTTTCTAAAGCACACGTGTGAATACACCATTCCAATACCAATGCTGTGTGACTTGGCGGACGCTATACGCTGACCTTTACTGTGGTGATAGACTTGCGAAGTCGTTTTCGCCTCACGACACCCATCCATCGTAGTGGCGGTTGTTTGTTTCACCACAGAGCACAGTGGTTGCGCAGTGGCGTTATGGTGCATTCAGACGACGGACCGAATCCGGATTTGTCGTGGACGCGGACAGCTAATCCGCGGATGGTCCGCCTGCAGGCGCATCCACACGATGGACGGTGTCCTATAGGGGAAAACAGCCGGATTACCCTCGACAGCAGATTCGGCGCTCACCTGCGCCCGCTGGCAGCAGACCGTTTGAGAGTATCAACATGGATGCCCGCAAGAAGCGAAGCTTGGCTGCGATGTCCTGTCGTGTTGTGACAAATGAACGAGTAGTGTTATTCTTTCAGGAGAAAAGGGAGTTGCTAGCAGGATATTCTTTCAACTACATTATTCCCCACTTGTAGAACTTCTAAACGTGTCTCCCGCCTTTTTTTTTTAGAAGCGGCACGTCGCCGGTTGCAGAAGTTGGAATATTTCACCACCATGACGGCTAAGAATCTCGCGTGTTAAGCGACGGCGGCGACATTTCCCGAACCACGAAAAGTGATTTCTGCATATTTAATCACCCGAGAACAAAGTCTCCGGAAACTAAGTAAACAATGCTCAAGCGTAGATGACGCCGACCAGTCATGCAGCTGTCCGCGAGCCATGGAGGGCATGCCGCGAGCAGACGAAAAGTGTACTGGTTGCCACCGACCCCAAGCTATTCCGCTGAAGTACCGGCTCTCCCCCGCCAGAATCCCGATGTGAGAAACAGGTTGGGTTCACCCGTCCGCGAGCCGCGCGGACGAGGGGAATCGCTGATGTGAGGTAACGTGACGCGCCGTCCGTCCCGCCACATCGGGATTCGATCCGTCGTCTGAATGCACCATTAGTGGCGCAGCCTGGCAGAGAGCGAGGTTACGGGGAATCGTGAAAAAAAGTTTTTCCTCTATTTTACGGCGTTGCGTGGCAGGCGACCGTTGTTCCTCAGGAAGGTCTTTGGGCACGATACCGCCACTCATTCTAGTGGACTGCCACGTTGAGTTCAACGTTAATGACGTCGCATTCGCGGTACGTTGAGTGTGTTATGTTCTACTGTAAATTATTATTTTTTTGGCATTATATAGGACTGTTTGGCATTTAATACATGATTTGTTAAATCTCGTTGGGGAGCACACCATCACGTAAAGCGGCGAATAAGTGTCCACAAATTGGTATTACAATGGCGTGTACTCTGTCTAGTTTCGAGGGTGTCTTTTTCGGCGACACACGACAGCTGGCAGTCACACAGCCAGGCAGGCTACGCGCCCAGTGTGCCAGCTCCTGGCTACGTCACTGTCGGCTCTCGTGTGTTCTCGTAAAAGTAACGAAGGGACTGGGGGGGGGGGGGGGGGACGCACCGTGTGCGTACTCCCTTCAACAAATTTTAACATGGATGTGTATCATGCAGGGGTCTACCTTGATTTTAGTTACGTTTTTCCGTCATGTAAATGACGTCAAGATATGCACATGATCAGCGGACCAAAAAAAAAAAAAACGTTCTGTCAACAATAGTCGAAAACGCAAGCTCTCAGTCGGTTACAACAGCGGCCGGGCACGCTCTGCACTGCAACACGATCACTTACTTTCTACGCTTTGACACCACGTATTGTTATATCTATCAGTGCTCTTTCACAGTTCTCTCGATGAAGAGTAGTATTGCATCACGACTGTGTGATCACCGATTAGTTTTTTCAACACGTCATTTCTACGCGTCTGTTCTATTCGGTGCGTTTCTAACGGGAGCAGCACAACTTTAGTCAACTCTTTAACGCCTCGACCAGTGGAGAGCTTATCCAAAGGGTCGGCGTGGCTCACAGAATCTATCTATACAACAATTGCTCCATCTCCCACTGAATTTACCATATAGGTTATGAGTGGCAGAAAGTTGTGGTAGTATTATCTTCACCGTGAGGGCCACACTTCAGTTACTGTCGTAAGGCACGTTAGCAGCCAACACAAAGGCTGCGGAAGTATCAATAAACGAAACAGTGTTTGAACTAAAGTGGTAATATAGCTCGTTACAGCTGGTAGCATCACATTAAGTTTGAAGTGGCACAGCACCCAGCATTGTTCTGCAATATAAGATAAGCTAACGGCGCAGTGTTTAAAGGTCAACACTCCAGTATCAATGTTTAGAAAATGTGTACCAACATAAACTGGACCCATCGAAGTAGCTCCAAGTTCCTGCGTGTCTCTACCGCCATGACACAACAGTTACTAACTGTTTCAGGTGTAGCAGTCACAACTGCACACTCTTTTCGCATGGTATAGCCGACGCCTCTATATGTGTGTTATGCAGCATGGATGAAACTATAGAACACCTGTTGTACTTCTTTGATCGTTCTGTGAGGTAAGGGGAAACATTATCCGCTATGCGCTGAACGAAAGATGACAGGACCGTTTTCTGGGGAGAAGATCCTAAGATTGTGGCTCACGTGTCGCAAGACCAGGCATGGCGAGAGTCCCGAATGTTTTTAATATCGACGGAGTGAAACGACAACGTTGTACAGCGCGTAATGGACAGACGCACAAGTTCCCCTAAAGTTCTTTCTCCCCTTTCCTCCTATCCTTTTCAACTTTTCATTCCTTCTCCCTGCGTAAAGTAGTAAAGCGAACGCGTGCCTGGTCGCCATCCCTGCCTTTCATTCTTTGACTTCATTCTCCTCGTCCTCCTTTTTTTTCAAATATAAGTTATCAGTATGTTTTTTCAACACAGAAAAGAAAAATGAAAGTTGTACAGAATTTCCTTATAGTGATAAATAAACCCAGACACGAAGATAAAAATTACCACGCCAAAAATTTGCAATGAAAGGAAACAAAAATGGTAAGGAAGAAAATTGAGACTTAAATAATAATTTCATAACGTAAGTATTTTTGAAACATTAGAAAACTGCTAAAAAGCAATAGCTTGCTTTGTCTAATAAAGGAAGGCACCAAAAAAAGTAAATATGAAGCATTAAATTGTATCCTATGCAAGTGGAAGAGCGGATCTGAAATAATTTCGCACATGAAAGAATAATGTTTACAAAAAAAAAGAAATAACACACTGTTTCTTGCACTGCGATCGCCCACGTTCACAAGAATGAAACGGTTCTTATTTTATAACAGGTGGTCATGACTTACTAATATTCGTTAGTATTATGAATACTCTGTGTAGTGCTCAGGTTATTCGTAACTAGCAAAGTGGTACAGAGTAGTTAATAAATCACAAGTCAGAAATCGGCAAATGAAAAATCTCAAAGCTTCAGTTTTTCACACGAAAAACTTTAAATGTACTTGTCCATATTTGTAATTATTAGTGTCAAGTGCTAACACGCATTTCATGCGCAATTATATACTTTTATAATATTTCGCTCTCTCCCTGTTGAATCATATAATACAATTTCGCACCTCTATGCACAGTATTATGCCATGTATAGCGGAGCATATGTGTAGTCCGAGTATCTGGAATTGAAGACTTTCAATAAACAAATTTTTGTGAGAGGAGCTTGTCTGCCAGTCTTTACCAATTACTAAACCGCCACTGCACTTATGTCAGCCCAGTGAGGCTTGCAGAGAACTGGGTTTACTCAAATGTACTCACGAGAAATCCATACCTGCTCAACTACTGGGCGGAAATTCTTGCACTCACCTGGTGCTTTTAAAAAACGCTGAAAAAACTTTACAGAACTAAAAATATCTGGGCTAGCACACCTCATAGCCGCGGAAAACATGTGTTGCACTATTAAGCATTCTTCGACGAATGCATGCTTGACTTCTTCGGCATAGTTCGGCGTAGTTCTCTGCTCGCCACAACTTGCTGTCTTTATCTTTCCCGTAGTTCGCACGCCGAGCTAGTGAGACAACTGAGCGCTGTGCCGCGGTGGTCTAGTGGCTAAGATACTCGGCTGCTGACCCGCAGGTCGCGGAATCGAATCTCGGCTGCAGCATTTGCATTTCTGTTGGAGGCGGAAATGCTGTAGGCCCGTGTGCTCAGATTTGGGTGCACGTTAAAGAACCCCAGGTGGTCGAATTTTCTGGAGCCCTCCACTACGGCGTCTCTCATAATCATATGGCGGTTTCGGGATGTTAAACCCCACATATCCATCAATCAGGTGCGCTGACATAACTGAGCGTGATCCAACTACTAATATCGCTGAGCAAGGGGCGAGAAAGAGCAGATGCAAGCTTACGAACAGAAGTCAATGACTTCCTGCGCTTTTCATGATTTAAAATTTATTAAATAAGGAACAAGAAAAGACATAGAAACAAAATGAAGTTGTCTGCAGGGTAACAACTTTTTTTAATTGTAAATTTGTGACAGCCAATAAATGTGAATCTTCACAGTAACCTCACTCCTGTTTAACCTGCCCAGCAACCATCGAGTGGGCATGTTCATGCAATTGAAAATAGCGAAGAGTTTCCGGGGCCTGTTCTAGTAGCGGAAGTAAAGGCTAAACGAACGAAGTAGGAAAACACAAATAGTGACACAAAAAATATTACAATGCACAAGTTAGTTCGTCTGAGCTTGACTGTGCCGTGAAATAAATCAATTAGGCAAACGCCAGCATACAATACCGTTCGTGAAACGCTATAGATGGAAAAGAAGCAAACGCCAAGAATGAAGTGGTGTGTTTATACTGCGCCAGAGAAAACTGAATGCCGATTAGGCAAACGTATATCCTTGACAACATATATTATGATACACCGTATCCCACAAGAGGTTAACAAGTAATGAAATGATGATGTAAAAGTGGAAAAATAAACAAAACAAATAAATAAATATATAAATAAATAAATAAATAGGTGAAGTTCGGATCGTTAATGAACAAGTTGTTTATTCAAGTCAGTGTAACATGTTCATAACGCATCTTAATGCCCGTGCGCACACGTATTTGCAAAGACTTTTGCTATTAACGTTTTATTTAATTTACATGTTACTATTTTATACATAGCGCTATAGAGCACGTTACGTGGTATATTTATATACTTTGAGGACATCTGACGTAAGCAGAAAAATGTCAAATACTTGAACATACTTAACACCTAATACGTAGCAACACTAAATACTTGCAAGTTACTTCTAAAACACTGAACGAATTGTTGACAATACCTAATATATAGAAGCAATAGTAACAAGAACTAACACACAACACTGCAAAAAGAAAGTATCGGCGATGTTATTAGCCGTAAATATGTTGTAAATATGAAGAAACCCAATGGAACGAAAAAGAACTTGCCGTGGGCAGCGACCCAACCTGCGGCTTTCGAATAACGCGTGCGACGCCCTATCAACTGAGCTACCACAGCGGCTATCCTTCCTTTTACTTAACACTTTTGGTTAACGTCTCCAGGATTCCGGCCCACGAGCAGGAGGCGCGCGTTCCCTACAAACTAAAGAATGTAATGCGGTTGGTCGTAGCTTCTTCGTATATAAATTATGTATGACTATATATTAAAACTGTGAGGACTCGAGCTCAACTGAGCCAAAAAAAGACAAAAGTCCTCAGTCTGAAAAACCGTTAATGGCCGGTCGGAACATGTTCACGTACTCTACACCGACCGGATTTTAAACGGTGGTGGTAGTGGTTAGAAGATGGGAAAAGACACCTAATTTCTGCAACCCCGTGGGGAACACGGCGCAGGGGTCAGAATGCGCTGGCAACGGGGCGCTATTCTTTGGTTCCCACAATGAGGGGCGGGTGAGAACAGGTTAAAGAGCAAAACCATTTCCGTAGAGAACTCGTCAGCGTCGTGGTGGGAGGAGAAAAAAGCGAGCGGAGGAAGGGTTCAACTTCTTGCGGCACATGGTGGACGTTTAAGGAACTAGCCCCTCGTGAGCCGGAATGCTGGCCTCGGATCCTGGCCAGACTACACGGACGCAGGCAGAAACTCAAGTCAAATCATCGCCGCTTCTACGCGGCTCCGTAGCCGTGTCTCAGAAAAACCTGCCAGATATGAAGTGGTCTTTACAACAGCCGGAACAAAGAATAGCCGGGATTTTAGGTCAAACTTTTTCTCGCAAGATACGGCCTGCAGTTAGGCGTGACATCTCCATAGGCGGCCCGGCCCTGATGCGTTGGCAGAAATAAGCAATATTTTACGCTTTGCAAAGCGGTTTCTTACCGAGAGTGCGGCGGGTATGACAACTACAGGTAATTAGAAAACCATTAGTATCACAATCACCTATATTTGTGACATTAACATCGAAAGCACGGCCCTGGAATTGAACTCGGGACCACATCCACGTTGTTACGCTTGGGAGTCCACACCGAACGTCAATGCCTCTGCAAAGGCAATCTGTGTCAAGGCCAAAAACCGAGCCCGCCTGACGCGATCAACTCAACGACGTCATGAAGCGGCAGCGCCGTTCTGTCTTACGCAATGCACATGAAGCTCCCTCAGCCCACGAGTCCATTGAAGCAATTGGTGCCTTCCGGTCTCCCGAGTCTTACGCTATGCGTGGCAACACCACTCGTCCTTGGGTGCAAACATAGAGTTTCCTAATATACACTAGAGGGAACTCTGGCGCTAGTGTCTATGGGCGTTGCAACGCACGGTAATTCGGCGAGTATGAGAATGATGGTTAGTACACACATTTGTCTAATATTCGTACTTCTGGCCTGCTTTTGGCTCCGCGTGTGTTCGGGTGGCTTAAAGCTGTTTCCTCACGAAACAAATATTAGCATAAGTTCAGCGGTTGCACTTCATCATCTCAGTCTTTTAGACTTACCTTTACTAATCAGGTCACGAAGTACAGAAGGTTGAACCTTTCTTTAAAACGAAACCCAAACACAACAATAAACGAAGCCGCAAGTACGATTAGCCACCCGCAAGTATGAAGAATAAGCAAATGTGTGTACTACCCATCATTCTCATGGTCACTGAACGATCGCCAAGCCAGAGTCCCCTCTAGTCAATTTTAGGAAACGCTATGGGTGCAACCAAGCGCAGCGGCTCCGGATTTGATTATCATGACGCCAGCTAAGTGTCGGGTCCCCATTAGAGGAACCTGACATCACGGCCAGCGGTGCTTCTGGATGGACGTTGGTGACGAAAAAGGTCCTCCTGGAGCCTATAAAGAAAAGGCAAGCGTTGCGTCCCAGCAGTTGACGTATGCGTCTGAGAGCAGCCGACGTATGCGTCAGAGATAAGACATCTCGGCTCTTGGAGCCCCCACGCTGTCGGCGCGGCCGGTGTCTTTGTAGCGGCAAGTTTCATGGCACCCTTCGTAACGTCGTCGAAGGCGCGCTTCGCAACAGTGGTTGGCAGCTGTGGGATCGGCCGGCGTCAGAGACATCGATGTGGTGAGAGCCTGATGTTTCCCCTCAGCTCACCAGACTACTCTAGCGCAGGTTTAGAAAAGGGCTGTGAGAAGCGTTACAATGAGCTTTGATCGTTTCTAGCCAAGTGCAAAGCGCTTTGAAACCAAAGTTATTGCGGAGGGCGTAAACACGGCAGTCTTAAAATTGCTTGCGTCTCTTGCTAGTAGACTCATTGTGGGTACGGAAAGAAGATTCTTAACAGGGACAAACAGCAAGAGGGTATTGTGAACGATGGAGAACATTCGTGTGAAGGAACTGATCGAAATTTGTGAGAAACTTAGCATTACTTTGGGTCGTGCGAAACGAAAGCAAGCGATCCTTGATATCATGAAGGATAAAGTCGGCTGAGGAAGTCGATGAGACCTGGGCAGATATCAAAGCACGCCGCGAGGAGGCAGAAAGGCGAGAAGTTTGCGAACGTTAAGAAGCTGAAAGGTGAGAAAGCCGTGAGGAGGCCGAGAGGCAGGAGCGCCTTGAGATGAAACGAATAGAATTGGCAATTCTACAGTGTTCGCTGCGACAGCTTCTGCGTCAGTTCAGGTCAGCGGTCATAGAATTCGGGACCAAACTGCCACTGTTCGTAGTGGGCGAAGACATGGCGAAGTATATCGTCAAGTTCGAACACGTATGTGAGCGAAACGCTTTGGAGCGGCCTCTTTGGGCGCAGTACCTGTTAGCTCTTTTCCCGGCGAAGTGTCCGACATGATAACATGCTTGTCGAGGGAAGCGTTAGAGAGCTATGACGCGGTTAAGGAAGTGCTCTTGAGACGGGGGCTCAATGGCGAAGGTGTTTACGACGATCGCGATAGAGTGGTAGAATGCATTGCATTGGAGCAATTCTACTGCTTCATCGAGGAGGATGCCAAGCTTCGGCTGCCGGACAAACTTGATGAAGCACAGCTAAACAAGGCAGCAGAGTTAGCTGATAAAGTATTGTAATTGTCAAATCTTGCATAGCAGGCAGTCCGCGTTGAAAATGACGAAAGAAAAGAGGGCTTTTCAGAGAAACCTCATCAACGGAAACCCGCTCCACACTGTAATTTCAGGAAGGACCCGTCTCTTACGAAGGACACTGTCGGAGAAAGGCAAACGGAAGCGGAGAAATCGAAGGATGTTCCTAAACAAGGCGTTTCGGTTTGTTTGTTTTTTGCCATGCTTTCGAAAAATCATAGGTTCAACGTGTTTCGTAGAACATGGGCATCAGCATACACAGACTAGTGTTTCAGTAAGCTGTCGCGCGTGCACTAGCACTCTTTTATTTAGTGCATGACACAATGTTATACCTCGACAACTGATTAATGTAAAGTTGTTTGTGCTCATTTAGAGATGTCAAAAGAGTAACAATGGGTCTGCACATCCCAGTGTATGCCCAAATGCAATAGATGTATGATATCTTGAATAAAGTGTGCCATATAGCACTGTAAAGTGTACCGTCCCAAGCCATCTTGTAGAAAAACGACCATAATAAGACAGCGGGATGAAACCGCGACGCACAAATGCCATGGCAGTGGCGGCATGCAGGGGACGGTGAACGTGACGCCGGCGCTGGGCGCCCAGCTGACGTGGCAACGGCAGGGGGGGGGGGGGCGGTTTTTTCTTTCTTTTATTTCCGCGCTTGCGCTTGTGGCTGAACGGTTCTTCGTAAGTTATGCCAGCTTCCGGCGCGAGGCTGGCGTGACGGAGACGGTGGCTCTCCCATTTTTTCCTTTTTTTCCTTCTTGCGCCTGCTCTTACTGGCTGTATGCGTGACTTCCGCGCCACGCAAATGTCACGAGTATTTTTCATTGCTCGGCTCCCTATAGAAAGGATTTTAGTCAGTACGCAGGAGCGTGCCGCCTATGTGCCGTTCGTTATCTGGCACCTGACAGAGTGTATGGAAGGGGGGCATAGCCGCCAGTATTTCATTTGGGCGTGTTAGGATAGATGCATGCTATGAGCATCCCCTCTATAACGGGGCGGTAACATGTGTGCCACCGGGCTCGTCAGAAAAAAATTGAAAATAAAGCTTTCTTTTTATGTAGGCTTAATGTCTTGCCTACTTCGAATAAATCAATCTTAATGTAACGAAAAAATATAAATTTACGTTCTACCTCTCTTCTTCAAGCAGAATGACCTTATTTACGCCCTACTTCTGTTATTTATCTCTATTTCTCTGCCACCGATACTCTGACTGTCTCTTGCTCGCTTCTATCGCTGACGTGTTCAATATTACAAAGTTTGGCCCTAAAACCCAAAGCCTCCTGTAGTCTTGTACACTCACGTATACCAGAGTAGATAGCGCCGCAATCAATGAGAACATATTCCATCGTTTTCAAAGCATGTACACTGTTGATTTCTTTTATTGAATCTCGCTTTCTAACTACATGGGATCACGTCAGTTAGCGCCGCCGCCAGTAGTCTTGATGGCGAGTGTGAAACGCTCTTTTTTCTGTCTGTTTCTGCCCCCCATTTGTTTCCGGTTTTTCTGCCGACACACTGGGGTGATTCCTGCCGAGTGTTCTGGATTTTGCCAATCATGAATGCACATGGTCTCCGGAGCCAATGAAGAAAACCACGCCGTAACAATCACAAGTGGCCAAACAATGGCAGAGAAAGAGCCAACTACAAATAAAAGAGCTTCGCAGACGCCATGAACAGTCACCTCATGAAGAAAAGAGTGAAGGGGTGCCGAAGCGTACGAAGGGGTGCCGAAGCGTACGAAAAACTAAGTGCTAAACGTGGCTGGAGAGTCTTTCAGGGGCGAAGCTCCTCATAGCGGCACTCGTTCCTCCCTCGTACAAGTAGTCGTAGTCGCAGTGTGTAACCAGCATTATTTTTTGACTTGCAAGGTGGTGCCGGTGGGAGATTTCTCCTGTGCGTTGTTGAACGATAAAAAATCCATAGCGTGTGCGTTAACTCAAAGCCGAATTTTTCTATCTCTCATTCCCCATTAGCAGTCATTGGCATGTACATTGAGCACTATCTGACAAGAAAGGTTTGCTACGTTATATTCGCTGGGCGTAGCCTCCCTGGTTTTAGAAAGGTTTAGCAAGCGTTGGGCCGCAGTGCCATGAGTACAGTGAACTAGTATATACCACGAACTCGAGGTGGTTAAAGGTGGGAAGTAGATACGAGGCGCAAGCCGTAAGAAAGTAAAAGCCGAATTCTCCTATCTCTCATTCCCCATTAGCAGCCATTGACATGTTTATTGAGCACTATCTGACAAAAAAGCTTTGCTACGTTATACTCGCTGGGCGTAACCCCCTTTGTTTTAGAAAGGTTTAGCGAACGTTGGGTCGCAGTGCCAAGAATACAGTGAACTAGTATATACCATTAAGTCGAGATGCTTAGAGGTAGGAAGTAGACACGAAGCGCAAGCCATAAGAAAGTGTGCGTGTGCCACTTCTTGTTTAGTCCTTGGAATGTCCGCTGGATGGCGGTGCTTGTATATCGGGAGCATATGATGAAAAGATGCGAGATGGTGGTACTTGGAGTGTTGAATAGATGGACGAACGGACACACAGACAGATGCATGGACGGACTCACAGATGGCTGCACCAACGGATGGACGCATGGATGGACGCAGGGGCGAGTGCATGGACGAACGCAGGGACGGACACACAGATGGACGTGCGGACGCACTAACAGACGCACGCTCGGACGGGCCAATGGATGCACGGACGGTCACACATACGGACGCATGGACGGATGGAAGCAAGAACGAATGGACGGACGGTTACTTCGCCCCACTCTCCATCATTTACTCCGTGGATATGCTGCCATTTTTTTACTTGATCCTTTCAATAACACTTCTATTTTTTTTAAACGCAAAGCGTTCTTTAGCAAAACTCGGCGACTTTGAGCGCACCTAGCCGTCTACCACTTTTTGCTCTCCTGGCTGTTTCAATAATGGTATCGATAACAAAATTGGTGTGACATAACATGACTGTATGATGGGCATTAGTGACTAGTCATAACATGAACATCATGACATGTATTTACATCATATGGTATTGCTGCTTATGCAATAGTTTCGTTCACATGACATAGTGCAGAACTGCTATGGTATGACATGACTCTACGGTGAACATAACTCACTGATCCTAACGTGAAAATCAAGACATGTATGTGATGTGGGACTTCATAACAGGCGATAAGCTCATGGTACGCTCACGGTCGCTTCGCTAGCTTCAAATATACCAAACTTGGCATTACGTGACGTGAATGAATGACGAAGGTATATGACTGGTGCAGACACAATGATCATGACATGCGTGTGATGTAAGTACATACCACCCTTATAGCCCTCTTGCGGCCGCTTTGCTAGCTTTACATATACCAAATTTTGTGTGACGTGACGTGAACAGACGACAAAGGTAAATACACGTCCAAAGATGATAATGATGACAAGCTTGTCATGTCAAACATCCCTACATTCTACACTTATAGAACACTCGCGTCCGTTTCGCTAGCTTCACATATACCAAACTTCATATCACGTGACATGAATAGACGACGAAGGTGAATGACACGTCCAGATTTGATAATTATGACATGCGTGTCATACAAAACATGACCACATGCTACACTTATAGTGTGCTCGCAGCCATTTTGCCAGCTCCCCATATACCAAATATGGTATTACGTGACGCGCATTGACGATGAAGGCAATTGAGACGTCCAAACATGCAACTCATGACATGGTAGTCATGTGCGGCATAATTTACGTCCGCCTCATAATGTTGCGCTGCTTTTAAAGTGACTTATCAACGTTTCTTATTCGTGGTTCGCATATAATAATTCTTAGTGTGCGTGGAATCTGCCAATTTTTCAAAAGACAATGACACTCAAATGTCCGCAGTTCTCGTCCTCAGCTTAGGAAGTACTGGCGCGTTTGACGAATGAATGAGTGAAGTAAACCATTATTTCTCTAAAGAAGTGTTTTCGAGCTCGAAGCTCTCTTAACCCCGGGAATTAAAAAAAACCATGACAGGCAGCTAGTGTTGCATTGAGCTGTACAAACTCAAACAAAAATTTTGTTATTTTCAATGCTACCCGGATGCACTGCCAATCATTATAAAAGGGTGGGCCAAATTATTTCTATCTTATAGGTGATAAAAACAATCTTTGACAGCTGCTCGTATTTTTGAGTGAATAGGCAGTATAGAAAAATACTGGCTTCTTGTGACAAATAATAAATTGTTGTCATGTGCCTACCCGGAAAATGGGTGCTCACATGCGCATGTAAAGCTGGGTTGTATATCGACTGTTGAAGTTTCTACGGCTAAAGCCTATATGAAAGGGGTAAGGGTAGAATGAGGTTTCAGAACACGCCAGACAACACGATTGACCAGTCAGTATCAAACACCGAAGTTAAGGATTTGGCTAGTCTCTAATATTCTGCACACAGCATGCTCGTGCAGAAATTGCTGTCTTTTTTTAAGATTCCTAAATTTATAAAACATATTGAACGAAAAAGATAACTGATAATGCTGCCTAATTCTAATTGTCACTCATAGCACACCAGCGCACGCCATTCGTGGTTCAGAGACTGTGTTAGGGCCAAGGGTTGATAACATGAACAAAATATACAATCCGTCAAAGCAGTACAATTCTCATACAAACGTACACACTCGGCTAGTAAGGATTTCAATTCAAGATATACCTATATGAAGCAACGGGAAGACATCGCAATACAAGTACCATCCTATACATTGCAAAATATTCAAGAATATAATGGTGCACCAAACGTGTCTAGTTCACAAGTTGTGGAACGTATTCCGAATGGTCTTCTTTCAGGAAACACCCGCAGAAACGCCAGCACAGCTCGCCGTTGGTCTGTAGTGGTGATTTTTAATGAATACTTATATTTTAGTCTCATTGAGGCTAAATAGTCTATTCCTAATGCAGCCACCTCCACAGTAAAATACACTGAGGCATGCAAACTACAATTTTGCGAAGAGATCTTGCGAATGCATGTGACGTACATACATGTTACCACAAATCACGGCACGCGAACGCCGAAAAAAAACTGATGTAGGCATAAATGTTTGCGTTAGAATGAACTTCTTTTACTGAGTCAATCATTTCATTTCCGTAATATAAAATACGATGCAATATTAGCTGCGCCGTGAGTTCTAGAAGCAACCCACGTGTCACCACCTCACCTGCGCACTTTTGAAAACTGGTATTCAGCTCTACAAAAGACAATCGCAAACAAAACACGTGGAACATGAATGCGTTCAGGTGATCGAATTTGGTGCAAACCTCCTTGGATTGATAGATGAAGAGAGGGTAATCAGCCAGACGTGCTTTTCCTAACACATGTCTTCTGATCATGGTGCTCCTGATCAGATTACCAGACATGGGGTGCTATGCAGGATGATCCAAGCTTTTCGAGCCTACGAGTAGCGGCCTCGAGTAGAGTCTACGAGTAGAGTCTCGAGCCTCGCTCTGTAGCGGCCAGGGCATATGCCCTGTCCAGAGAGCTTGATAGCAGCGTTGATAAAATGTCTACTGGAACGCGCATGGCGTTGGAAACGAATATGGGACATTTGCATCGATTATCGAAGAAACACCGCGTGCGAACACGTCAGCACCACCACTCAGTCAACATTTTAGCAGTGCAGCGACGTCAGCGTATTTGTCGCGCCATCTTTCTGCCAACTCTACATGCGCCTCCCACAGGCATGTTCGTGGACGTTTGTCGTCTTTCGCACAGGTTCGTTCGTTCCACCTGAAGCATAAAAACTTCCACCCTCAAAGGCAGCAAGGGTGCGCACGCAGCACTCTCACTCTGCACGTTTCACTTCTAATATAATACAAGGACAGGTGGTTGCCAGGGGCGTTCTTGCTCAGCCGTGGTGGTCTAGTGGCTACGCTACTCGGCTACTGACCCGCAGGTCATGGGATCAAATCCCGGCCGTGGTGGCTGCATTTCTGATGGCGGCGGAAATGCTGTAGGCCCGTGTGCTCAGATTTTGGTGCCCGTTAAAGAACCTCAGGTAGCCAGAATCACCGAAGCCCTCCACTACGGCGTCTCTCATGACCATATATTGGTTTTGGGACGTTAAGCCCCGCATATACATCAATCAGGTGCACTCACATCATTGCAGAAACGCGGCTATAATTGGATTCGTCGTGGCGTATTGAAACTGAATGCGAGACATCGCCGCCGCGTGATGATACTACTTGTACTTCTGCATCTATGTGTGCAGTGTGCTCGATAATGCTGATAGATTGATCGTGATGCTCGACGTGAGTGCTGCTCCTCAGCAAGAGAAAACCAGGTGGGCGTGCCCGATCTTCGCCGTGAGCATCTTTCAATCAAACTGGATGTACGCAGTGTCAACAGAATGTCTTGAATTTACAGTGCTTTGGAAAGGTTGTGGACTACAATTGAGTTCTGTTTGTCAGTGCAGGTAGTTGATGTTGCAGTGAGCTTATAAAGGCACTGCCACCACAAGGCACATATGCTTACGTTCGGTGAGCTCAGCAGGTGCCAGCAGTAGCAGTGTGCCCACAGAGTGTCGTTAATATATTTGTCGTGAACGGCAATGACAATCTTCGGCTTTGGCAATGACAATCTTGTCTTCAGTGATGACAATCTCTACGACTATAACAGCACCATCTTGGAAAGAAGCGGATCACATTTACTCGGAGGACACGAAAGAAGAGGCACAAGAAGGTACTTATTAGCACATCAGGGTAACAAAGCTATGTGCTGAAGGAATTGACCTTTGGTACTTCTAAGGACAGGAATGTTAATTATTCTGGCATTTGAAAGCACGGCTGTGCTATACCACAAATACCCCCAAAAAAGCACTCCATATATTATAAGGATAGCTTATCCGGATGTACCAGCTTTTTACCAGTGATAAATCTTATTACGTAGGCTATAGAGGTGAGCGCTCCACCAAAGATCTCTGTTTAAAATGACACCCAAGAATCGATGACGTCTCGCATACGAAATTCTTACGTTGTCGATGGAAACAGTATACCAAGCATCGGCTTCAGGGTGAAGTGTCCTTGGTAAAAGGGTGCAGTGCCACTTTTCTATGTAAAATTGGAAGCCTGTAGCACAGAAGTAAAATTTACTTTATTCTTGTTGCTTTTCGGAACTTTCCGCGCACGTGGGGTCATTTTTCTGCTGAAGTCCCGATGCATATGTCGTCGGCGTATACAGAAATGTTGAGTGATAGAGGTAGACCACGGACAAGTCCATTGACAGCAAGCTTAAATGAAGATTGGCTGTAAACCGCGCTTTGTGGGACACCTCGAGAGACGTTACGGTCATGGTACATCTTGCCACGAAATGCATGAAAAACGATTTCTTGAATGGGTAGTTCCAAGTCTATAGAAACATTTATCCACCGACTCCAATATTTTCAAGGCATCGAGAATGCTTTAGTAAGCGACGTTAATGTAGACCCTTCTCAAGTCGAGGAACATAGCAATGGATATGCACTAATCTACACAGTAGCGGCCTCGTCCAAAGCCAGCCATAGTCTCTGGATATATATTGTAATGCTAGAAGTACCACTTGCATGAGGACCAGTCTTTCTATTACTCTTCACACGCAGATAGAGAGCGCAATGAATTTGTACAATGTCGGGTGAAGCAGTGACTTTCCAGGCTTGAAGGTTGGTACCAAAGAGCTGCAGTTTCTCCTTTCGGGAACGTTTCCACCATTTCATGACAAGTTGTAGCCTTTAAGCAGCTTGTCTCAGCACCGTTCTCAAGCGTCTTAGGTGGCATAAAGCACCATACCTAATGCCGTCTGGCCAACCAACACCTACAGGAGGCTTGAGCCACACGTAGTTCCTCGACTGAGAAAAGCATGTAGCGTAGCACTAGTGTCGGCCAGCCAGCTAGGGAAAAAGATTACGAGCGCGGGTGGCTCGCGGCGGGAAGCGCCTGGAAGGTTTGATTCTTCTAGGTAGCTGGACGTCACGACTGCTGCTTTATTTCGGCAGCTCGCTTCCTCCTGTACGTCTTGTCCTTTCATTTATTCTGCGACGACGGCACGTCTACGTCGGACGCCGTCACGTCGCTACAAGTCGGTGACCACGGACACACGGACAAGTGACCGGCACTGCAATACGGCCACCGAGCTCCGCGGCCATGTTCCAGTCAGCGCCAGCCTGGCAGCACCGATTCCCGTCACTCCCACCATTTCGGACCTCTCGCTTAGAATCGTGGTTCAAGAAGTTTGCGGCTGCCTTATATCACAGCGGCATCTGGATCCAAGTGTTCATGTACGAGGCAATAAAATATCACCTTCCGCATGACCTAAAATGCCGCCTCACATATTCTCCTGGAGCCCTCGCCCGTACGAAGACCTGTGAGACGCCGTGCTCACGTTTTACGGCCTCAAACGTGCTCCTCCTCCCACAAACGACACAACTGCACCTGGCTCATCACCTATCAGGACGCCTCCCACCCCGCAGCTTGTCCAGACCATTGCCCTGCCGGCAATTGGCCACACAGACGGCGGAGGCCACCATCCCGCGTCCATCGATCCATCCACGGAGAGACCCTCACACCCGGAATACACGAGGTCTGCCTTTGATTTTCCGGCTCTGACAACAGAGCCATTGTCATCTATCTCTGTCGCAGACTTGACGCTGGTTACGACGTCGCAAACCATCGAATTAATCGCAGAATCCTGTCTTTTTGCATCAACTCTTGATTCGACGATGACAAAGAAGCCAGTTGATCCGCCTGGTGACTTTTCGGGCACAACCGTCGAGCCTCCCAATGGAATGAATGGTGACAACCACGTACAACGCACCGGGCCAGCCAAGATTGCAACTACCCGCGTATGCTACGACAGCTACAAAAGCAGCCAATCAGCACGCGGCCCTACACGCGTGTTGCTCGTCCCCGGACCTTCAAGAGAATTCCACCACCACTGGTTGGAGCTCCGGCCCTATTGCGCGGTCAGCGCCTTCTTGGCGTGACATTACCTTTAACGAATCTCAGACATGCCAATGGCCAAGTCCCGGAAATGTAAGTGCCCCGGTCCCAAGTACACTCTAAGCCGAAAAAGACTAAAGTGGGGTATGCCATTGGTCCTTTAGGGGTCTAAATGCGCTGCCACAGATTTTGAACTAATTTTGGACTAACTGCGGGAGTAACTGCAAGGGCTCAACTGTTACCCCAAGCACTTACTCCACTTGGTTTAAATGTTGGCCCCAGTAGAATGATCCAGCGGAACTAACAGTTGAACCGTCTGGACCAATGGCAAAAAAAATGGCGACACTGCGTTTGTGCAGTATATTTTATGTTTATTCCAATTTAATCAGCACTGAAGATCATAGTATGTTATTCATGCAACACAAACACTCACACACACATACATACGCACTATTATTTCAAAGTAAAACACCGCAAACACTGACTGCCCGCGCTGTACTACAAAGAACAGACTCTCGGGTATATATAGCACAGTATTCTGACCTCCCATCTAGTGCCAGTGGGCGACTTTTACTCGGCTTAAAAAACAATAAACATTGATACCGTAACAAGAAAATTTACATCGGCTAATTCGTAGCATCAATGCGCACCGATCTTTTAATATGGATCTATCTAATATTCAACATGCTTCCAGCCCGAGACTACGAATTATCAGCTGGTATTCGATCATGTCGGCCGAACCAGCGTTCGCAGTGCTGGCGCACGAGTCCGCAAACACAAACATAGCAGCGGCGCTTGTGCGGGAAAGCCGACGAAGCAGCCGCAGGCGCCCCGCCGATGCCATACCGTGTCGGCTTGCCGATGGCGTCGCTAGGCTTACGACGAGTACGGCTAAACGACCGCCGGTGATCGCAACATGCGGCTCGCGTGAAATTTTCGTCGTCGTTATTTTATAGTCACAAATGAACAATAGGTAAGTGCCCCATGTTCGCTGTGTCTTACGGAGTGATGTAGATATCTGTATACTTACAGCGACGAGACCGTTCGCAGGCACGGTTCTTTCATCGTGCTGGTAAGGCACAACCTGTGTACCGCTGGCCGCACGATTAGTCGTATCCGCGATCGCCTACACGTTGGATTTTTGATAACGATTGTCGCATGGATAAAAATACATAAGTTTGCCTGAGCTACTATTTTTGTGAACTTGTACGCGACGTTTCCTTCGCTTGTGCCGGCAATGCAGTCACACCGGCAGCCCGCTTGATACCGATGACGTACGAAGCCTACTTTTCCTATATATCGCTTTGAACTTGTGGTCACTGTGCGGGTACACGACCGCTGATGAACAGCTTACCTTTATTAGCATTGTCAGTGTTCACCGTAGTTCGAACTTATTCAGCACATTAAAGCGAGTTCTCGGCATTGCCCGTGTTTGCGGAGACTTTCACTTGGCTTCGGCTCGCCCGTGCCGGCATGGTGGAAACGCGAGGGCACTTGCTGTGTGCCCTGACAGCGTGTTGTACTACTTTCCTCTAATAACATCTTCTATTCGTTTCATAGTGCTTCACTTTCACAGTGGCGTATAGCCTATTTAACTTGTTTTCATGATCGCCGACCACGCCGAGCATTGCAGTGCAGCATCGACAGGAGGCGATCGCGGCGCAGTTGCCCTCCCCGTTGGTCCCTTCATTGCCGGGCGTTTGCGCAAGACACGCATTGTCACACATTTAGTCCCTGTTGGACGAACCGTTCGTCCATTGGTTTAACGACTGCAGTTAGTCCAACTTTGCCGAATTTCGGCTTAGGGTGTACGCTGACACCGGGTCCCAGTAACGCTTCTATCCCGCCTACGTTTCGAAGATGGCAATGTCGTTTGTACCAGCAGCCCCATCGTTGCTGCATTTCCAATGCCACTGCCCCACTTGCGCTGCAGCCAAACGTCGAGGGTACGCGTCATGCGGACATGACGGCACGTTCCAGCACCCGTCAACCTGGGCGCCCACAGCAGCAACGCGCACGCCGCAAATCATGCTAATCGGTGACATGTCATCGTAGATTCACGCGCCTATATCGGGGGCCCAAGACTTCAGTGGGCCGCCCATGCAGTGACCTCCAGTGTTTCTACCGGCAGTGTCGGTCTTCTATCATCCTCCTCTGCTGTGTGGCTCCGAGTGCCACCCACCGGAACTGTCGGTCTCTTCCGTATGCCTTCAATCATGACGACCTTCGAACTTCCCATTGGATACTTACAGGAACTGATGCATCTGTACATAATGTTTATATGTGTTTTGTGACTTCTTTTTTATTCACATTTTTTATCGCGTAACAGGCTAAGCGGAGAGCCCTTGCAGCGTAGCGCTAGTGTCAGCCAGCCGGCTAGGAAAAAAGATGACGAGCGCTGGTGGCTCGCGGCACGAGGTGCCTGGAAGTTTAGACGCTTCTATCTGGCTGGACACCACGGCCGCTGCTCTACTTCGGCAGCTCGCTTTTTCCTGTACGTCTCGTCCTTTCATTTAACCTGCGATGACGGCAAATCTACGTCAGGCGGCGTCCCGTTGCTACAAGCACATTCAGTGAAGGAACGCTCGTTACAAGAACATCGCCGAGAACCTCGTCAGTGATAATGACCACACCACCTACAATCATCATGCGAAAATTTCCGGCAACATAAACTTCCAAGTTGCCTTGTTGGAGAGCCAGTGTGCTGAATGGTTCTCGTTGTTGTGAAATAAAAAGAAAACTAGGCTACGCACAGTTCGCCGTATAAGAGACAAATGCTTCCGAGGATCGAGTGACTTTCGCTTTTTTTTCTGCTGTTCATCCTCCAGCTTATTCATTTGATGAAGTTTCTGTTGTAGACGTCGGGCATCTCTTAAGCCACGAATTGAATTGGTGCACCAGTACCTCCTTTCAGCTGCCTAAGAATCATTCGTAACCACTCAAGTTCCGCATCAAATTCTGCGTGCTTTCATGTGTACGTAACCACCCTCTGAATTACTCCCACCTCATTTATATTTACCACCTCCAGGCCGCATGGGATACCTTCACATGCCTCATCCACACTTCTCTGAGACATTGTGTAATTGAGCAATATGTGAACTTAAATAGATAAATTCGGAAAACATGTGACCTTCAAATACAATATGATGGGTGCCGTGAGTCTCTATATCGGTGAACCATCGCACTTTTAGAGTGAATCACCATGACGCCAGTGCCAAGTTTAGCATCTACTGTACCTGTAACCACGCAGATATGCTGGACTGTCATCATTCATATCGTGCGGTTTGTGATGACAGGCTGATTCAGCAAAATTTTGGCCCCTCGATCAGTTTTGGTGCTACCCAAAGTGACTGATGATCATTGAAATGAGCAATGGGAATCCATGAATCAGGTGTCACAATGATGTGATGCAGTCTTTCATTATCGAACTGAACAGACGGTGAAATGTAGGAGCCGATAAATGTGAAGGACACCTTCTACTTTGTAACGCGTAGGCGAAAGTACTATTTTTTCGGTGGTGTTTCGGTGGTATGTAGATGGTAGATCAGGTATATGAAATCACTTTGCTAGGTTTTCCATTAGTCGACCACGTGAATAATTTGTGAACAGATAACTAAACTAAGGCTTTTGGCAAGTTTGGTTCTCATGGTATTCATATAAGAAATATGTTCCAGAAAACGTGCTGGCGAAGACATCAAATCTGTGATTTTACCCCTCTGGCATTTGTCCCATCGCACTACGCACTTTTTCACGAAATGATGCCGGTGGATAAACTGTATTGTGTAAGCACAGTTGGCAAACACTGGACTCAGTGCGTTCAATGCTTTCACTGTGCATCGTGCTGTTGATTTGTTCATATCGCCTGTGAGGGTGCGATTACATCGATGAGAGACTTAATCATTGTTTAAATATGCCGGTTACACTCTAGGATCCATCCTCGGTAATATTCAGAGCATGGTATACCGGTGTGCGTTGCAGCTTATTCGACGAAGTTGGTCATATGCGTAAGCTTCACTGGCACAAGTCACATTGAACTTTATTGATTGCATTGTAGTAGTCCCCAATTTAAACTTCTTGAGTAACGTCATGAATTAAAATCTATGCACCAAGTGGTTGAAGTATGCCTTAGGGAGAAGATATTGCTACCACGTTTAAATCCTTAATTTTTATCCCGACCTATGAATGAATGCGACGATCACCGGAGAATATACGATTACCATGAGTAATCTTCATCTGTTTTAGCTAACATGAAAAGGCAGGCCTAAATTAGAACTTCTTGTGAATATATGTCATTCATTTCAGAATGATATGTTTGTGTTGCGCTGCTTTCCTAAGTAGCATACGGAGAAAGTGTTCAGCGTGAAACATAGTTAGCAGCCTCCGATTATACAACTTGCCTCACCTGCACAAACTTCATTTGCCCCCATTTAATGCTAGCACGTTCATCTAAATAACGTTTCATACTAATTTTGCTATCTGCATAAACGTGATATTAGAAACACGCACGTTTTCAGCAAAGGATTCTGAATTCATGCCTCGAAAAAGGATGTCTAAGAAAATTTGACTAGAAAGCTAACTTTGTGCAGTTTTTTAAATTTTCTTGTTTCTATCTTACTGCCAGTTTTTTTACGAAGCTCGTAGTTTAGGTATGTTTTCCACTTGTAAGTAAGTAAAAAAGTACAAATGCAATACGTTCTAGCTAGACGTACACCCACCACACTTATTCTGACCAGTGCATCATAATTCTAAAAAGATTTGTTGACACTTTTACAGTTCAGGACCTATATAATAATTTATTAAACCTTATCAAAGATTTTTTTAACTTATTTTTTTGTTGAGTTGTGCCAGTAAACAAACGTTCTAGAGCAATAGCGTCTTCACTTGGCATTTGAGGGTATAATTGTAATAATATGTTGACGGCGGATATATACTGATATATTATTTATTGCTTATAACGTTTATTTAAACCACCAGGCAGATACTTCGACATGTACAAAGCAATGCTACCGGGCCTTCAATTAGTTTTGTAACCAAAACCTTTATTTTCACTGGTTTAGAGTCAAACCCAACAGCTACTTTACCTTGATGTGAATGATTCGTTGTAGTTTCGTTACGAATGCATGATGGCCGGAAAAATTTGATCCTCATGATCGCGATAGACGCACAGAAGTTCGAAAATGAACAGGCAACACTTTGGTGGCTTTCCGTATGCGATGTTCTAAAACCCACAATCCGCACCGGAGCCAAGGGCGACCGACAGATGCTGTAAATATAAACAGGACAAATAAAAGGAGAGGACTTAGTGTTACGCCGGTAGAAAACTGCTATTTGGCATTTCTCTAGAACATTACTGAACTGGCAGGGTGACAGCACAAATATCTGATTGTCATAAAATATTACTTATTCTAAAAATATGCGTAACATTTGCGACGCAGACTTGATAATTAAGCACATAATCATTTACGCTATTCAACTGTAATGCTAACACAATATCGAGGCCAAAGTCTGTACTGAAATAAATTGAGGAGTAACCTGGGGAATATATTGAGTGGTGTTTAACAATGTAGAATGAGACTCCGCTATAGCCCTCAAATGAGTAGCGTATGTTCCCCTTTTAAAGGCCAACTCCGACAATTTTGTGATCATATCAATCTAATTTCGCTCTTATCTTCCCGAGACACTTTTTTCGCCTGCCCAATAACCAAAATGCTCGACAACTTTGTAAATATCTTTTACTTAGCAACACACCTCAATATGGAAACCGAAGCTCAAACAAGTGCACGTGTGACGTAAGTATTTGCCCGAACTTGCCTGATTGCGCATTATGTTCGCCATATGACACTACCTGTCCACGTCGTGCTTGTGCATGTTTTGATCTGCTAATGCGATTCCACTGTTATAGTGAATATTAGGTGAATTGCATGCGGCCAGCAACGCAACACCACTTGTCACCTATTGCACGCCCACCAACACGAAAAAAGTAAATCACACGCTCAACCAAGAAAGCGCCGGCCCAACCTACAGAAGCAATTGAAAACAAGCAGACGCTGCAGTGGTGCATCACTTCCATCGTTTTCGCCAGGCAAAACTCAGTGCCACGCACACAATGTTGCCAATAATTCTGGCGAGCGTGTTAAGCGTTTGGAGGCAAGCCAGAAACTTAATCGGAAAAGAATGTGTGGAGCTCTCAAGCCTGCCATATGGTATGAATGGCGCAAACGTGCGAATGAACGAACCCAGGGAATTTCACAGAGATCTATGGATCTCAAAAAATTGCCGCAGTTGACCTTTAAAGACCTTTTCAGTTTCAGTGTGTTATACATTTTTATTCTACAAAATAGGTGCATTGTGTCCGCCTCGGTGGATCAGTTGCCATGGTGCTCGGCTGCTGAAACGAAGGACACAAGTTCGATCTCGGTCGCAGCAGCCGCATTTTTATAGACGCGAAGTGGTAGAGGCCCGTGTACTGTACGATGTCAGAGCACGTTAAGGTGCAAAAGATAGTCAAAATTTTCATCACAACCTTTCTCATAAACATGTGATGGTTTCGAGACGTAAAATTCCGCATAATATCAATGTGAGCGTATATATTGTCAATTTGTCACGTTTCACTACTTCTGTTGATACTGTGTCTGCTGTGTTTTCTTTGTTACACCCTCTATTACTTGGTACGTTCACGTGGCCAATTAGATATACATTGCAATCAATCCATTTTCATTTAACTATCGAGAAGCTTTTTTGCATCGTTCAAGTGAACTTTTGAATATCTTGCAAGTTGGCACTTAAGTTTTGGGAATACAAACACACACATACACAAAACAGTAAGAGAATAGGCTATAGCGAATAAGCTGCACAGCCAGGCCTACAGTGCGTGATGTACATTTTTGTGCAATGTACCGCTAAACCTGTTTATAGTGTTTAGTTTGTTACGCTGTTAAAATTAATGTCCGTTTTATAGGTTAGAAACCCTGCAACTAATGCTACTAAACGTATGCTACAAACGTACGTTCCAGCATTATAAGCCACTGACCACTTTTTCTTCCTCGTCATCCTTACCTCTTTTCCAAACCCTGGTTATGACATGCTGTGCATGCTTATTTTAAGGTTTATACTCTTACATCTTCCTTCTTCTTCATCACCCTCACTTCTTTTCTCACTACCTCGTTATACTATTTCCACACATGTTTGCTGCTGTATTTTGGTGCCCTTGAGTTAGGTCAGCAAAAGACATTGCACCACCGAAATCACGAAGCTTCGCGATCGTACCAGAATACTACGCAAGATTATGCCCAGGAAACTGATAGTCAAGTTTATTTGACAACTTACACGAGCACCTATTATAACTTTAAAAAGTTCAATGATTGACGTGTAAACGGGGCGTGTTCTTCAAAGTTCAGATGACCAACGCTTGCGGCTATCAGTAGGCTGCAGGTATTGCTACATAGTACTATAACGTCTCATTTCATGGGCAAAAGCTCGTACGAAATGAGAGTTTCATCCTGAACATGAAAACTGCAGCATTTTTCAACGAAATTAACACTAGAGACAATACTATGCATAGGTATACTATGTTAAGAGCTGCTTCACAAATACTCACCCTTTGTGGCGCATAAACAACAATACACGAGGATCTGTCATGATTTAAGCTATTCTCCTCTTTTACTTTATCCTCAGGCCCGCATATATCCCACATTTTCTTGCAGTACTACACTACACATGGATATATGCTATTCTAGAAACTGTTTGACACAAAGCGGGTGTTCCCGGTTTATGCGAGGCACGGAATGAAAATTTGTATAGAATAGAGTCGAACCTGATACTATCTAAATCAGACATGTCGAATTGGCTTTGTTGTGCCAGTCATTAGGTTTGGAATTCGTCCGGTGGCTGATAACCTATCGGCTAACTTCTCGATGCATTTCAAGGAAGTGCATGCTCCTGAGATGGGCGGCACACATCTCAGTAAAGTGAGAACAAAGGCGTCACTGGATCCATTCTTCGGGGAAAAAATGATTCGATGAATATCGTCGACGCATTCTCATGAAGGGCCTGCGCCTGGATTGGGCTAAGCAGCTCGCAACAAAGCAAAAATGTTGCCGGACTGGTTCTGCGCCAACTGGTTCTGCGATCACCTTACTTGTGATCGTTTACCTGTTTGATTCGTTTGTTCTTCGTTTTTTTTTATACTATGTTGCGTGTTTTGGCTTGATTTGTGATATAAAAGTGCATTTTGATGTCCGTATATTGTAAGAATTCTCTGTTGCTCTGTATAAATTTCACCATCGATTTGTATAGACAAACCGTGGGTCCCACTAAAATCTCTGGCTCTGGGACCCTCGTCTGTATATCTCAGATTTTGTACCTTGTTTTTGGAAATATTAAAACTAAAAACTTGAAACTTGAACTTGAATGGAGACAGGATGTCTCGTTGGACGACGTGGTCACAGATGTCACCACCATTCAACTCATCTCATCAACTACCCAGAGAACATGGGAACGTAATCTACATGATCAGGAATGGTAAATTAAGACAGCACATGTCCCATGAAAACTATGATCACTGCTTTAAATATTCCTATTCACCATAAACGAAGAAAATGGAGCGCCTAGTTATGAATAACAAACTTCTTTACTGTGTTCTCATGTAATGAAGCGCGCCGCTAATCTATGATATTTATCGTTGCTTTGTAGTGAGGTAGAAACCACGTATTTTTGAAACTCCTCGGGAAACCCCTGAACTTTCGAAGCTATAATTCTTTTGAACAATTCAGTTTATGTCCACTGCACTTTCCCATTCTCAACTCATTTAACCGAGACTCTTCTGAAATGGAATAAGATCCGTGTTTGGCTCGGGCACAGTTTTACTGTTTACCCGGCTGGAAGCCGCCTATAGGGTCCTGCTCTGACATAGCATTTGGGCTGAACATGTGCCTATGCCGTGCGCTAATTTGTAACCAGCAAGCAGGCTTCAACTATTTAACGCATATAATGAACTTGCGCATTGAATAGGTATAGCATTGATCAAAACTTTTCAATCTTACCTGTTCGAAGTGTTTCGGCGAGAATAAGACACATAGAGTCGCTATACAGTACCATAAGCGTGTAAGTTTTGTAGGACAGTGTAATATTCATTTCAGGGATGCTCATGTTGGGCGTGCGCTCTGAAATAAAGGCGGATCGTTAAGAACATGAGGAAACTGATGTCCTTTTCCGCCCTGTCCCCGTTATCAGAGAGGTGGCGCAAAAATTCTTCTCTAATAATGACAACAGTAAATACGTAAACAATAAAAATGAAGGGTTATTTGCCCTTTCGGGAAAATGAGGGAGAGAAGCTAGTAGTGCTGTCGTTCCTTTTTATACTTTGAGCATGACTCATACTTTATGGACAAGAAGGGCCGAGTAGTTGGTGCATTGTTTCATCATTTTCTGTAAGTTGATTTCTAATATGACGACTTGACCTGCGGTTATAACGATGAAGTGATTAAAGCCAGCAGAATGAAGTAAGGTATTATTTTTGTTTTTATCAAAAATGTCTCAGTGACCAGCGCTTTGCTTTCTTTCGTGGCGCTCCGCAATGCTCCCTTCTTAACATTTCCTTCATCTATTCTGGAAATCGGGCTGTTATCCGTGTGCTTAGAAGCACTATACAGTTCAATAATTACGAGGAAGAACCACAATTTTACGTTATTATTGTGGAATATATGAATGAACGAATAAACTTTAAAGTCCGGCAGTTTTCACAGGGCGAGTTGGGGGAAGAGGGGAATAACCCCTGTCCCTTCACACAGTCCGTCCATCATGATGGCGGTGCCTCAGGTGACCGCTCGAAGTCCTTGGACCCGCGCGGCATCTTCAGCTTGCAGGACGGCCTTTAGCTGGTCGGTCAGCTCGTCGCTGGTGAGTGCCGCCTCAAAGCGGCAGCGCAGCTGACGCCGCCAATCAGCCACAGTGACCGCAGGTGGCGGAGGCTAGCAGACAATAAAATATCGCAATGTGGGTTATCGAGTTACAACTGTGACTTAGTTTGAAAAACCATAGCATATTCACGGAGTGCATGATGATGAGTGGGGCGAAGCATCTGTCAGGCCCTCCATGTTTCCGTCCGTCTGTTCATTCTTGCTTCCGCCCATCTTGCGTCCGCCTATGCTAACGTTCGTGCATCTTTCCATCCGTCTGTGCATCTTTCCGTCCGTCCATGCGTCCGCTCGTCTGTGCGTTCAGCCTATTCTTCTGTGTATCTGTCCCTGCGTTCATCCATGCGTCCTTTCTTACAGTGCACACGTCCGTGGGTCCATCTATCCGTCCATCCGTCAATCCGTGCTTCCGTAGTGCGTTCATCCATCCGTCCAAGCGTCCATCCATCTGTGCATCTGTCTGTCAGTCCGTTCGTCCGTACGTGCGTCTGTCCATCCGTCCGCCCATCCAGTGAACACTCTAGGTACCACCATCTCGCACCTTTTCATCATATTCAAGTACCGCCATCTAGTGGACATTCCAAGGACTAAGCGATAGGTGGCACGGGCCGACTAGAGGAGCGGCCCGAACGCACACTCTTACGGCTTGCGCTTCATGTCTATTTTATACCCTTCACTGCCGCTAGTTTATGGAACTGCGGCCCAACTCTTGCTAAAACTTTCTAAAACCAAGGAGGCCACGCCTAGCGAGTTTAACATGGCAACTGTTTCTGGTCAGGTAGTGCCTAAAGTTCATCTCCTGTTACTAGTTTTTTAGTAAGTATCAAATGCAAGGCAAATTTTAGTGAATATAAAGTCACAGGTACTAGTCTCTGTAGAAGATTTCATCAGAAACAAATATCCTTTTTGTGATTAACGTGCGTGGTTACCTCCTCAATTTAAAAGAGTGCGCGCGTGCTGCTCCTCTAGTCCAGCCGTGGAGGTGGCAACCTACAACAACAACAACAACAACGACAACAACGACAACAACGACTACTACTACTACTATAACTACTACTACTACTACTAACATACATCTCAGACGCACGACCCACGGATTAAGGACCTTTGCCCCTTAGAAAAATTGGCAGACACCACGTACTGTGGGAATCAATGACATGCGGAGCACGAATGAGGAAGGTTGATTGGTCAGTTTAAAATGAGCACATCGTTACGAGGTGGACGTACCCTACGCCGTACATGACTTCCATGTCATGATTATCATGTTTGGATGTGTAATTTACCTTAGTCGTCTATTTACGTAAAGTGATACCAAATTTAGTATCACGTGACGTGATATGTGAAGCTAGCTAAACGGCTGTGAAGCTAGCTACAAACGTAGCATGCAGTCATCTTTACACCACACTCATGTCATGATTATCATCTTTGGACTTGTCATTTAGCTTCGTCATCCATTCACGTCCCGTAATACTAAATATCGTATATGTGGAGCTAGCGAAACGGGCCGCAAGAACGCTATGGGCGTACTATGCAATCATGTTTTACATGACACGCATATCATCGTTATTATGACTGGATGTGTAATTTACTTATGTCGTCCATCCACGTCTTCTAATACCAAATTTCGTATATGTGAAGCTAATAAAAGGGCCGCGTGCGCATAATGAGCGCCGTAATTGGTCATGTTTTTAAATGACACTCGTATCATGAGTATCATGTTTGTACCAGTCATATATCTTCGCCATTCATTAACGTCACGTAGCAACAAACTTGATATACCTGTGAAGCTAGCGAAAAGGTCGCAAGCACATCATGAGTGTGGCATGTAGTCATGTTCTGACATAACACGGACCACATAATTATCATGTTTGCACCAGTCACATACATTCGTCATCCATTCGTCCAGTATTACCGAATTTAGTACATGCAAAGCTACAGAGAGGACCGCGAGCACACGCTCAGCGTGACGTGTAGTCATGACTATCATAACATGAAAATGATGACATGCATATCATTATTTCGTCGTTAAGGTCTGTCACTTATATTTGCCAGAGCTCTTGTCATTGGATTAACAAACAATTTGCGTCGGGCAGATAATTGCGAGATAGCTTGTTTAAGCTATAGTCTGTGGGTGACGGCAAGGTTAACAGTAACAGAACAGGATTCCGTGTAGCAGCCTAACAAAGATTTTGCAGACAAACTTAACAAATAATTTGAGGCAAGGCAGAAAACTAGGGCAGTTGTTGTTGCTGGGTTAAATTAGTTGCAATACAGGAATCATTCGTGGAACAGAGAACGGTGTCGGAAGCAGTCATGAATCTGAAAGCCCTGCGAAAACCCGTGTTGCTAGCGTTCGCAAGGGAGTTCAAACTGGATGTGTCGGACTGTCCAACAAGAACACAACTCATCGAGTGGATCATCGGGACAGGGTCAAACGATGAGGACCCCTCGGAGTATGTCGAGAGCATTCAACAAAGAAAAGAGGCAGAAGCTCAGAGGCAAGAGGCAGAAGCCCAGAGAGAAGAGGCTGAGAGAGAAGCTGAAAAGATACGTATACACGAAGCTAAAATGCGCGCATTAGATGAACAGATAGAAAGGGTGAATCGTGAAATTAGGGCACAGCATCGGAAGCGTCTTGGGCCGTGTAAATGTCGGGTACGTGTGAAGCCCAAAAGGTGTGATGAGGTGGCGAATACTGTGGAGGGTGAAGTCACCAAGAAAGCCACTATTTGTCAGGTACCAACCGAGAAAGATACGCGTTTCTATGTGTGTGACATGCAAAGTGATTCTTCGGTGAAGAGAAAAGAGCAACAGGTCGTTGTTAGTGAAAATACGCCTAGGGAAGATACGCGACATTCCGATGGTGCGAAGGTAATGCACGTAGAGAGCGGGACCGTGGCTGGTACGCAAACTGTAGCAAGTCCAAAAGGTGTTCCATGTGAGACCGAGGGTAGTTACAGTCACCCTGATGGGGTCATTGAACAGATTGATGAGCTGGAGACTACGCTGATGCCTGGGCAGGGGAATGGCTTTTTGAATGTCGAAAGAGAGGAGGACGAAGGTAGTCCGAAATATAGCGAAGACATAACGCTTCTGAAACCCGACAGTGCTGCCAGAGACGGCGAGCTACTGTTGAAAGTATTTCCTACAAATAGCATGGGAAATGCCACAGACGTTGAGAAAATACATTGCGAGGCTGTTGTAGGTGTACAAACAGGCGCCAGTTCATTGTATGATCATTTGTAGGAAAACGCTAATCCCAGCTACATTAACAGAGCTTGTGTGGTGTTAGAGACGCACCTTGTGCGGCGGCACGTAAACGATCGGCTGGACGCTGAAACCTACCCGAAATCGAGAAGGACGAGAATCTCCAAGAGTTCAGATCTGTGGTTAAGGAGGGCCCAGCGTCTGGTTTTGTGAGGGGTAGCGCAGGGAAATTAGCCAGACATTGCAATGGAGCGGAGAAATGAAAGGGCAAAAGGTTCAGAAATGGTGGTGCACAGGCACACCTGAACTGTAAGATTGCCGATGACGCAACCAGGGAAGTTTGTAACAACCGAAGAAAGGTTGTACGTAAGCGTCATCGCAAAAGAAAGAAGCGGGGATGTGTGGGAGCACAAATGGTGGAGGCAGGTGGCACGCCGCAGCAAAAACGGAAGGGTTGGCCATCAGTCGATTCAACAAAATCGCCTTTGAGATGGGCTCTCAGGCGAAATTAATGAGAGGGGAGTAGCGAAAAGGGACACGCGTCCCCAAGAAGGAAGGCGTGGTTGAAAAGAACAGGTTTGCATCGACAACGATGTCGACAAGTTCCTAAAAAAGACTGCTGGTCCTGAATTCCGGACGGAGCCATACACCAAAGAAACATGGTGAGTCTTTCACCAGCGCTTCAGGAATCTTCGGTGTCACGAAGAGAGCCAGCCGAAATAAGGGATGAGACGTGATTGCAAAGTTGGGCTAAAAGCTCGCGCTCATTGTGGCCTCTGGCGTTCGCGAAAGCGACAAGACGCTTTCTGCAGAATGTGACCCAGAGTTTCTGGAAAAGAATTTTTTTAATATTCTTCCAGTTTTTTACCTTCCAAGTAATGTTTTCTTTTTGAAGTAAGGTTTGAGCAGAAAACACAGACATGGTTTCAAAGGGTTCATGCTAAACACCGGAATATTCTACACTTACAATAAAATGCGTGTTTAGAAGATTTTTTAAGGAAGGGAGGCGTATGTTTAGTTGCGAAATATTACATCGCTCTTTAAACGCGAGTATAGTAGAGCTAACACGCTCAAAAGAGCCCAGTGCGTTTTTTATTCGAGAGACTGCCACGATAAGGTAACATTAGCCGAACAAGGCTATTACGCAAAGATTTGTTCCGTCACTTTTTAATAGAATGCTTAAGTATCGTGCGATAGAAAAAGCGGAGAGTTACGCGTTACCGAAAGTCGAGGTTAGAGCAATATTCCGGACAGAAGACGCAGCTGAATCTGGTGTAAAAGATTTGAGTCAGTCTAGGTATGTGTCACAGGTCCCGTTAATTTGGAAGGCGATCGCCGGGCTAATTCCAAGGGCCGAAGTATCGGCCCGCCGAACCGCACCACGAAAGCGTGGACAATTTAGAAGTGGTCCTATTTGGCGCGCCAGCGGACGCCGGCTGTGGCCCAAAGAACAAGTCAGAGCCGAGAGTTGATAAACAAAACAAAATTATATTCTCAGTTATGGCAGATCAAAATGATACACAAGTATGCACACTCGACAATAGTTGAATACAATGTGTCACCAATCAAACAATGTACTACACAGTAAAATCATCCACACTCGAAACAACGGACACAGACAACAATACGCACTACAATGCAGTCACATGCATCGAACAACCAAGACACTTAAAGACTAAAGAGTTAGAAAACTTATTTAGTACAAAGTTCTTGGAACAAAAGTCTGAATGATACTCTTCCGAGAATCACTCACTCAAAGTCCAGCGTTGTTGTCGTGTCGCTGCCCCCGAAGTTTCTCTTCCAGGAAACCTCGCGTCTTCAATTAGCCGCTTTCCAGGCTCCAAACTTATTCGCGGAAATACGTTGGTTTCACACACGCAGCTGTTGCCACGCGTCTTCGCTCGATAGCGGTAGACACACACTCTTGCCTGTAGCTCGAGTCTTCACCCCTCAGGTGGAAATCCTCTTCTTCTACTCCTTTGTCACGGAAAACAAAAGGCTTCGCCCACAAGGCGGAACACCCTACGCACTCTGGCGCATACTTTCTTCTTCTCCTGCTTTGTCACTAAGCACAAAACCTTCACCGACAGACACGGCGGAATAACCTCACGCACACTGGCGCTAACTTCCTTCTTCTCCTAATCTCCCATCTCTGATGCTCGGTTAAATACCTTCCACGCAAGATTCCAGAAAATTCTCATCATTTCGTCGGCGCGATGCGCAGCGAAGGCTGGGGGAAAGGGCGAGACGGTACGAGGGCCGTCCGCGAAAGATGACGCAACCCTGCATCACCACGCCCCTTTCCATCGAGAACTTTCTAGGGCTTGCTCGGCCGCCGATGCGAGGAGGTTCGTCGGCGAACCTACGCTTCCGAGGGGAGAGGGACGCACGCCCGGGGAGTCTTTGGATGCTTGTTTTCTTTTTTTTTATCATTCACCTCGAGGCATCTCTACGGCGCTTCGTCGCGAGAATTTGGTGGCGCGCCCTTTTTTGAGCTCTTGTTTCGTGACAGTATGTCCTACTATATAGACGTGAAGAACGGTAGCGTTTGAGCTTGGGTTATAGCGTGTGCAAAGAGCAGGCCCGAAGGCTTAAGTTTTTTTTCTGCGTGAACGGAAATCATGCGATAATTTTTGTTTTAGGCTTTTTGTTGTTTTGCAAGAGTCCTGTTTAGGCTAGGGCGGAAAAGCTCAGTGAAGGCAGCTCGGAAAACTAGCTTACTATATTACCAAGTGAGATTTGGAGAGGTGGAGCATTGTCCTCTCTAGGGGCTACGGCCCTTGTTCTTTAAGAATGGCCGCCTTCTGCGTTGAAGCTTCGTTTTGGAACAGTATACGTTTGACACATGTTTCGGGAAGAGGGATACCCCATGGCGACGCTGAGTGTTTGAGTCGCTGTCCCTAACGCAAACGGCCTTCTCGAGAGTACTCAATATTTTTTTCCCGACCTAGACGAAGGCCATTGATTAGCTTTTTTTGTTTTGTTGCTTTATAAATTTCGTTGAACTCGTGGTTCGTGGAAAACATTGAAGACACCTCCATCCAGAGTTTCAGGTTCGGTGTGCTTACAGTGTTGTTATTCTGTTTCCCTCATATGTAGGAGAGTAATTCAGAATAACTAGTGCACTTATTTTAATTAGTTGTAAAATGGTAAAATATGCCTGGTGGGGTTTGACGGAATTCTCTGGCGCTCACTAGGTGAGTGGCTGTGTTTTTATGGTCGTATGGGATGTCCATTGAGCCACAATGAATTAGGTGGCCACTTCATCATCAAGGACAATCTTCACCAGACCGGACGTCAGCGCTGATCTCTCCGGACTGTGGCTGCAGACCCCAACCCATCGAGATCTTCACTCCACCCCCACGCGCGAGAGGCTGTTATGATTGCCCTCATTATTTAGGTTTTCGGTCTTTGTGCCCTTGACAAAAATATTTCGACGCATTTCAAGCAAAGATGTGCCGTCAAGATGGGTTGATTTCCTGGCAGCAAAACGTTAACAAGGGGTGCACGACTGGTCTGCACAGAGAAGACGCAAGAGCCAAGAAAAGCCATTGTGAGCTCGACTCTATGCAAGGCTTTCCAAGCAAACAGGGAAGCAGCTGGGCTATTTTCGAGGTCACCATGTATCTAGGGAGCCTGGAACCAGCGTGGTGTTTGTAATAGACCTCTCACTGTTTGTAAACAGTGTGACGTCACTGCGGGCAACACGCCCACCATCCCCCCCCCCCCTAGGAGCAGGAGCTGGTGTGCAAAAAAGTTCTGCCGACAGCATCTTTCTGCATAGGAGAGCTGCGTGTCTACATTCCTTCTACAGAAATTTTACGTTGCTGTGTTCTAAAGTTACAGCTTTTGAAAGAAGGGGGTCGCGGAAGGGTCACTGCTCATATTGTGAAAATTTTCTCATCGTAGATAAATGGATGAATGGATACAGAACTGTATTTAAAGTACTCAGAGACGCGACTAGCACGCAGTGGGCTTCACCCAAGCAGATGCAGCCATAAAAAAAAAATCTGATATTTTTCGAAAGCAAACGTTTTCAATTTAGATGGTAATTGGCACTTTGAGAAATATTTGCATCGAACGGATGTAAGCTTATTCAATTTACATCGTGACATGTGTAATGCAGTTTTAAACGAGGTACAGCATTGGCGGCAGCATAGTTTTAAGCTGCTGCGTGCGCTGTCATGGATAAGATTCCCACTCATTGCGCAAAAGTTGGATCGCAGACAAATGAAAAAAAAAAGAAACACTTCTTGCCATGCGCTTGGCTGAGGTTAACATATCCTCGTGAAAGTGAAATTCTGCCACTGCGTTTCTCAATAACCCAGCGAAAAATAATGGGATGTAAACCCGACAACTTAATAATATATAATATTATTGGGCACTGTTAACTTTCTAATTTGACACCTATAACGTGTTTTCGTACATATATAGCTCCTTTAGGCTTGATACACAAACTTCTAATGTGCATCGTCCCTTCATAAGGATCGAGCGTAAAAGTACAAAGTAGATAAGAAACTAAAATCTCCTTTGTTTCCATTAACACGTACCAGGTATCCGATAATACGAGTTATAGCCGTGGTGAAGCGCATATGCAGATTCGGCAACGCTATAACATGTTTATGGCTTATGCGCAGTCGTATATATCACCCGGATATCATGTACTTTTATTTTTGTGCACTCTGCGCATACGCTGAGATGTCCCACTCGCAGATGATCGCGTAAAATGCATTTTTATCTTGACTAAAATTTCAGACAGTGAAGTTCCATCGACAAGCAGTTACTGCAACCAGCCCACAACGAATAGCAGTGTTTTCGCAAACAGGACGCATCGCGTTATTCACACTGCACACCATACGCAAAATATTCCCGGTTTCACCGTCCGTAAAGGTCAACCAATATTGTCGATGCCTTTCAACGCACATACACGCCACAGTCAACACTGCACATTTTCGAAGACGATGCCGCTGTTCGTTGCACTGGCCGTCACGTGTGTTTACTTATCCGAGATAAACAGCCAGCCAGCGTGGCAAATATTTCTTCACTCACTTTACCACACACCTAAATGTTCTCTGACACATACCACAGCTAACGTTACCACTGTGAGATGAAGATTAAGCCTTTAAAAAGAAAAAAATTCACAGCATATCCACGGGGTGAATGATGATGAGTGGGCGAAGCTCTTGAGGGGAAATCATCGGTAAAACTGTGATTGTTCAGTGAAAGTTCGCCCACTACATCATCAAGAAATACGTGAGAAACACTGTGTGTGTATATGTACGGCACGGTCCCCGCGCCGTTGCCTTGACGCTTGGGCCTCTCGTTCTCGAACACTGGGATCTTGGCGGCGGCGTCGCGCAGCCAGACGACACGCTTTGGCCTCCCACTCTCGTACGGGAGGATCATGGTGGTGGTGTCGCAGAGCTTCACGGAGCGCTTCTGCCTCGCGGGCTCGCACATCGGCATTCTGTCTGCGAGCATGCGCTGCCGCCACCTTGCGAGCTCGCCGCTCTGCGGGCTTATTTATCGGGCAACTCCAAGCGTGCGCCAACAGCGAACGGATTTTATTACAACGCTCCCCGCCATCTAGTAAACAATCGCAGAACTAAAGAAGAGGTAACCACGCCATCTAGTAAACAATGCAGCAACTAAACTAAAGGTGGCTACATACATACGCCAAGGATGGACAGAACCACGCCTTAAGGAGCTTCGCCCCTAAAACTTGCCCAGAGCACCGAGCGACTGCCCCCCACTGAGCCACCAGCGGGAGTGTTTTGCCAACCACCGCCTTGCACGTGCACCAGTGACGTCACGCTGTGACGTTACCGGTGCTTATACCGCGAGAACAAAACGACGACACAGAGACAAGAAGGACACGACGTTTTGTTCTCGCGCTATAACTATCGTCATGCCATACCAACTAGCCCAAGCTGCCACACCGGTGCACGTGCAGGTCTAGAGGTCTATTGGGCTGAAAGTCAAAACCCAAACCGGCTGGGGCTGCACCTTGCGAGAAGAAGCGAAGTCCCGGAAATTCGCAGCTAAGCCGCGCCTTCTAACAAACAACGAGGGATGGAATGTGGGGTTGAAGGAAAGGAAAAGGTAATATCTGCTGCAGCCCTTGCGAGAGCCCGCCTAGACGACAAGGGATTAATCGACTCCTCCTCCTCTCCCGTTTCTCCATAAGATCGGCTGAATGGAGTGGCATGCTTTGACAATAAACTGGCGGACCACTACGTTGTCCTACCCGAACGCAATCAGGCAAGTTCGGCACGTGTACCGGGAGCCGGTTTGTCGAACCTCACCCTTCTGCCTGAAGAGTTCTTGGAAACAAAGGTCATCTAAGATCATCGGACGTGCGGGAAATCTTGGTGGCGTGTGCGAAACGTCGGTGCAGTGCGTTTGTGATCATATTTGGGCATCGTGTAGACTGTGCCCTCTCCACGTGCATTGTGTAGTGTCTTTCCCCGCCTTCGTGGGTGGAGCACCTAGACCATGGAGCACCGTATGGGCTGAAGCCGCGGACAATGCGCCCAAGGTTAGCAACACGGTGCTATATAAGCGGAAGATTTTGTATATTTGGAGTTCAACAGTTCTCCTGTACAGTTATTGACTTCTAGTTCATACTTGATCGCTTGATTACCTCCTTTCAAATTCTCAGTTAATAACCATGTAAATGAATTGTTGCCATTCTTACGAGCGCCTCATCTGACTTGTTCGACGATGGGTCCGAGGCCGGGGGCCCGCTACCAGAATGATACCAGTAGGATCCGGAGTCGCAATAGTGTGTGTGTGTGTGCGTGTGCGTGTGTGTGTGTGTGCGTGCGTGTGCGTGCGTGTGCGTGCGTGTGCGTGTGCGTGTGTGTGTGAGAGAGAGAGAGAGAGAGAAATAGAGAGAGAGACAGCATGCGAACATGCTTAAAATATTCTTACTGCAAGATGCGCATTAGATTTTACCAAAATCTTTGGATCTGTGGTCGCTATGCTTTAGACTGACTTGGAGAAAGCCTTAGATTGCGTGCCGCACGATTTGCTTATAGCCATAGAAGAACATGTTAATGTGGGTACAGTAATCGTTGAAGCCTTTCAGATGGCATACACGGGGTCTACCACTCGTCTGACCGTTAACAAAGAGTAAGGTAAATCGATAGAACAGCAGTGGTCCGTGCGCCAAGGGAGCGCGCTCTGTCTTCTTCTGTTTTGCCTTTAGATTGAAAGCTTCTGTCGAAGTATATTACACAGCAACATCATCAAAGGCTTTCGGCTTCATGCATATGAAGTGCGTCTGCTGGCGTGCGCGGATGACATTGCTATCTTTTGTACAAACCTCAGAAGTATCCCAGGAGTAACTTAACGAAAACGTTTCTGTGAGGTTAGTGGAAGCGCAGGTAACTAAGCAAAGTATCTTGGTTTTTGGCAAAAATATTCGGAATGCATCCGAAACTATTTCATGAACGTTCAATGAGTGACAACAATGATAAAATACTTGGGCTTTCGCTTGGCAAACTACAGTGACAGTGGTCCTTACTGGCGCAGACAAGCAGTTGAAATACGTGAAAAGGCAGAAAAATGGAAGGGTAGGAATTTATTCATTTTTTCTCGCACCATCATTTGCAGCCTGTTCTTCATTACGAAGATGTGGTATGTTTTGCACGTTTTGGTTGTTTTGCTCTTGAACGATTGTTCGGAAAATTTTATCGTATTTTTGCCCTATTTATAGGGGGTTACACGTGGGAGAAAACAATCCGGATAAATTTTTTTCGAGTGTGCGCGACGATGGCCTGAGTTTGGGCCACCTCTTTCTGCGACAGATTGTAAACCGTTTATTGTACCTTCGCGATGTTAAGGCCATTTGTTTCTCACTGTTTGTCAAATGCGATTGACTAGTGCTGTGCCCGATTTTGTTGTGTCTTCAGTTAGATTTGAATGTAGAAGACAAAGCTACTTTTAGGAAATTGTCGAGTCCTCTCGCTTCGTGAAGGCACGTTTTTTTTCTGCATATTTAAGCGCCATTTCCCGTAAAACATTTTATAAAGATTTATGTGACGCGGTTTTTCAGTTGTTCTGTACCGCACTCAGTACTCTGTAGGAACAGGGAGCAAAATGTTAAAATGCGTCGAACGCATGCCTGTGCGTCCGGAGGTTAAAACATTCTTCTTCAAACTTCATGCTGGTGTCTTGCTAGTAACGAAGTGAATGACTGACAAAGGCTTATTCGTTCCGTGGGGTGATCACTGCTTTTTGTGTCGGAAGCCCGAAACACTTGGTCATGATTTTCTTGATTGTTGAGACGTGGTGTTCTTCTGAGATCTCGTACATAAGACATTAAAGAAGGGTTTCCCGCTGGACACACACGGAATAAGGTACCTCGTTATTGATAATGAGGATAGATTTACGTATAACATCGTCATGCTATTGGCTCTGGATAATTTTTGGAGGTCGCGCATGGCTATACGTCATACTGATGTCGATGCTCGACGAGCTATTGAAAACTTTAGAGAGTCTTCAAATTCGTTTCTGAAACTGCAAAAAATTTGATACGAAATGCCCGATTTGGCACCACGTATGGCATCACTATTGTTCATGAAACAATTGTAGAAAATTTGTCCTGCTGAAAACATAAGCACTGCAACATGGAAAAAAGCGGCTTGGCTCAGTGGCAGAACACTGGGCTGGCATGCAGCGGACACGGGTTCGAGCCCGCTGGGTCCTTGGTACTAAGCTTTTTTGTTCTTATTTTGTGCGAAGTGGTTACGGACACCTGTGGTGGTCACGGTGGTGGCGGAAAACTGCGGCACCACGCGTAACCTAAGTCGTGATCTCATAGCAACTTTCGCTGTATCATTTCCCGGGCGCGAGAAGACATGGGCCCAAAAGGCCACCCCTGGCTTCGGCACTGCTTGGTTGTTTCGACCCAGTCGCAGGAAGGTTTCCGTTGATCATGCGAGTGTTTTCAATCAGCCTAAATGTTAGGCGCCGCCAAATTGGTGATGAATGCATGGTAAGGTTTTACAGAATAGCTTTGTAGTGGGAAAGTTTTCAATCGCTATTCCATTCGCTAGTATGTTTGTGCATGCATTTTAACAAATGTGTAGCACCCCTTAGTAATATTTCTTAGCTTCTCAGTGCACTATGTTTTGAATTACTAAAGTCAATATAAGTTTACAAGTTTACGTTCACACATTGAGATAGCATAAGACTAAAGATTGTTGCGCCATTTTTACCAGATGCAGTGCACTAATCAGTATTACCTACAATTTTAGAGTTTTGACTTACCTTCTACGTTAACATTAAGAAGCGTTAAGTATCTTTCTTCTTGCTTTACAGTCAGAGAAATATTTGTGGTATCGTTACGAAAAGGGCTAAAAAGAAAAGGATAAATGCTTACCATGATGTAACATGTATTAGGCCAACATTCAAGACACTCAAATATAAGCAAAAATTTCGCACTTTTGAGCAATTAGTACTCGTTTTAACAGGGAGATAGCTATGAGACGTTTAACGTTCTAAAACCGCCATATGACCTTGAAAGATGCCATAATGAAGTTGTCTGAAAATTTTGACCACTTGGGGTTCTGGAACGTGCAGCAAAACGTTTGTTTTATCAGGTATAGAAATATCCAGTCTGGCGCTTGACAAATCGCCATGTTTTTTTGGGCTTTGCGTTATGGAGTATAGCTAATATTTTCTTTTTAATAAAGTTGGTTTATTGTATGGATGAAGGAACAATTGTGATAGCAGCAAATAGCAGTGTTACGCGAAGTTAGGCAGGCAGCTAACTTTTCTGAGTGTGATTTCGTGTAGCTCTACGAAACGCTGGTGTAAGAAAATACTGCCGCTCCAGAGGCATGCTTTAACCGCACAGCGTGTTCACTTTCAAATATAAGAATGTGAAAGGGAATACTAGCCATCGGCAGATGTATACCAAGATAGCACGTGCATGAGCAACTATTACGATCACGCCCATTGTATCAGTGTTAAAAGTTGTTTCTCGAGAGACACTCTCTACTCTCTCGTGTGTTTTCATAGACGTAGACGACGGGCAGCACTTTTCCTATCTGCTTCGACGGCAGGTCTTTCGAGTGGGGTGAGGGTATCGCATGCGCCCTCCCAGTGATGCACATAGTCCACTTCATTCGATCTCTGCTTCAGTCGTGAAAATCGCTCTCCCTCGCGTGCCTTCCGTACGTCAAGGCATACGATGCGTGGAGGCGTGTTATCGATTTGGTCTTAATACAGAATATGATGGTGATAATGGCAGCGATGGTGACGGCAGCGGCTATGGCAAGCACAAAAACCCGTCAAGAGGGCCAATGTATTTGCTTTCACAGTAAGACACTCAAAGATCCCCATACATTCACATGAGACAATTCGATGGCTAAAGCCGTAATCCTTGTTTTCTACTCAGTCAATGCATTGCCACTTCCCATGATCTTCTGCCCTTGACGGCAGGCACGTAGCCAAAATTTTTTTTTAGGTGGTGGGGATCAAGACCTAACTTTTTGAAAAAAAACGTCTTTCCATGGCGGCTAAAAGGTTGCCCGGGAATGTTGAATGTGCCGAGTAATAGAAGAAATCGAGAACAAAGTGAAACGCATCTCAACACGCGAGCTATTCAGCGATAGAAGGCAAAATTGGACACTGCAGTAAAGCTAGTGCGTGTGCACCAGAAAGAACAATTTCCAAGAAAGTAATCTCATACAAAGTCAGTAATGGAAGGACTAGTGACATAAAAAAGGAGGAGGGTGTATGCAAGCAAACTGATCGTCCGCTTGCGCATGCGCTGCAAAAAAAAGTATCGGACACCTTTTTCTGACATTTCACACTCTGCCTTAACAATAGGCCTGCTAAAATAATGGGAGCTGTTTTATGGCAGGATTTTTCAAACAAAGAACACACACATTCTGCAAAATAATTTTGTTAGACAACAAAAAACTTGAACACCGATGCTTCCTGACTCGCACGAGGCACTACGTTAACATTCATTTCAGCCAGAAACTTTAAAGATTGGCTTTGCCAATAGCTTTACCACTAGTGAAGGTCAACGCAAAGAAGAAAAAAATGAACATGTAGCCTGGCCGAAGAAAGCGGTGCACGCTACAATATTCATGCGTCGCGCTTTCTTCATAAAGAGAGAGAACACATCTTTATGTAAACACAGGGATAACTGTGTCGGCACTCACATCCGGTGAATGGATATTTGAGCTAGATCGTTAAACCACTCCTCAGCCGACTAGCTCCTCAAATGCGTTTTTCTTTTTTTTTAGTGTCGAAAAGCTGCAGTACGCTGCACTCACTGGAAGTGTTTCCAATGTCTTGAATAGTGTGCAAATGTTTGGGAAGGGGGCTCTGTCGAATTCAGTCTAAGCATCGGTAGCAAAGCGGGGAAATTCATCCTCTTGTAGTCAAGGTATAGTGTACTAGAACATGGGGTAGTGTGTTCAGGGAGAAGCCGTGGCGGACGCAGTTGGTATCGACAGCCGCAAGATGGCGCCACCTTAGCACGTGCTGTCACTTCACGCTTCGCCTTTTATGCACTTCTGCGCTTTGATATTAGTAACACCTGGGTTTTAACGTCACATAGCCACAACACGATTATAAGAAACGCCGTAGAGGATTGCTCCGGAAATCCCATAACCTGGGGTGCTTTATCGTGCACCTAAATCCAGGTACACGTACCTCAGTATTTGCGCCTCCGTCGTAAAAGCAGTCGCCTCGGCCGGGATTCGATCCCGTGATATGCGCTTGCATACGTAATTGCTGACACGTCCACGAAAAGCTTTCTAATGGGTTTGTACTGCATTCAAAACAAAACGAAATGTCAAAGCCGCAACACACGACCCAAATGCAAGCATTGACAAACGACGGCGAAGCAGTCATCCGTGGGGAAACTGCCTGCATTTTTTAAAGCTCGGTTGGTGAGCGAATAAAAAATTAAAAGATTGAGATATCGAAGGAGCATCAATAAACCCGAAAGTTTCTTGTTATATTACTGCTATATCGAGTCGTAATCTGCACACTGCGACAGCTTCGTCTTCCTTCGTTACGCGCGCGGCACTGGTCTTGTCGATAGTTGCATCATGCACTTTTAATTATGTTGCTAAAGTGACAAAACAGCCATTAGATTGAGAGGCACGCCGTGGCAGAAGACTTAATAATTTTGACAATTTTGCGTCTTTAAACAATTACGCGCCTGCCGAAATACTGCTGCTGTGGCCGAGAAATTGCACTGTACAGTCAAAAGGGAACATCACTTGGCAACACTGTCAGACTGTAAGAAGAAACCCTTTATTTAGGAGCACGCATACTGCAGTGAGCAGTAACACCGAATAAATTCGTCGCCATTCCGTGGAATTATCAGTTCACGATCACTTCATCACGGTGGCACCTTTATGAACTCCAACTGATTTTCGCGTGCAGCTTTTTTATTCTTTTTGCCTCTAGAGCATGGTTGATACCCTTCACGAAAAATGAAGTCGTGACCGCCCGTAAAATACCGCTCTCTTTGACACGAGATGTGGTGCGATCGAGCTCATATAAATTCAGGGTAAACAAAGCTTGAGTAAGCGTTCCAGCGAAACTGCAGTTTCTATAGTGTTCGCCACCTCGGGTTCGTAGTCAGCAGGAAGCTCCATCGATGAACCCGAATCAGTGGCCTCACCGCGAACACATGGTGCTGGAGTTTTCCTCTAGATGGCAGATTCGACCACCGAGTTCTTCCGCTTTGTCGCAGGTCTTCGATGCGGCGCTTTCTGCGATAAGTAGATTGGAGAGTTGGGCGGTAACATCGGCATGGCGTCCGGCGTTAGCTCTGGTTTTCTACGTGGTACGCGAACTTCTTCATCGTTTATAACGTGCGCGTAGTCTTCGAGAACACATGAAGACTCGAAGTGTAGCTCACATACAGAGCACCTTTCGTTCAAGGTCCCATTCTGTCGATGTAAATTCTGTTCCCAACTTTCCTCTGTGCTTCGTCTTTGGGTGCTGCGATAAGCGACGGCTGCTCACCGTTTTTCGAAAGGTATGCCTGTTTTGAACCTAGATGCAAAGCAGTGTCGTTGCCGTCGATGATTCGGCATCGCCTCACTGTCACGTGACCAGCAAAAACATTGCCAGAAAAACTTTCGTTAAGCGGGTGCGAACACAAGCAACAGGTCACTGAACAGCACCCGAGAAGGCAGAGCGGCACGGAGTTGACAATCCTGCCAGCCCATGCTACGGCAGCGCCGCCTTGAAAACCGGTTTTTTGTCCACGTGCGCCGCTTCACGCGCTGCACGGCGAGAGAGGGTGCCAGAACCACTACCCCATATTCTAGTACACTATACTCTAGGCCATGACTATGACGGCGGCAACGATGACAGACATGGACTTCCGTCCTCGGCGGTCAAGCTACAATAACACAAAGAACCGCCAAATTTCTGAAGACCGTCATTAGAAAACTTGTAAAGCTGGTTTGAAGCATTCAAGCGTGCAGCTACTGTCAATGCCTGGAGCAAGGATAATCTACGGGATGTCTATTTCACCTTGTCGGATGCCACCAGGACGTAGTACAAGAAGCAAGAGTCAAGCTTCCCAAAGTGGGACACCTCTCGCTTTAGATTCTTGACCACTTAAGAATCGTCTTGCGCAAAGAAAGGCCCCAAAGCCTGCTTGAAACTCGCTTCCAGCTACCCAACGAAAGCGTCGTGCTCTTCACGAAAGAAAGGCTGGGCTTTTCGACCACGCAGATCCTGAAATGCCGGAAAAGTAGAGTGCCCATCTCCTCATTCGAGGCGTTAAGTAACAGCTTTTCGCAAAACTGATGCGGAACTCACAAAACAGTGTTTAAGTATTTGTCTCAGAAGCGACCACTATCGAGAAGACTCTAGGCATGCGCAACTATCAGTGCAATTGCCGTTTGACGCCGCAGTTTGCCAACATTCAAGCATGTTGCTCCATTGATCTTGTGGAAATGCTCAGAGCAGTCATGCAGGAAAAGCGTTGAAAATTCCAGCCTTCATCGCAGCGCCAAGTAGATTCTTTGCTGACATCGTGTGCCATAATATCCAGCAATCCCTGGGTGTTCCTCAGCAAGCAGAGCCGCAGCCGCTGGCTTTTAACTACACCGCTCCTGTCCGATGACAACAACAAAGACACTCCATCGCAGTTCTGACGCCACTACAACAAAACTACGACGTCAGTCAACTAAGTCACCATTGACTTTATATCACCCGCCAGTCTCCAGTACTCGCCGATGAAAATCACCGTTTGGTGTGCCCCAGGCAACCACCCACTCTGCTACTACTTCCAGAAAGCCGGTCACACCTACTGTCGATGCCAGTACCACCAGGTGGGCCTAAGTAGATTCCCCGTAACGCACCGGCTCCACATCATAGTGAGAGACCGTACGACATTGCCGACTATCTTGCGGGAGCACTAGGTGCGCTCCGATGAACTTTCCGATCGCCTTCGCTAGGCGGCTACGCCTCATAGTACCAGAGTCAGTACGCCGACTCTTCTCGGGGCCGATCTACGAGCCTTTACTCGAAAAACTGACAGCAACCAAATAATTAAATTAAACCTCAAAGACCAGCCGTAACGTGAATGTTCCCCGGCGTCGAATTTTCGTGGTGAGAAGAATTCTAGTGACTGCCTGGATACAGCGCAGCAAACCGATGTAGCCGTGATCCGACGCAGCGACATGACCGCAACGCCAGGAAGGCTACAGCATTACAGCTCTCGTCCATCTTGTAGACAACTATCCCGTCCCTAGTGGCACTTTTGATCACTGCAAAGTTTAGAAAGTATACGCACCGCTTCAAAACACCCTGAAAACTGGACAGCGAAGGTCACCTAGTAACGCCGGCGGGAATCTGCAAACCCGAAGTCACCATAAACAGCTAGATTTATCCAGCAGGCTTCGTAGTACTGCAGCATAGTACTTCGTAGTACTGCGGCAAGTACACAGTCCTGCTCTCATAGAAATCGCAACACTTTATTACCTGCGGCAACCACAAAAACGCACAACGGCGCCCAATGCAAAAAGCGGCGGGAAAGCGAACCAGGTTTGCTTGAGAGATATGATCCTTGGTATGATCTTTTTCATGTTGTTTCATTTACCTGAGAACAGTTGGTAACACTATCCACAGATGAAGCCGTGCCGCCGCATACTCCACCAGGAAGCCACGTCTTGAATGTGATAGAAGAAGGAGTCACCATCCCGCCTCGCTCTATTGTCATTATTTTCGTTAGCACGGCGATACCAGAAGAATTTAATGGCGTCGCACCTTAGGTAGTCACAAACAAAGATGGTCACAAATTTCAGCAATGAGTACAACCACTTCTGCAATGGGACGACGACCGCTTACATCAAGAAAACTTTGAAAGCCACCATCGCTTTCACCCTCAGTGAATCTGCTGATGCAACTCCAACAGACCAAACTCCTCAACCAACGATAGTTACAGCGCGAGAACGGAACGACGTCACAGAGACAAGAAGGACACGAAGGACACGAGCGCAAACTTCCAACTGAGTTTATTGCACAGAGCGCGAAAATTTATAGAGGAGACAGTAAACCATGTGACGAAAACCATGTGGCACGAAGCACAATACATGAGTAAGGGGAAAAACAACGAAAGCACAAAAGAGGCAAAGAAAAGTCTTTAAGGAAACGAAACATAAAAGTTAAAGTAATATAAGTACTTGCACGCACCGAAACCTTCGAGGAACCTTAGTTTCTTCTCGGACAGAGACCCGGAGGGCTTGCTAATGCATGACACCTGTTCGCGTGCCATCTGCGCGGCCTCGACGATGACTCAGGTGCGCTCATCCCTGTGCTTGTACAGTGTCACTGTGTCCTTGAAAAGTGGCACACAGTTGTACTCGGTGCAGTGCTGAGAAAGAAAACCATCTTTTCTGTTTCTAACATTGTTAGCTCGTTCTCTCAGTCGATCGCGCAGAGAACTTCCGGTCGTTTCGACATAACAAGCACCGCATAAAAGGGGGGTCCTATGGACAACTTCCCGGGAGCATGCCGCATAGCTGTTTTTATGCTTAACTCTACATTTCGTTGATGACTGCGTTCTCAGGGGGTTTGCAGATTCAGTGAGGCTGTATAATTTGAACGGCGCAGAGAACAGGACATGAACTCCCACTCGTTTTCCGATTTTCTTGAGCCTGTGTGATATCTGGTGTTTGTATGGAACCACGGCTATCCTTTCACGCTCTGTATCCGTGTTGCTCAGATCCTGTCGCTGCCTCTGCTCTGCCCTATTAGTCCGCAGGATAGTCTCAGCAACGAAAGCGATAAACGCCTCAGGAAAATAGATAGATAGATAGATAGATAGATAGATAGATAGATAGATAGATAGATAGATAGATAGATAGATAGATAGATAGATAGATAGATAGATAGATAGATAGATAGATAGATAGATAGATAGATAGATAGATAGATAGATAGATAGATAGATAGATAGATAGATAGAGCTCATATCTTGAAGTTCTGTATGTCGTTGAAGTTCTCTAAGAAATGCTTCGCATTTAAAAGGCACAAGGTACCTACTGCAAAAGATGGCGGGAAAGCAAAGGAGGCTTATCGACGCCATGGGCGTAAAGTACAACACAAAGGGTGGCGTGAACGCGTCTCCGTGGACAAAAAGAATTTATGGTGACATGCCACCGAGGGAAAGGCCGCACATCTATGATGTTGCTTGTTCTGATATGCTCGTAGGCAAAACGAGAACTGGGTGCCGCTCTCTTTGCTCCGTGAAATGTATGCTGCTTCTTTTTTTTTTATGTAGAGGCGGCAGCGGCGCCGGTTCTAGCGCCGGGCTCGCGTCGTTATTTTATAGGTTTCTTAGCAAAGCTAAGCGCCTCCAGCCTCGCAAAGCCTGATGAAGCCAAGCACACAAAGTAATTTAAAAAAGGATCACCCTAATTTAAGGTCTGGCGTTCCCATGTCACCAATTTCCCTCGGGGTGGGTGCCCTCCCAAGCGACTACAACTTCATTCGCCCGAGCACCAGGTCGGAAGTGCGCTTGTACCTATTCAGCCAGTAGGTGCCTGGCGGCAGATTCTCTGCCTCCCACGGCAGCGGTGCATGCTGAACTATTTCTCAAAGACTGTGGTGGGTTAAGGTACGCCCAGGGGTCTTCGCAAAACTTTATAGGGCTGCCTTTCGGAAATGAGTGCCAAGAAACAACCGCGCGCCAGTTCGGTGTACTCCTCTACCCATTGGGAATTGCGTATGCACGTGGGTCGCTTGGCCTTGGCTTTTCTAGGGAATGATTCATAGGGATGATAAAGTCTCCCGACCATACCCACCATGTCCTGGCTATTCAGTACGCCCATGACAAGGCTAGGAGGCTTGACCTCCCAGTTTCGACGTGGGATTAGCCAGGCAGGTGGAAACACCCTGTACCAGACGTAATTATAAATTTATGTCTATTTATCCATTCATCCGCTTGAATATGTCTCACGCAAGGTGTATTGAAGTGCTTCGGTAAGAACGTATTTTCGGCAGCCGCCGCAGCTTCTTCTGTTGTAACAATAGTTGAAAATTGACTTGAGAACTTGGGGCTCCAGCTGTCAGCCACACAGTTTTGAATGGGATATTTCAGCTTCAGGACGCACGTGCCTTTAGCAATGTAATGTTCTTACCTTCTTGTCGTTGAATTATAAACATCGAGGGTTCGGTTAACCCTCTGTGTTGTTTCATTTCCATTCAAATAGCGGGAGCGTACACAGGGAAGCTTCTTTCTATCGTAGTGTTCACTTTTTCCGGCAGGTATGGACACACGGGAAAGATAAGCGTTAGATTGGTTTTGAATGAACTGGAACGAGAAAGAGGTACGTACTATACAATACGATCTGCGAGAAGCATAACTGGTGTTTAATCACAGTCCCCTCTCTGCCACTTGCTCTCTGCAGTGTTGTGATTCTTGTATACGACTCCTCTTTTTTCAGAAGCTTCGTCTTTCTGAGAATTATAGCAACCGTTTAATGGTAACGACTGAATCTAAGGTGTGTGAAAAAAGGAAAATAAAAATTTTCGGACAGTAGGAATTATTGTTTTAAGTGAATCGTACCACCATATACCAGCTACTGACGGGGTGCATGTGTGTTGCTGAATAACCTTTTTGTGTACCGAAATTACACATTGTAAAAATTAAGGTAGCGTGCCTTAAGAAACAATGAGTGATATATCAGCTGATACCACAATGCAGAAAAGTTAGAATTTTATGCACGTCCATCAAATCGTTCGTCTATCTATCTATCATTCTATCTATCTATCTATCTATCTATCTATCTATCTATATCTATCTATCTATCTATCTATCTATCTATCTATCTATCTATCTCTCCGCCTACCACTTTCAGCTTCAATATTGGTATCGTTTTAATAAGGCCGTTTCACTAATGATATCGATACCAAAATTGATATGGCATACCATTACTGTATCACGAGCACAACTGGTTAGTCATAACTTAAAATCATGACATTTATGTCATGAATGTCATGATTTACATTTGATGGTGTTGCTGCTCCTGCGGTGGTTTTCTTCACATGACATATGACAAAATTTGTATGGTATGACATGAAAGCATGGCGAACTCAGTGACAGACCCCTAAAATAAAAAATTAAAACTCGCATGCCATGTAACTCGTGAGTCATGCCTACACGCCACGCTCATGGTGCGCTCGTGGCCATGTCACTAGCTTCACATACACCAAATTTGTATTACCTGGCGCAAATGGACGACTAAGGTAAATGACACGTCCAAACATGATAATCACGGTATGCATGTCACGTAAATTATGCCTGCATGCTATGACCATAGCGCACTCGCGGCCGTTTCGCTTGCTTCACATACACTAAAGTTGCTATAACGTGGCGTGAATAGACGATGAACGCAAAGGCCAAGCGCAAACATAATAATCATGACATGAAAGTCATGTACGGCTTATTTTACAAGCCTACCACTGCTGTGTTGATATTGGACGCGTTAATGGTGCTGTCGTTACGCGATTATAAAGAACATACCTGCATCTTATCTTAATACCTGAGTGCGAATAATATTTCTACTTCTGTTTACTGTCTACTAGGTTTGTGCGCCTCGTGACGTTGTCCCTACTTTAAAGTGACATATCAAGCTTCCTCATTCTCGCTTCGTATATTATCGCTTCCAAATTTACGAGGGATCTGCCAATTTCTTTAACCCGAGAGCAGAACACATGCATGCTCTCTTTCAAAGCGTCCCGTGTAGATTTCGTTAATTGAATTATTTCGAGCATGGAAGTTGTCGATTATTTACACCTTCCAGTCTGTGTCAAGAAACCGAGAAAAAAAAGAGGGCACCAGCTCGCGTGGTGGAGATGCTGGGAACTAACGGCCGAGGGCTTCCAGGGTCATCTTATTAAACAGTGCCGGAGCCAAGTGGCTTTGCGATGAAGGTGAGTGTAATCGCAGCGTCTGCAAAGCCATCGTTTAAAACATTTGGTGCCGAAACCCAAGAATAAAGGAACCTGCAGATGGCTACCAGTCGATTGCACCAGCATAGACTGACTGAAGTCAAATTGGACGTCACGGTGAGCCCAAAACACGGGGATTATTAGCGAGGCAAGTGCCCTTTTTGCTAAAACGACTGTGTACTTTATGACCAGCTCTGTTTCATTTATGAAAGGCTGCAGGCTAACAACGATATATTTATTAACGTGAACACCGAAATTGAGCAGAACATTTTTTTACCTCGAGTTTCAGATTGAGTATAACGGCGTCCTGGAATATGAAGACAATGCCACTCAGATTCTAGCAGAGATTAGTAGCAAGAAATACTGTATGCTTTAGCCGTTCACTCCAACGGAAAAAATCCATTACTCAAACAGTCGGGGCACCATTCGACGTAACTATAGTTAAATTGCCTAAACTAACATTACCTCTTTTCAGTGGGGAACTCTGCTAGTGGACTCCAATTCGGGCGCTGCTCGACCAAATTATGGACAGATCAGGATAATGACCACAGAAAGTTCAATTACCTGCGACTTCATTTCAAAGGAGACGCTGAATTAGTAAATGTGGGCCTTTTGAAGATTCAATTACCATGGTGCAGAAGCGCCTTGGTGATGAGATGCGGCTAGAGCAAGCGTATATTGCGAAGCTACGTATGTTGAGCCCTGTTTCTTTATGAAATGACACCAAAGGCGTGGGCAGTTTGTGCGATCAAATTCTCCTCAATACCCGAGCCCTGAGTGAGCATAAGGAATCCTCCTTATCTATGCTTTGTGGCATTTAAAAAAGAAAGAAAAAGAAAACAAGCTCCCCGGGCACGCTCCCTCTCCCCGCGGAAGCGTGGCTTCGCCCGACGAACCTCCTCACATCCACAACGGCGGCCGAGCAAGCACTCGATCTTTTTAGATGGAAGGGGCGTGGTCATACCGATTGAGTCCATCCGTCGCGGAGGGCATTCGAACCGTCTCGCCCTCGTCCCCAGCCTTCGCTGCGTATCGCGCCGACGAAATGACGAGAACCTTCTGGAATCTCGCGCGGAAGGTATTTAATCGAGCAGCCGAGACGAGAGAGCAGGAGAAGACGGAAGTTAGTGCCAGAGCGCGTAGGGTGTACCGCCGTGTAGTCGGCGAAGGTTTTGTCCGTAGCGACAAAGCAGGAGAAGAAGAAGAGGATTTCCACCTGAGGGGTGAAGGCTCGAGCTACAGGCAAGAGCGTGTGTCTACCGCTATCGAGCGAAGACGCTTGGCAACAGCTGCGCGTGTGAAGCCGACGTGTTTCTGGCGAAGAAGTTGGAAGCTTGCAGAGAGGCCAACTAAAGACGCGAGGTTTCCTGGAAGAGAAACTTCAGGGGCAGCGGAACGACAACAACGCTGGACTTTGAGTGAGTGATTCTCGGAAGAGTATCATCCAGACTTTTGTTCCAAGAACTTTGGACTGAATAGGTTTTTTTATCTCTTTAGTCTTTAAGTGTCTTGGTTGTTCAATGCATGCGACTCCATTGTAGTGCGTATTGTTTTCTGTGTCCATTGTTTCGAGTGTGGCTGATTGTACTGTGTAGTACGTTGTTTAATTGGTGACATATTGTATGCAACTATTGAGGAGTGTGCATTCTTGTGTATTGTTTTTGATCTGCCATTATTGAGAATATAATTTTGTTTGTTTATCAACTCTCGGCTCTGACTTGTTCTTTGGGCCACAGCCGGCGTCCGCTGGCGCACCAAAAAGGACCACTTCTAATTGTCCACGCTTTCGTGGTGCGGTTCGGGGGCCGATACTTCGGCCCTTGGAATCAGCCCGGCAATCGCCTCCCTAATTAACGGGACTTGTGACAATTAATCTGGCGTTCGCGACAGGACCTTTGGTGCACAGTGTGTCCAAAGTAGTGAGAAAGAGCCTCGAGTTGTGATAGTGCTATGGGAACGATTTTGTGTGTTGTTCAGTGTTCTCGTAACCCAGTGCAGGGGAGTGTTCCGATAGACTGATTTAGGCAGATACTTTTTACACGCGGCAAGGTTTTATTTGCGAGACACAATGGATCTCGAAAAGTTAGTCGCTCTTGGTGAGAAGATGGGTCTTTCTGGCGCCGAACTACGGAAATGGGTAAGCCAGAAGGAGAAAGAGGCGGTGGAGAGAGAGAGGTTGGCAGCTGAGAGAGCAAAGGAAGAAAAAGCAGCTGAGTTGGAACGAGAGAGGTTGGTAGCTGAGAGGGCCAAGGAAGAAAAAGCAGCGGAGTTGGAGAGAGAGAGGTTGGCAGCTGCGAGAGAGAAAGAAGAAAGAGAGGCAAAGGAGCGACAGCTGAAAGAAGAAAGAGAGCAGCAATTGAAGTTGGAGCTGGAGAAAGAAAAGCTGGCCGCTGAGAGGGCGAGAGAAGAAAGAGAGGCAAAGGAGCGACAGCTGAAAGAGAAAGAGAGCAGCAATTGAAGTTGGAGCTGGAGAGGAGAAGTTTGCAGCCGAAAGGGCGAGAGAAGAAGAGAAGCGAGGGAGCGACAGCTGAAAGAAGAAAGAGATGCGGAGATGGCTGAAAGGGAACGGCAGCGGCAGCACGAAATTGAACTCGAGCGGCTCCGTTTGCAACAGCGAAGCGAAACTCCCGTCCAAGCTAGAGTCGAAAGCAGCGAACGGGAAGATCATGGCTTCCGCTTGAACCCAAGCAAGCTGCTCGTAGCGTTTGATGAAAGGAAGGACGACCTTGACGCGTACCTTCACAGATTTGAGACGATCGCAAGGAGCCAAAATTGGCCGGAACATCAATGGGCAACTGCTTTGAGTACTTGCTTGAGTGGTGAAGTGCTCAGTGTGTACGGTAGGCTGACGCCGACTGATGCAGCCAGCTATACAAAGGTGAAAACTGCTTTGCTGAAGCGATTTAGATTTACTGTGGAAGGTTTCCGGGAAAGATTTTGGACAGGAAGGCCAGCTGATGGTGAGACGGCTACACAGTACGCCGCCCGACTTAGCCATTATTTCGACAGATGGATTGAACTTTCAGGGACAGCGCAGGAGTACGATGAACTTAGAGAGCTCCTAATTAGAGAACAATTTCTTACTAGTTGCCACCCAAGCCTCTCGCTGTACTTGAAAGAGAGGAGAGCTAAGTCACTTGAAGACATGCTTGAATTAGCTGATCAATTCTTGGAAGCGCAAGGTGGCACTAATTTGGCCAAAGTCAAGAAGGAGTGTCCCGAAGATTCGAAGAAATCGGCTCCTGAGGAAAAGAAGCGTGCACCGGAGAGCATTCCGCGATGTTTTCTGTGTAACCAAGTGGGTCACCATGCTAACCACTGCCGAACTAACTTCACGAGCCCCACGGTTGTAAAATGCTTCAAATGTGGTCAGACTGGGCACAAGGCAGACGCATGTCGTAACGGAGCGAGTCAAACTCACCAGGTATCCTGTGCACAAGTGGCACCAAAAACCGTTGATGACGTCACCGATGGATTCTTAGAGTTGAAAAATGGGGAGAAAATTCCTATTGTGGGTGCTGTAATGACAAAACAGCCAACCGGTGTCACGAAGGGAATGCCAACGCTGCCTGGGAAAGTTGCGTGCAAGAAGATTACGTTGTTAAGAGACACCGGTAGCTCCACGGTTATCGTGCGGAGAAATTTGGTACGAGAAAATGAGTTGACAGGCAGAACGAAACCGGTTTGCCTAATTGACCGTACGGTTCGGATGCTTCCCGAAGCTGAGATTGAGGTTGAAACCCCGTACTTCAGCGGGAAGGTTACTGCTTTATGCATGACGTTCCCCTTTACGACCTTGTCATCAGAAACATCGACGGGGCGCGAGGACCGAATGATCCGGAATGTTTGGGAGAAGACCCTAAGATAGAGCCCTCGCCAACCCAGCGACCGCGAGATACAGTGGAGGAGCATCCCGTGATGGATCTCACTAGAGCCCAAGGTGAAGCCGTGGCGCAAGAGACAGCGAATGAGAAGATGATCGTGTTGAATGAGTTCACGTGCTGGGCAGCTGGACGTACGTTGGCACGACCCCAACCGACCGACAGTGTAAAGGTGACGGAGTCCGCCAGCTAGGCTCAATGCCGTGACATGAACAAGCTGGTAAATAAACAGACAGGACCCGTTGAACGTTATGACCCGTTAACGGTGTCGGAAGTGACAACGATGGCTGAGACGCCGCCTCAGATATCGTCGTTGGAAAGGGCTCGCCGAAAAAGAACGTGGAAACACAAGAAGAGATCGAGCGAGCACTGCAAGAAAGGGCGCAAGCGCCGCTCAAAGTACACAGGACAAGTGCTGAAGTCGAATCAGAATGTGTTTGGCAGTGCTGAGTGCCGTATGTTGTGTTAATGTTGTGTTATCCTGTGTCACGAGTGTCGAAGTGTCTGGGCTGCGATGTGATGTATAGTATTGTATAATTGTTGTAATGAGAGAACTTTGTACATTCGTATTGTTTGGATTATGTGATGGAGTGTTGCATTCATGCACCTGTGGCTATATTTCATGTGTTGTGGAATTGAATTACAATGTACAGTTGTATTGAGTGATCTATTGTGAATGTGAAGTGTCATCAGCGACGGATTGTGTTACAGTCTGTGAAAGTGTGTGGTGACTGTTCGCGCTCGTTCGTGTGGTTTTGAATATTATGAGATAATATTCTTAAAGTGGGGGGCAGTGTCACAGAACGAGCGCTCAAAAAGAGCGCGCCGCCAACTCCTCGCGACGAAACGATGGAGTGACGCCGCGAGGTCAACGATAAAAGAAAAAGAAAAAAGAAAACAAGCTCCCCGGGCACGCTCCCTCTCCCCGCGGAAGCGTCGCTTCGCCGACGAACCTCCTCACTCCACAACGGCGGCCGAGCAAGCACTCGATCTTTCTAGATGGAAAGGGGTCTGGTCATACCGAATTGAGTCATCCGTCGCGGAGGGCATTCGAACCGTCTCGCCCTCTCCCCAGCCTTCGCTGCGTATCGCGCCGACGAAATGACGAGAACCTTCTGGAATCTCGCGCGGAAGGTATTTAATCGAGCAGCCGCGACGAGAGAGCAGGAGAAGACGGAAGTTAGCGCCAGAGCGCGTAGGGTATACCACCGTGTAGTCGGCGAAGGTTTTGTCCGTTGCGACAAAGCAGGAGAAGAAGAAGAGGATTTCCACCTGAGGGGTGAATGCTCGAGCTACAGGCAAGAGCGTGTGTCTACCGCTATCGAGCGAAGACGCGTGGCAACAGCTGCGTGTGTGAAGCCGACGTGTTTCCGGCGAAGAAGTTGGAAGCTTGGAGATAGGCCAACTGAAGACGCGAGGTTTCCTAGAAGAGAAACTTCAGGGGCAGCGGAACGACAACAACGCTGGACTTTGAGTGAGTGATTCTCGGAAGAGTATCATCCAGACTTTTGTTCCAAGAACTTTGGACTGAATAGGTTTTTTTTATCTCTTTAGTCTTTAAGTGTCTTGGTTGTTCAATGCATGCGACTGCATTGCAGTGCGTATTGTTGTCTGTGTCCGCTGTTTCGAGTGTGGCTGATTGTACTGCGTAGTACGTTGTTTGAATGGTGACATATTGTATGCAACTATTGTGGAGTGTGCATTCTTGTGTATTGTTTTCGATCTGCCATTATTGAGAATATAATTTTGTTTGTTTATCAACTCTCGGCTCTGACTTGTTCTTTGGGCCACAGCTGGCGTCCGCTAGCGCGCCAAAAAGGACCACTTCTAAATTGTCCACGCTTTCGTGGTGCGGTTCGGGGGGCCGATACTTCGGCCCTTGGAATCAGCCCGGCGATCGCCTCCCTAATTAACGGGACTTGTGACACCTACCACTGATGTGTTGATATTGGACGCGTTAGTGGTGCTGTCGTTACGCGAATACCAGAGTGCGCATATTATTTCTACTTTTGTGTACCGAAATTACACATTGTAAAAATTAAGGTAGCGTGCCTTAAGAAACAATGAGTGATATATCAGCTGATACCACAATGCAGAAAAGTTAGAATTTTATGCACGTCCATCAAATCGTTCGTCTATCTATCTATCTATCTATCTATCTATCTATCTATCTATCTATCTATCTATCTATCTATCTATCTATCTATCTATCTATCTATCTATCTATCTATCTCTCCGCCTACCACTTTCAGCTTCAATATTGGTATCGTTTTAATAAGGCCGTTTCACTAATGATATCGATACCAAAATTGATATGGCATACCATTACTGTATCACGAGCACAACTGGTTAGTCATAACTTAAAAATCATGACATTTATGTCATGAATGTCATGATTTACATTTGATGGTGTTGCTGCTCCTGCGGTGGTTTTCTTCACATGACATATGACAAAATTTGTATGGTATGACATGAAAGCATGGCGAACTCAAGTGACAGACCCTAAAATAAAAAATTAAAACTCGCATGCCATGTAACTCGTGAGTCATGCCTACACGCCACGCTCATGGTGCGCTCGTGGCCATGTCACTAGCTTCACATACACCAAATTTGTATTACCTGGCGCAAATGGACGACTAAGGTAAATGACACGTCCAAACATGATAATCACGGTATGCATGTCACGTAAATTATGCCTGCATGCTATGACCATAGCGCACTCGCGGCCGTTTCGCTTGCTTCACATACACTAAAGTTGCTATAACGTGGCGTGAATAGACGATGAACGCAAAGGCCAAGCGCAAACATAATAATCATGACATGAAAGTCATGTACGGCTTATTTTACAAGCCTACCACTGCTGTGTTGATATTGGACGCGTTAATGGTGCTGTCGTTACGCGATTATAAAGAACATACCTGCATCTTATCTTAATACCAGAGTGCGCATATTATTTCTACTTCTGTTTACTGTGTACCAGGTTTGTGCGCCTCGTGACGTTGTCCCTATTTAAAAGTGACATGTCAAGCATCCTCTATCTCGCTTCGTATATTATCGCTTCCCAGTTTACGATGGGATCTGCCAATTTCTTTAACCCGAGAGCAGAACACATGCATGCTCTCTTTCAAAGCGTCCCATGTAAATTTTGTTAATTGAAATATTTTGAGCATTGAAGTTGCCCATTATTTAAACCTTCCGTTCTGTGTCAAGAAACCGAGAAAAAAAGAGGGTGCCAGCTCGCGAAGTGGGGATGCTCGGAACTAAGGACCGAGGGCTTCCAAGGTCATCTTATTAAACAGTGCCGGAGCCAAGTGGCTTTGCGATGAAGGTGAGTGTGATCGCAGTGTCTGCAAAGCCATCGTTTAAAACATTTGGGGCCGAAACCCAAGAATAAAGGAACCTGCAGACGGCTACCAGTCGATTGCACCAGCATAGACCGACTGAAGTCAAATCGGACGTCACATTGAGCCCAAAACACGGGGGTTATTAACGAGGCAAGAGACGCTGCACTTTATGACCAGCTCTGTTTCATTTATGAAAGGCTCAAGGCTAACAATGATATGTTTATTAACGTGAACACCGAAATTGAGCAGAACATTTTTTTACCTCGAGTTTCAGATTGAGTATAACGGCGTCCTGGAATATGAAGACAATGCCACTCAGATTCTAGCAGAGATTAGTAGCAAGAAATACTGTATGCTTTAGCCGTTCACTCCAACGGAAAAAATCCATTACTCAAACAGTCGGGGCACCATTCGACGTAACTATAGTTAAATTGCCTAAACTAACATTACCTCTTTTCAGTGGGGAACTCTGCTAGTGGACTCCAATTCGGGCGCTGCTCGACCAAATTATGGACAGATCAGGATAATGACCACAGAAAAGTTCAATTACCTGCGACTTCATTTCAAAGGAGACGCTGAATTAGTAAATGTGGGCCTTTTGAAGATTCAATTACCATGGTGCAGAAGCGCCTTGGTGATGAGATGCGGCTAGAGCAAGCGTATATTGCGAAGCTACGTATGTTGAGCCCTGTTTCTTTATGAAATGACACCAAAGGCGTGGGCAGTTTGTGCGATCAAATTCTCCTCAATACCCGAGCCCTGAGTGAGCATAAGGAATCCTCCTTATCTATGCTTTGTGGCATTTTACTGCGTTCTCATCCACGGGACAAAGTAGTTCAGTACCATCGATCGTGTTCCGTCCAGGTGCCACATTACTCTAGAGGCAATGGTAAACCTTTAAGCCTGGATGGTCTGCTCAACTTCCTGTGTATTGAATTTGAATGAATTGCCCCACCGTGGTGGTCTACTGGCTAAGGTACTCAGCTGCTGACCCGCAGGTCGCAGGATCGAATCCTGGTTGCGGCGGCTGCATTTCTGATGGAGGCGGATATGTAGGCCTGTGTGCTCAGATTTGGGTGCATGCACGTTAAAGAACCACAGGTGGTCAAAATTTTCGAAGCCCTCCACTATGGCGTCTCTCATAATTATATGGCGGTTTTCGGACGTTACACTCCATATATCAATCAATCAATCAATCAATCAATCAATCAATTGAATTAGAATGCCTAGGGTGGAGCAGTTTCAACGACGCCGGAGGACGATAACTCGGAACAACTCTAATAGAATGTACAGTCTTTTTCACGCTTAGGGAAAAGGTCGGAGCGCATGGCATCACGATGCGGCTAGTGCTGCAGTCGAGCGCCGACACCAGCTCGCACATGCGCAGACGCTAAAGGCCTGCGCTATTGAACCGGATTATCTGCGATGGTGGTGCACGCTGGCAAGATGGTCGGGTGGCCTGCTGATTTCATGTTGCTCCGGGAACAAAAGTCATTGATATTCTGTACTAAACGTTGTGTGATTCCAACCTCTCAGCCTTCATTGGTGATAATCGGGGATAACAGAGTTTGACGGCGTACGTTGCTTGCTTTCTCGAAACGCCGTAGTATGGAGTGTGTTCGCGCATATATATTTTTTAAGTGAACCACTATACGCTGCGAGGGAGAATATCATAATGCACCCGTATGGTACCTGGTATTTGTTTCATGCTAAAAAATAACTGGCTCTCTACATTGATTTACGTGCAACTATGAGAGTTCAACACAATAGAATGAACGAGAAAGAGTTCGTTTTGAAATGCTGTAGATTGAGATAGTGACCTCAACATGCTTCTTCTCAATGACATTTCATTACTTGAAGAAGCACTCACTCGGCGTCATTGAAATTCATGCGTCAAGCTTTAATACCCCGTCATGTTCCCAGTGGCAGCGATGACGGCGTTAAATTTTGGACTCTAGTGAAACGTTCTGAAGCACGACGAGAACTATCAGCCCAGTTGCAACAGTAACGATAAACTTTGCCCTCTACCTGACAATGCGGCCAGCACACGCTGCCGTAGCCGACGACGCGGTTCCACCGTTGGACACAATACCCCTCTAGTGTCTGAGCACGCGCGAGCTGCTGTCGGCGCGCAACTACTGCACTGGCCACATCGGAGACACATCGCAAGGCCATGCGCTAGGACCTTTTTTTAAAGTGTGAAACAGACTGTGCGTCAACATACTCTGGTCATAGAAAACATGCCTCATCTGTACTTCAAAGCAAATCAGCACGAGAAACAGAAAAATGACAATTGCGTCTTTTTAGGAGCAAAGCTCTTTATGGCGGGGGCAGAGCATCCCGTCGTAAGTGTGTGTAGCCACCTCTCGTTGGTTCTTGAACCATCCATAAAGGGCAGTACTTGTACATATAACTAAATGCATATACGCTGAAAAATACGTTGCTCGTAGTGAGATAACTAATAAAAATTACAGCATACCCATGAAGTGAATGGTGATAGGTGGAATGAAACATTTGAACTTTGAACTTTGAACTTTTATTATGAATAAACAACATACAGTAAAAGAAAAACATGCTAGCAACATCTGGATCCTTAGCAGAATGCTAGTATGGATCTATGCAATTATAACATACATTAATTAGAGGCAGGAGAAAGAGTTGTATAATGAACGACATTTTAGTTTAAGATGCAGATTGTGTTGATAAACATATCACTTATACACAGATACCGAACACATTGAAGAGGAAAAATCCAACTTATACACTACACTTTGAACACGTTTTTGGTTTGCATACTTAACGTAATACATCTAATATTTCTGTACATCTGGTAATAGCATTCCTGATCAGCATGCAAAACATTAGTTTAAAATCATGTCACTTTTCATCATTTCACGAAACTTATCAGTAGTCTAATAGAGCTCTTAGTAATGACGTTTGAGCATTAATGTGAAAGCATTATGTTGTTTCACTTCCACTGGTAGGTTATTCCACAATGACGTTCCAACACTATAAAGTCGTCTTTTGCCATAAACATTTTTAACCAGTGGTTTTAGGAAGTTACCACAATGACGGGCTCTTGTTTGCAATTGTGAGGGAATAAAATGGGAGCGGTGAAGAGGGATATTGCATGTTAGAGACTTGTACACCATTATTGTTGTTTTATAATTTATTACTAGTTGTAGAGGCATTACCTGGTACTGTCGAAAGAGTGTTTTAGATGAGGCCATATAGTTTGCTTTTGATATAAATCGAATAGCACGTTTTTGCAGGACTATAAGTGGCTTTAGGTATGAATCGTATGTATGGCCCCAAGACTCAATACAGTATGAGAGTTGGCTGTGAAATAGGGCACAATATATTGTTCTTAAAGTTCCCGCATCGAAGTACTGGCGACATTTGAAAAGAGTATAGCAGACTGTCGCGAGTTGTCTGCAGAGAGAGAGTCTATATGCATTTTCCAGCTGAAATGATGATTCAACACAATTCCAAGGTATGTTAAGCTACTTAGTCTTTCTATTGTTTTGCTCTCAGCCTAAAGCACACACGAATCCAAAGCAATAACTTTGTATGGGGAATGAATTAATATATATTTTGTTTTACTAACATTTAAAGCCAATTTATTGGCTTGAAACCAATCACAGATTTGTTTCAATTCTTTGTTTGCCATGCTTAAGGCTCCATCAATGGACTCGTGTGCGCAAATGAGAGCAGTGTCATCAGCGTACATGACTGGGGTGAAGTTATGTAATATTAAAGGGAAGTAATTCATGTACAGAGAGAATAAAATAGGTCCCAATACCGATCCCTGCGGTACTCCCGATGTAATGGGCAAAAATCCTGAATTAGTGTTACAAAAATGAACCGTTTGTTGTCGGTTTGTAAGGTAGCTTCTAAAAAATTCCAGACTTCCCCCTCGTATGCCATACCGTTCTAATTTGTTGAGTAGTATATCATGATGTACGGTGTCGAAAGCTTTTCTAACGTCAATGAAAACACCAATCACTATCATGTTGTTGTTTAGGTAGGAATTGACCCTATCTGAAAGAAATAGCACTGCAGTGGAAGTGGATCGATTGCTCCGAAAGCCATGTTGGTTATTTGTTAGTACAGACTCTCGATCGAGAAAATTTAGAAGCCGTTTTGAGATAAGTTTTTCGAACACTATATTTATGGAACTTAATGCAGATATGGGGCGGTAGTTTTCGGGAAGGCTACGGTCTCCATTTTTGTGTATTGGAACGACCTTTGCGATTTTTAGCAAATCTGGGTAAGTTGACGTGTGAAATGCGTGATTAAAAGTTTTTGCTAGAGGACTACATAGAGTGTCTATGAAGTTTTTAAGTATGAATGGTGAGATCTCATTACACCCCGCACTATGTTTGCATGGCATAGCTTTAACGAGAGTTACGACTTCCGCAGGAGTTATGTCGATGTATCCAAAGGAATTGACAACTCTATCCGTAACCGTATCGACTAACACATCACGGCAGGAATTCGCAATTTCTTTACCGATGTTACAAAAGAACTGATTAAAAGTCGATACCAAAAATTCTGCTGATATTCCCATTATATCTGTATCTGCCATAACGTATTGATTAAGAATAGGTTTTATAACAGAGTTTATAATTTTCCACGTTATCTTTGAATTTCCAGAGTTTTTTGAAATTAGCTCAGAATAATATTGTTTTTTACGATTACGGGTAAGCTGCGTTACATGTTGCGGGCCACCCAAAATTTTTCTTCATAGTACAAGTTGCCCTTATTTTGTTTAACTTTTGTGTGCCGATAGTCTTTTTCTTTACCAATTGTAAAATATCCTTGGTCATCCAAGGACAAATTGGCTCTTGGTGATACCTTTTGTGTACAGGATTTCGGATTGTGTAATCGCTTCCCTTATCTTATCACTTAGTGCGGCATATGGCTGATGAGAGCCACCATAGTGTAGTATACTGTCATCAATTTCTAATAAGCGTTGTTTTAAACTGCAAAGATTAATCCTATTGCGGTACATCGTGGGTGTGTTCCTAATATTTTCAGATAAGGGAAAGGAAATGGCGGTTGGGTAATGATCTGAGATGACCGTATGATAGATGTTGCACTGACTGGTTGTAGTGTCGAAATTGCAAAGTATATGGTCAATTGAAGTTGATGAATTACGAGTTGCCCTGGTGGGTCTTGTAATTACATTATGGAAACCATAAGAGTTTACAAGATGGAAGTATTCATTGTTTTCATTTTTCAAGGAGTCAATGTTAAAGTCACAACATATGATTATCTTTGAGTTGATGCTGGTAAAATATGCTAGTAATGCCTCGAAATGTTGCATGAAAGTTTGCATGTTTTGGTTCGGAGCACGATAGATAACAGCAATAAAAATGGAGGTTGAATTCACCACAAGAAAGTCAAATTGCTGGAGATAAGAGTAAGAAAACTGAGGGGCGAGTTCGCATTTGATGCATGCTCTCTTAAATAGGCCAACGCCTCCTCCTCGTGCGCGAGAATTTCTAGCAATAGAAGTGAATGAATAACCTGGGATATTCTGAACTTCACCTGATTTTAGCCAGGTCTCCAAAACAGCGACGAAATTGAATCGAAAAGAATTCACCTCTAGAAAAGAGCATAGTGCGTCAACATTTCTGTTCAGGCTGCGCACGTTGCATTGCATCAGAGAACAAATAAAAGTTTCACCGTTATCACTCGATAATTGATTCGTAACCATCGTCGTGGGCGTTAGCAGATCGTCATTCGTCATTCCTTCCGTGCTTCCGGGCGTCCGTTCGTTCTTGCTTTCATTCATTCCTGCATCCGTCCATCCATACGTGTGTCCATCCGTCAATCCTTGCATCCGTCCCTACGTCCATTTGCCCGTCCGTGGGTACGTCGGTCCATCCGTTCTCTCGTGCGTCTATCCGTGCGGCTATCTGTACATCGGCCCATGCGTCCGTGCCTGCGTTCGTCTGAGTGTCCATTCCTTCATCCGTAGGTCCATCCGCCTGTTCGTCCTCTCGTGCGTCCACCCATCCCTCTGTTCAAGCGTCCATCCCTGCTTTCGTCCATGCGTGCCTCCATGCATCCGTCCGTGCGTCAAACAGCACATACATACATACATACATACATACAATACATACATACATACATACATACATACATACATGCATACATACATACATACATACATACATCATACATACATACATACATACATACATACATACATACATACATACATACATACATACATACATACATACATACATACATACATACATACATACATACATACATACTGTGGGCATTTGTTACTCACATCGTCCTCATCCCTGCATCACCACAATCACCATCATCCGCTTGTCTTTTTGTCCTCATTGCCCCTCTGGGTCATCATCATCGTCATCGTCTGTGTACTGGCTCTGCCCGACCGTTTTGCGAGGTCTTTCCTCAATTAAACGCTGTCGCAACCAAGACTACCAAGACTTCATATGTGATGGAGGTGAATTTTCGGTCCTCTTACCTCCCGCAGTCCGCTCTACCCGCTGGAGCTTCGTTCAGGCCGCCGATTGCGCCCACTGTCAGGCAGCATGTCCCAGACCAAGCCTATCGGAGCTGATGTCATCAACCACGCACCGACTCAAGCTGCCCCTCCTATTTACATACACGGACATCAGCGGGAACCCCCGCTTTTCGCTGGTCTTCGTGGAGAAGACGTAGAAGACTGGCTCGACGACTACGACCGCGTAAGTGTTGCTAATCGGTGGGACGAGGCCGCCAAACTGCGTTACATCCCTTTTTATCTGACCGGAGTCGCAAAGACATGGTATTTTAAAAACGTCATTGACCTACCCGACTGGGCTACCTTCCAGCAGCAGCTGCGACACGTTTTTGGGACCCCGGACATTCGATCCGCCGTCGCGAAGAGGACACTTGATACTCGCCGACAACATCCCGGTGAATCGTACACTTCATACATCGAGGATGTCCTCGCACTGTGCCGGCGTCTCAATCAACCCATGCCGGAATCGGACAAAGCGTGCCACATATTGAAAGGCATTGGGCCTGTTGCCTTTAATGCACTTGCTGTCCAAAACCCAGCTACCATCGCTGATGTCGTGATGACATGCCAGCGCCTTGATACGCTGGACTCTGTTCGCCTCCAAATGGACATTGACGACCACCACTCTACGTCTCATGGCCACCTGCGTGACCTCATCCGGGACATTATACGTGAAGAATTGCGGTCTATGGGCTGCACACCTCCTACACCGCGTCCTACACAGTCTTCGGGAGTGCCTTGAGTGACATCGTCAGGGAGGAACTTACATCACTGACCAGCGTTGCGCCCGTGCAGCCACCTGCTTCACGCCCCATACCCACGTACCCTGAAGTTGCTGCTGTGCCTCCAAGCGACGCCCACGCGACATTGCTGCGTCCATTCTACGCATCAGTTGCTGCCGCTCCCCCGGTAAACTACCATTCCGTGCTCCCTGACCCTCCGGCCTACCTGGCCGCACTATCTTCAGGTGCTCCGAATGCCTTCTATTCCTCACAGTGGCGCTCGTTTCGTCCTATATGCTACTACTGTGGCTATCGCGGCCACATATCTCGTTTCCGCCGAAAGCGCCAGCAAGATGAGCGTCGGAACGACGTGCGCGAACGGGATTCATACACTGGGGCGTCTTATCAAGGTCAGCGTAATTCGTCTCCCCCGCACCGGTCTCCATCTCCTCCGGTATCGACTGCACCACGAAACAGCCGAAACACGAGACGCCGCTCACCTTCGCCCTTCCGCTGTTCCACTTCTCCACTTCTGCCCGCCTCATTCTCATCTGATATTCATTCGGAAAACTAAGTGATGCAGTTTGTGGAGGAAAAACTGCATTCGGAATCAGAACTGAAATTCCTCCATCAGGCTCGTGTAACACGCTTTCTGTGGAAGTGGAAGGAGTGCGAGTCGATGCTTTTGTGGACACAGGTGCGACATTGTCTATGATGCGTGCTGATTTGTGTGAACATTTAGGGAAAGTAATGACGCCTTACGATGACCCCACAATAGTCGCTGCCTAGGGGAACGTCATTCGCCCTTCCGCGTTTTGTACTGTGCGTGTGTTCATCGACGGCATCCGCCATCATGTCCAGTTTGCTGTCCTGTCCCGCTGCTCTCACCAACTAAGTTTAGGGTGGGATTTTCTATCATCTGCTTCCGCGGCGATTTGTTGTGGACAACGCGTCGTTCACCTCGCTGACACCGACTACATGCTTGACGATGACAATCACAAGCCACTTCGTCTGGTCGCTGCGAAAGACATCGAACTGCCGCCACTACAAGCGCAAATTGTCAGCATTACGTTCAACGACATCTTTCACGGGGATGTATTGGTCTCGCCGTCACCACTTTGCGTTTGTAAAGGTTATAGTTCTTCCGTCCGGTGTCGTTCGTTTTTGCAATGGCTCTGCACTTGTCACCGCTGTCAACTCTACACCGGAGAAAATCTTACTGCCACAGAGCACTACTGTGGCCCGTGTTGCCGACTTCAAGCCTGTATTTGTCACGCCACTTCAGGCCATTGCATCCAAAGAACCTTTTCTCGGTAAGCATGTTTCTTTCTCCGCCTTTACCACCGCTATCAGCGGCGAATTGACATATTCACAGAGGCAGCAGCGGCTCGCATTGTTACAGAAACATGCAAATTCTTTCGATTTTTGCTCGTCTAAGCTGGGCCGCACTAATACTACAGCACATCAAATTCAAACTGTTGGGACATCTATCGTACACCGCCGACCCTACCGCGTGTCTCCAGCTGAAAGAAAATTTGTAGAAGAAAACGTTGCGGACATGCTTAAACGGGAAATCATCCGTCCCTCATCTAGCCATTGGTCATCTCCTATTGTTTTGGTCCACAAAAAGAATGGCTCTGTGCGTTTTTGCGTGGACTACCGGGTGCTCAATAAGATCACACGCAAGGACGTGTACCCTATGCCACGCGTTGACGACGCCCTTGTTTCCCTACAAGGCGCGGAATTTTTTCAAGCATCGACTTGCGTTCTGGGTTCTGGAAGATCCCCGTGCATGAAGACGATAAGGAGAAAACGGCGTTTGCAACCCCCGACGGGCTATATGAATTCAACGTGATGCCTTTCGGGCTCTGCAACGCACCCGCGACTTTTGAGCGCATGATAGATACCGTGCTGCGCGGTCTGAAATGAAAAAGTTGCCTTTGCTACCTGGATGACAATATTATCTTTTTGTCAACGTTTCCTGAGCACCTAGAACGACTGGATCAAGTTCTGGTATGGCTTGCCGGCACCAGGCTTCAAATAAACACAAAGAAACCCTCTTTCGCTAGCAAATCTATCAAGGTCTTAGGACATGTCATTAGCAAAGATGGCATCCGGCCCGACCCTGACAAGATTTCTGCAGTCCTTCACTTTTCGCGTCCCGAAAAACCAAAGGATCTTCGCAGTTTCCTTGGCCTCGCCTCCTATTTTCGCCGGTTTATCCAGAACTTCGCTTCTATTGCTGCTCCATTGCAACAACTACTCGCTTCGACTGTCCCCTTTCTGTGGTCTCAAGAGTGTCAAACGGCATTCGAGCTGTTGAAGCGGGCACTCACGTCTGAACCTCTGCTCTGCCACTTTGACGCAGCCGCACCGACTATCCTTCATACCGACGCTAGCGGCCTTGGTATAGAAGCCGTTCTTCTACAACGCGACAAGTCTTCCCAAGAGAAAGTTGTTGCATATGCCAGTCGCGTACTCACCCCTGCTGAAAAGAACTGCACTATAACTAAGAAAGAGTGTTTGGCTGTGGTTTGGTCGGTCCAGAAGTTCCGTCCCTATCTCCACGGCTATCACTTCACAATCGTTACGGACCACCATGCCTTATGCTGGCTTTCTACACTGAAGAACTTGTCCGGATGCTTGGGTTGGTGGATACTACGCTTGCAGGAGTACGACTTTGACATAACTTACAAGTCAGGCAGAAAACATCAAGACGCCGATGCTTTATCTCGTTGCCCGCTTCCAACTACCCATATGAGCGTTGGTGAGAACTCAACCGCCAGATCTACCAAAGTTCATACGCTCGCATCAATAACGCAACCCTTTTCGGACGACGAGCCAACATTTATCTCCCGCCAGCGGTCCAATTCCTACTGCAGACGCATGATGGACCACCTTTCGGGAGTTTCTCATCCACCAAACGCGCGACTCCGTCGTCAACTCCTGCACTTTAGGCTGGACAATGGGGTTCTCTACCGCCACGTCTACCACCCTGACGGTCAGCGCTGGGTTCCTGTACTGCCACGCTCTCTTCGACTTCAGGTGCTCGAAGCCTTCCACGACGACTTGACTGCTGGTATTTTGGTTTTAAAAAAACTCTTGACCGCATTCGATGTCGTTATTACTGGTCTGGCCTTTCTTCTAGTGTATCTCAGTACGTAGGCTCCTGCTACCCATGCCAGCGTCGTAAACTCCCCACATCTGCACCTGCTGGACCTCTACAGACAGTGCCCTTCAATGCCTTTAGGGGTTGTAAGTGTTGATCTTTACGGGCCTCTCCCCGTCACATCTGCTGGCAAACGATGAATAGTGACCACCGTTGACCACCTGACACGCTACGCTGAGACTTCCTCTGTTATTACAGGCTCAGCTGTGGAAGTTGCAGACTTTATTCTTCACGCCATAATCCTGCGTCATGGGGATCCTCGTGTACTGCTTAGTGATCACGGCGAAGTGTTCTTGTCACAAATGGTAAATGAAGTACTGCGCGCTTCTGGAACTACTCACAAGACAGCTTCAAGCTACCACCTTCAGACAAATGGTCTCACAGAAAGATTTCACTGAACCCTTGCAGACATGATAGCCGTTTACGTCCAACCCGACCACAAAAACTGGGATACTCTTTTACCATTCCTGACATTCGCTTACAACACCGCCGTTCAGCGAACAACTTGCTACTCACCGTTTTACCTCGTGTACGGACGCACCCCGACTACCTTTCTCGAAGTCTCCTTCTTTAGCAGCCATGGGAATTCATGTCAGTCTTCTAGCGAAGAATACATTTTCCGCTGGCCCAGTCTCGCCATCAGGCTCGCATCAATACTGAAGTGAGACAGCACGAGCGGAAGATCATCTATGGCGAATCCCACCACGTTGTGTCTTTCCAACCTGGTGACGTGGTGGTGCTTTTGACACCTATTCGCACTCCTGGTCTCTGTGATAAATTCCAACCACGCTTCATCAGGCCATACATTGTTTTGGAACAGACTTCGCCGGTTAATTATCGTGTGACACCACTCGTCGCCCCAACAGACCGCCGCTACCGCAGCACAGAGGTTGTCCACGTTTGTCGCATGAAACCTTTCACGCGACGTTCCCCGTCACTTTGACTTATGGCGGCCACGGTGCCCGCTTCCAAGTGGGGAGATTTAGTGTGGGCATTTGTGACTTACATCGTCTTCATCCCTGCATGATCACAATCACCCTCATCCGCTTGTCTCTTTGTCCTCATTGCCACTCTGGGTCATTATCATCGTCATCGTCTGTGTACTGGCTCTGCCCCTTCGTTTTGCGAGGCCTTTCCTCAATTAAACGCTGTCACAACCGAGACTACCAAGACTTCATAATACATACATACATACATACATACATACATACATACATACATACATACATACATACATACATACATACATACATACATACATACATACATACATACATACATACATACATACATACATACATACAGACAGACAGACACACAGACGAAGAACGGACGTGGTCAGCGGATGATCACAGTTTGCCGATAAAAAGTATACTACACGCTAGGCTCGCGCTCGAAGACGGAACCCCGATGTGCGAGCGCACGAGGCAGAAGCGTGCCGTGAAGCTGCGTGGCGGCGCTGACAGTATTCCTGCGTACGAGAAGCGGCGCTGCAGAGGCGTGTGGACTCAACTTCGCTCCACCCTCCATCATTCACTCCGTGGATATGCTGTTACTTTTTCCAGTAAAGTGAGTACAAACCAGACTTGTGCACCGGTGAGTTGTCCTTGACGCAGAAGAAGGAACTACTTTCCAATGACAAGAGGTGTGTGTTCTGCACCACCAAAGAACATCGGGCACGGTACTGCGAAAGGAAAATCCTCCACTCGAAATGCAAAGCCCGTATGCTACAATCATATTGAACGTGACAGATGATCGCGGAAGACAGACTATATCAACAAGAAGGAATAAGAAATCATAGGTGTGTGCGCATAACTTGGAAAAGGAACACTAAAGGAAAGCTCCTTCGTTCTAAAATTTCTGCAGAATTTTAGAGCATGAAAGACAAACAATGGCAGCATCCGCTACATACGAGAAGGTTTTGACGGTGTCAGTTGAATGACTTTTATCACTAAAGCTTTGCTCAAGCATCTCCGCCTCAAAAGCGTAGAAACATATCAGAGAGCACTCCAAGCTCTCTTGGTACATCGTGACAGTCATCAAATTGTAGAACTCCGGCTGCGAAGTCAGTTTTTCAACATTGAGTTGGTGCTGCGAACATCAGAGATTGCGTGCATCTGTCAGGAAATTGAGGAGACAACAATTGACGTACCCTTCATCGCATCTTTCAAGGAGATTAAAAAAGGCGTCACTAATGAGCTCATACATTCATCTGTCATCAAAAGAAGTGACGTCAGCGTACTAACTGGTTCGGATGAGATGTGCGAAAAGTTCACCGGTGAAGGTTCACGTTGCGAAGGCAACGAATCGTTGATTGCACTCAACTTTCAGCTTGAACGAACCTAGCGGGGTAGCACACCACACTTGATGTCTCGACTGAGAGCTTCACAAATCATGCACTGTAAACAGAAATAAGCCGAGGCGGGAGTAAATGACCTTGTCCTCTGGCGCACGCCCCGATGGGAGTTTTATAAACACCGTCTAGAGGGAGTAAAAATTTACTCCCCAATAGAAGGGAGTTTTTGCATGGTGCCAGGGGGGTTTTTGTTTACATCCATCGAGGAACTTTTTCAGGTCAGTATGGGAGTGAATTTTTTGCTTCGACCGAGAAAAAAATTACGTCAGCAGCCGTACCTTCCGCAAGCGTAACTTTAATTGCATTACCTTCAAAGCACACAACAATGATTACAGTACACAAACATGCACGCAACGTTCACGTAATATTGCAACACTCACACTCACCACAGCTTACCTTTTTCTTTCTTTATTGTCACTCACCACAGCTTACCACCCGCGCTCCACACCTACGATTAAGTCCCCGGGTATATATAGGCACCACATTCTGACCTCCCATGTAGCCCTAAAGGGACCCATTTTTTGCTGTTAATTGAACAATAAACACGCACGGCGTGGGTATGAAGTTGTCGTGGCCTGATGTAAGCACTTCAACACACATGCCTTTTATCCTAAGCTTGCCTATTATTTAATATTTGATTTAACGGCGAAAAAGTTTTATCAGTTGGCGCTCTGTCGTACGAGCTGAATTTACATTATCAGTACTGTTTGTGAATCCGTAAACTGCACTGAATCATATACAAAGCCCGCGCGGCCTTGAATGAACACATTAACGAGGCTCATTCAGCACCTCCAGCGATGAACCGAGGTGGACCGCCGCTACCGTGTCCGACGACTAGCCTCCTCACTCACGAATATGGCACGGTGATTCGATGAATTACAGCTGGCGATCACAAAATGCTTGCCGGTGTACCGTTTACGTCTCGTTATTTTTCCTATGCACAGAAATAGGTGTCCGCTATCCACGTAGTTTAAGCTACGGAGCTTAAACTAACGAGACGGTTCGCAGTCGCTGTTCCCGTTGCTCGCCCGCATTGCATGGGCATGCATGCATGCCGTACGCTGTTTCCGTGTTTCTCTGCCTCGTTCGGCGCTCGCCTTCGAGTTAGTCATTTGAAAGCTGTGGTCGCATGGCGCAAAAGTCTGTTATTCATCCCAGTAGCCTTTATTTTTTTGTAAAACACATTCATTGTCTCGCCGGTAGTCAGTGCTAGCTAGCTCGTAGAGCTCGCCACGGCGGCCGGTGCGCAGTCCGAGCTCGATACGATGCCGGCTTGATGCTGACGGCATAGCGAGGCCTTCTTACCTCTTAGATGTTGCAGCCGGTGAAATACCGGTGACACTCCGAGTACTCACCATTAGCGGAGACGGGGCGAGCGCGTCGTCGGTGCAACTCTCACACCAGTTGCCGGTCAGCCTGCCGTGGTCGAGCGAAGCCTACTTCGAACCGCTTCGAAGTTTTACGGTGCAATCCCTGACGATCGTACTCCGCCTCGTTCGGCGCTCTCCTTGTAGTTAGTCATTTGACAGCTGCGGTCGTAAGGCGCAGAAGACTGTTATTCATCCCAGCAGCCTTTATTTTTGTGAAACACATTTTTTGCCACACCGGTGGTCGGTGCTAGCTCGTAGCGCTTGCCACAGCGGCCGGCACTCAGTGCGAACTCGATACAATGCCGGCTTGATACCGACGGCATAGCGAGGCCTTCCTACCGCTTAGATGTTGCAGCCGGTGAAATTCCGGTGGCACTTTGAGAATCCACCATCGGTGGAGACGGGGCGAGTGCGTCGCCGGCGCAACTCTCACATCGGTTGCCGGCCAGCCTGCCGTGGTCGAGCGAAGCTTACTTCAGACCGCTTCGAAGTTTTTCACAGAGAAACTCCAGGAGCAGCCGCTCATGATCGTAACAGCTTACTTTTACTACCATTAATGTAATCTTCGAAGTTTTTTGTTACTCCGCCCTTTGAAGCGTGGCATTCACGGCGTTTCGTTGAGGAATCGGACCGATGTGGAGCGTGGTTTAACGGCGTGTATTATATTGAAATGTTCACAGTAAATACCAACCGGTCGTTGCAATTCTTCGCTGCACTTATAATTTCGTTGCCTGTTGACAGATGCTCACACGGTTAGCCACACAAAGCACCTGTGTTTCACACTGACGTGCAAACATATGCCCGCACACACACACACACACACACACACACACACACACACACGCACGCACGCACGCACGCACGCACGCACGCACACACACACACACACGCACACGCACACACACACACGTCACGCCCAAAGACGGTTTTTAAAGCTCCCATAGGGAGTTTGTAACCACGTGACCTGAAACTCCCTGGGGAGTTTAAGAAGGTTATGTCGTTCATAAACTCTGTGATTAAGCAGGGGGCGTTTTACGACGACATATGCCGGGTTCACTCCCTACCAGGGAGTAAATAATTGGGGTAGGAGAGTTTTGTGGGCTCATGTGCTGGAGAAACTCCCATCTCGGCTAACTTTTGCTTACAGTGTGGTGTTTGCGCTTAGAGTTCAAACTGCCAAGTCGGATGAGTTTCTGTGGCCTTTTTGGGAAGTCCAGAACCAGCGAGTAACAGAAACAGGCAAGCCGCCTGAAGAGGGAATTACCATAACACAGTTTGAGAAAACCGCTAAGCTTCTCAACGGCAGGTATGTAATGGGGAAGCAACGCATTCGAACTTGAAAAGAACTGACAAGTCGCAATTACTCGACAAGAAAACCTTGAGAACCATCTCCACACCAAGAAAGAACTGCTCAAAATGAATGACCTTATTACAGGAAATTACTTGAGAGCAGGACACATAATCGTCTTCTGTGACGTATATTCTGTCATGAAGAAGTTATGTGACGCTCCAGACAAGGAAGTGCGTGAAGGACCACCGACGACGAAAATCGATGGTGTTTCATGCTAAGCAAACAGGTGACACGAAGTGTTACATTGCAACTTTTAGGTGCGTTGAGTCCGGAGTCTTGAACTTCAAGCTAGTCACGAAAACGACGTCCAGGTATTTTCTACGGTGCCTACGATGATTCACAGCTGGACAAGAATTGCTTAGCGTGGTACACTCTTACCATGACTGAACTTTTCACATGTTCTCGGGAGACGTATGGCGTATGCACCGAGTGTCCCCTGAAGAAAAAGTCATTGGCTACTTTATCATCGATGGTATTTCGTGCAAGTTCATTGCAACGAATGTTCCTTCCTACAGAATAGATGGTTAGAGCACCTCGTACCATTTGTAGAGATTCAGCTGTGAGAAGGATTATTAAAGGTTCATCCTAACTTCTTTTGTTTTGTTACGTGTAACCACTTATTCATGTGTATACAGAAGGGATTTGTACTTTGTGTGTCTTTCTTTGCCTTAACACCAATTCCCTAGGTAACTTTGTATAATGGCTGATTGATATATGTATACTGGTTGTATACTGGTTGTATACCGAATATGTATACTGGTTGTCCCAAAGAAAAAAAAGTATTGACAGTACTGGCTCAGGTCGAATATTTCATAAACTCTGGGCCTTTGACTTTTACCGAGGCAAACGCAAGAGAACCTTCCTCGTTGATAACAGTGGAACTTCTCTTTGCATGAAGGTCGACAGTCGATGCAGTTACCAATATTTCCAAACGAGCAGATGCAATTCGCCGGCTCACATTCAGAAAGCTGCTGGGCTGGTGGACGTGACAGCAAAAAAAATAAATAATTGTGGCAACGGCGATCTGCTCACTTTGCTGGCCCCAAATTAACCACGGCAATGGAACAACGGGCGTCATTCTCGTGCATGCCGACAATACGCCGCGCGCTAGCTATTGAAGCTTGCAAGTGTCACAGAAGCGCACCAAAGTGCCGACTGCCTCATTAGTTCCTGCAAGATCACGTTGCAAAGAGCTGTTATTGCGATCAGGCCGATACAGACACTTTACCATAATAACTGTGCTCCTACGTGTGCGTGGTCGGGAATATTGCTTATTTGCACGTTCTGGGCTGCCTCATGATCAAACCGAGAAAGCGGAGCGCGAGAGCACGCGAAGGGGGGATGCTCGGAACTGACAAAAGAGCGCTTCCAAACTCATACTACTAAAAAACTTTTGTGGCGAAATGCTTCTGTGTTGGAATTGAGCGTGATGGCGGCGCTTTAAACGCGATTGTTTAAACATTCTGTGCCGAAACCCAGGCACCAATATTTTTCGGAACACCGCGTCCGTCAAGTGACTGCCATCTCACGTTTTTTCTCGCGCGTTAACCATAGTGATCACTCTGAAGCTGTCAGCTTATTTTTATTGCTCTGAATTTCAGAGGGACGTCATGAAAATGATGCTGTCTAAAATTGCTCTAGGTTTTGTATTCCTTGCAAGTAGAAGAAATTGATGGCATGGCGCATTTTTTGTCTACTACAAACATGTAAAGAAAGCTACAAAAGAGGTAAGTTCCTTTCTAGGCCTCCACGTAATGATTCACTGCCAAAGGCGCACATTTTCTTAATGAAGCTCAATCTCGTTTTCGCGTAGCACAATCTTGAAAGGAAGATGCAGCTTTATGGGCACACCATGAGAAATCCTATGGCTTGAAAGCACCAAAACTCCGCAAGCACTCATATATATAATACAGAAGTCAGTGTCACAAAAGCAATCACACAAAGAGACATAAGGAAATAATCACCTTCCAAGGATTTTGGTATTCCATAAGGCTGGCCCTTTCGACAAATTCGTGTAGATTCGTAAACGAAGCTATTGGCATGGCAAGTACTGAAAGTATAAATACTGTTAAAGTCTCCATAGGATTGCCCACTTGATCTCAATGTCACCCGGGTGTTCTCGGCAAAGTAATTTATATGGTAAGCTCGGCACAAAACATGCCTAGTTGAGAAAAACAAAAACAAGACAGTTAAAAATGCAGTTACTTGATCGATCCTTTTCAACATGTGAATTCCACGTGCAGGTTTTAGTACATTGTTGTGTATATGACGTCTGCGCGCTGTGACGCGCTCTCTGCCCTTTCATACAGGAAGTAACATGGATCTCTTTACAATTACTCAGTTTGGAGAATTCCCGCGTGATGGTTGAAGGGTTACGAATAGGTGAACGGTTTTAAATAGTTTTTCGCACAACGACATAGGAGAATCAGCGGCTATTTCATGGGAGTTAAAACTGTCTAGTCGTCATGAATCAAGCGGTTTCCTGATTCGTGAACTTCAATGGACGAGCAACAGCTAATAGGGGTCGGTCGCTTTAGAGTTGGTCGAACGATTGACGCTTATGACTGGTATCGCAACAGCGTATCAGTAAAAACGAGGCACATCTACACTAAATATATATGCTCATTTCTACTGAGTCCATAGTGTGAAGAATGAGTTATGAGGACGAAATTGAATGTGTTCATTAACAAAGCAACGGTAAGTTTTTTCTTGACCCAAAAACACTATTTCGAATATGAACCAATACTTCGTAATTTATATGGAATTGTACCTTCAGTGCTGCACACGAAAGCTTTTGGTCACACTATTGGTGGTAGTATTCAAAGCCAGTATCAGGATTTACGTGAAAGTGTGCTCACGTACACAAGGCCTATCGAAAAATTCGCTGACCCTTTCGACACTGCGTAGTTTGAATTTTCAGTGAAGCTATGTATTGCGGCAACGACAGCCAAGTTGTGAAGTTTGGGCTATTCTAAATTGTAGCAACCTAACATACTTCCTTAACTTCTAAAGACACATTGAAACTACTCGAGCGTGGCGCACACACCTCCGTGCAATAGAAAAAGGCAACAGACGAGAATCTACGAGTGGTAGAGTTCCTGTGTATATGGTATACTTTTAGGTAGGAGAGTTGCGCCAAGAACGCCGTCGCTTAAGGTTTCAATGTTTCATTAAATTCACGCGCTAGCAGCAACGACCTTGCCGATTGGAATAGCACAGTCTTTCGCCTATTTATATTTAGCGTTTTACCCGTATGCAGCCGACACACGCTGACCAAATCTGCATGTATAACGTATTCACTACCGCATCTGTGCGTAATACAAATAGAGCTAGATTTGCAGTGCCATGGATAGATAAAAACAAGCCGAGCGTATGTGCCTCAGCAGGAGTGTGCAAAAAGGGAATTTGCCCCCTTCAGCCATAACAGCACTTGCCCTAACCCAAGCTGCGACAGTGCTCTCCCTCTCCCTAAGCCGCGATGCGACAATAGTTCACCCCCCCCCCCCCCCTGGAGAAAATTCTGCCGATGGCCATGGCCAAGCGTTTACTCCTTCTCGCTGAACACTAATACCAGCTGCACCCGCGTCTAATCACGTGGGCTGTACGCAGTAAAATTCCACACAGAATGAACTTGCTACCACATTTCTCGTGACCAACGGAAGCTACAGTACCGGAGAAGCACGGCGAGAATAACAATAGCTGATGTCAACCACGCTTGATCTGCCTGGTATCTACGAAGCAACCACGTCGTCTGTTTAGTGTTGGCTTCTCCGCAGTGCAAATGAACCACCTATGACCAAGTGATGGCGCTCCGCGAACAGGGGGGCTGAACCCCTGCAGGCGGAGCGAGCGGCGCCCGGAAAACAGTGGCGCGACTCTGCTACCTAAAGGTAACATATACAGTAACTCTAGATCCCTCTGGAACAAATGGCAGCGTCAGATTGGAACGTGATGTACGCGTCTCTCTTCTTGCATGAGTGGACACGCTGGCGACGGCGACGTTACACTATCAAAACTTGAGCTGTGACGCGAGGCGCAACTGACGCGACCGGTGCCTGTTGGCGAGCCAAACGTTGGCATCATTTCGAAAGCTTTCAAGGCACGCAGCGCTTGCAACTTCCAGTCGAATCCACCGACTTTTTCAATGCGAAGCGTTTCTTAGCCAACTTCAGCGATTCTGCACCCTTTCTTGTGGTTGGACCACTGAGACTCCATCAACTCATTTGTGGCAAGGGTGGTCACCGCCTTCTCTGGACCTCCGTGTAAGGAGATGGCGGGTTATAATAGCTGAAGACTTTTAGGAGCGAAGCTCCTTAAGGCGTGGGCTGTGCGTCCCCTGTATGTAGCCACCTCTCGTGGCTACATACAGGGGACTACATACAGTGGCTACATATAGTGGCTAGCGTAGTATTACGCTAGCCACCGCCCGATCTAAAGGGTACAGCCATATCCATCCGTCCATCCGTCCGTCCATCCATCCATCCATCCATCCATCCATCCGTCCGTCCGTCCGTCCGTCCGTCCGTCCGTCCGTCCATCCGTCCGTCCGTCCATCCATCCGTCCGTCCGTCCGTCCGTCCGTCCATCCATCCATCCGTCCATCCGTCCGTCCGTCCGTCCGTCCGTCCGTCCATCCGTCCATCCGTCCAAAAGATGCAAGATGTTATAAACTAGACGGCGGTACGTGTAGTTGATTATGAAAGATGCGAGGTGTTATAAAATAGGAATGATGCCACATATGGCGCGTGTCATCGTTCGATATAGTGCGGCGACGTACGCTAGGGGGAGCGTTGCAATAAAATCGAGTGGGCAAAATGTACGAAGGATTCATGGTTTACCAAGTTTACCTCCGGAGCTTCGCCCACTCATCATCATTCACTTCGTGGATATGGCGGCATTTTTTTTTTCTAAATAATAGCTTAATCTATCTATCTATCTATCTATCTATCTATTTACGACTTTTAGCTTTCCTCGCCGTTTCAATAATGGTATCAATACCAAACTTGGTATGGCAGAGCATGACTACATGAAGAACATATTTGACTAGTCATAACATGAATATTGTGATATGCATGTCATGAATGTCATAATTTACAGTTCATGGTCCTGCAGCTCTTGCGGTGGTTTCGTTCACATGACATGTTGAAAAACTGGTATGGTATGGCATAATTGCATGGCGAACACAAGCGACAAACCGTGACATGAAAATCATGACATGCGTGTCATGTAGCAACATGACCACATGCTGCGCTCATGATGCCCTCGCGGCCGTTTTGTTAGCGTCCCATATACCAAGTTTGGTATTACAGTACGTGAATGGATGACGAAGGCATGTGACTGGTGCAAAAGAGGTAATAATGGGATGCATGTCATGAAACCACATCACTACATGTGTTACGTTTGGCTCGGCAGTTCGTCTGGGCAGATGCCATTGTGCGTAAGTCGGTCTTCTAGGATGCTTTCAAACCCATCGGCGCCCAGTCAGGTAGAAGCTGTCCTGTAGGGGTTCCAGGTAGCGACCGGGTCTCAACAAAAGCTTTGCGAGACAACTCTTTTGTTGAACGGGTTCGAACAGCGTGGGACAGCGCCACTGTGGCATTTCTCATAAAGTCAACCTCTCGACTAGGCTGTCGTCGCCGACGCGAGATCGTCACAAAAGCACCGATAGTCCGGGAGCGTGGGAAAGTATCGCAATCCTAGTTATCGTTGATTGAGCACCTGGACTGCCGAGTTCGGGAAACTTCTGGTAACAGCAGAACACTGCCTTGGACCACTGCTGACGTTTGTGTCAGTGGCCATCTCCCCGGATGAGTTCAACTTTCCCCCTCCACCGGACTCTACCTCCTCGTCCTTCGACATCTTCAAGGCGTGGGCCAGGTGCGTCATTGTGTGGTGTACTCGTGCTACCATCGGACTTTTCGCCCAACAAAGTGGTTTAACTCTGCACCCTTTCTTGTGGTTGGACCACTGAGACTAATCAACTCATTTCTGGCAAGGGTGGTCACCGCCTTCTCTGGTCCTGCCGTGTAAGGAGATGGCGGGTTATAATAGCTGAAGACATTTTGTAAATAATAGCTGAATCTTTGTACATTGCTGAATCATCGGCTGAATCTTTCTACATCGCTGATTCTCTGTGGAATCTTTGTACAGTTCAATCTTTCAACTATCATGTAAATAAACCTTCGCTCTATCTCTCTCAACGTGTCTCTTCACTGGCTGAAGATCGGCTATGCGGACAACGGCGGGGATCCAGCTACCCTAAAGAAAACCCGCCGTACCTACCACCGACCTCGAACCCTTGACAACTGGTGGCAGCGGTGGGATGCCATCATCAACCTCGTACCTTTTACAACTGATTGGCAGCAGTGGGATGACCCTCACGACATGGTGCTGTGTTGCGGTGAGTCTGAGTTAATTAGAAGGTGGATTCAGTGGGAGATCACCTATTTTTGAGTACTGAGTTAGTCAGAGGGATCCCCTACATCTGTGTCAAATGCAGGACCAAAGTAATCGAGTAATTATGAAAGTGAAGACACTACTAAGAAGTGAACTGTTGTATATTTGTGAAAACCTAGTCATTAAGGTCGAGGAGTAAGGGTGTGTGAATACCGAATAGTAAGTCTCGAATCGAATACCGAATCGAATTAAGAAAAGAAAGCTGGATATTGATTTGTATATCGAATAACAATTTATTTAAAAGAAGCACGAATGTTTACAAATTCTCAGGCAAAAAAGCAGCTGTTGTACATGATCTGAGGTCAACTTCTCCCTCCATGCTGTGAAAATGTTACCAGCCACCGAAACAGTTTTTCACTTGGTACACTTGTTGCGGGAACGCCCATGTATTTCATAGCCATCTTGCACAATCCTGGGAAGTGCTGCTTGCCTCTTTCTTTTCAGAATGCTAGAGGTTCTTGGTCCTTGCTGCAAGTGGGCTGTCGAAGGTACCGCTTAAACTCCTTGATGTTGGCTGTTTCGGTGGAGTGTCTTTTTTCTGATGACGCTGCCAGCTTCTCAATGCTGTCCAAGATACTTCTGACACGCTCCTTGTGAGCTGTGGACGTCCACGCTTCGACACAGTCACTTGATTCTTCTACTAGAGGCGGCTGCAACTCAGTTCTTGCAAGCTCCAAGAGCCTTGTTTCCTGGAATGTTTGAGTGCAGAAGAGGTTCTTAAACTTGGGTCACAGGCGGTTGTGAGCACATACTCCTTTTTCTTGTCCTGTCCTGAAAACCTTGTGCTCATGCTTTTCAGCAAATTTCTAGCAAAGTCTGAGGTGTCATCATCAGCTGCAACACAATCTTTCAGAACCATCTGTGTTCCATACGAAAACGGTACGACTGACGACAAAGTTGCATAGTTGTGGCCACTAAGATCTTTGGTCGCCGATGCGATTGATTCAAAAGCTTTGACTAGTCCAACCACAGCTTTCCACTCTTTGTGGTGCTAGGTTAGGCACAGTTGTCTCAGAGGTAGCCAGCTCCAAACAGATGGCTTCCTCCAGCTGCACAAGACGCCAGAGCATATCGTGCTCACTATTCCACCTTGTTTCCACGTCTGGAATAAGTTCCAAAACTGAGAGCTCCATTCGTCGCTGGCAGTCCTTCAGTCTTTGCCGCAGCTTGGGCACTGTGTTTATAATGGCCAACAATTGCGCGACACTTCCTTAGAATGGCAGGCAGTCCTGCCTGTTTCTTCCTTGGCATCTTTTAATAGCTAGTTGCAGTGTATGGCCCATACATTGCATTGGGATGCAATAAATACCCCTAAGGGCCACGCGAAAGTTTCGTGCATTGTCCGTCACCACATAGACTGGCACTTTCTGCAGTGGCAGCTCCCAGTTTTTCATTATTGCTTGCAGGTGCTCCAGGATGTTGCAAGCAGTGTCGCTCTCAGTCACACTCTGGTTTTCCAACGCAAAGCTTTTCATCTCGAAGTTGGAGGTGAAATAGTGGCAGGTGAGGCTGATATAACTCTGGCTAGACCTCTGCATCCACATGTCAATTTTCAAAGAGATCGACTCTACGCCTTCCTGGAAGTCCGTGTGCGTTCTCTCCTTCACAGCCATGACTGTGTTTCGATACAACTCCGGGATAATTGTCCCTGAAAACGTAGTGCGACTAGGTATCTTGTACAAAGGCTCCATGTGCTTCATCAGCTCTTTGAAACCCCGATTTTCGACACAGCTGTAAGGCTGGAGGTCGAGCACATGCATTCGGGCAATCCTTGTAGTTATCGCCGTTCTGCTGCGCTGCGATAGGTCCTTGCCCGACTTCAACGCATTTCTGATTAGCGGCTGTGCTCCATCTGGTCGTCCTTCCTTGCCGCTGTCTCTCATGAACACACTGTGAAAAGAAAAAAATGCTTGTTTTTGAGATGATTCGCAAGTGGCATCGTCGTACTCGATGGCGTGCGAAGTTTCATGTCACAGCTTTTGCATGTTGCCTCTTGGGCCGAGTTCTTTACGAAATGTTTTCAAATGGCACTTTTCGTTCGTTCACTCATGTCGCACCTGACCAGCAGGACCGTCGGACGACGTTTTCCGGCAGCTTGCGCGGATACAATTCGGTAGCAGGACACGTTGGCGTGGTTTTCGATTGCGAGGGACTTGGTGGTTTCGAATTGCCCGGAGATATGACGCAAATGGCCAAACGGCGTGGAGCCAGCGGTAGAATTGGATTGGATTTGTGGCGCCACCCTTTGTAACGGACGGGCATCAACCGATGCCCTGGCCTAGAAGACTAAACAATGAAATTAAATTTAAAAAATGAATAAGTTAGATGGATGGTTGGATGGATATGGCTGTGCCCTTTGTATTGGGTGTTAGCTAGCGCCAGGAAGCCGTAATACTTCATGAACCAAAAACTGGATTTTTCCCTTAAATAGTGAGGTTGAGGATTCGTACTTTGCAGTGAAGTTTTTAATTTTCACTCGTGTCCTTGACTTTAGCCACCAATCAGATAACCTCCTTCTAGTTAATTCCTACCCGCTTAAAGTCTATTTGGCCCTCCCTGTCCCTAAACCCCAGTGCTTTGAAAAACTCTGCGCCATCATCCTGAACTATAGGGTGAAGCCCTTTACAGAACATTATCAAGTGTTCGGCGGTTTCTTCTTCCTCTCCACACGCACTGCATACTGTGTCTACCCCTTCGTATTTGGCCCGATCTGTCTTGGTTCGCAATACTCCCGTCCTGGTCTCAAACAGTACACAACTACGCCAAGTATTATCATAAATGCTTTCCTTGGCAATTTCCTGCTTAAAAGTTTGATAGATCTCTAGTGCGAACTTCTTAACCATGCCAATTCTCTACATATCGGTCTCAGCTTCCTTCACCTTCTTTTTAGCCGATCATTCTTTTTGGTTTGGCCCTCTGCGGTTTTCCAAGTATTTACCAGTCAATTTTCTGGTTCGCTTCCTCCATTTTGTATCGACATTGTTCAAGTACAAGTAGCTGAATACCTTCCTAGCCCAACGCTCCTCCTCCGTTTCTCTCAATCACTTCTCAAATTTTATATTGCTGCTAGCTTCCCTGCCCTCAAATGATGTCCATTCCATATCACCTTGTACTCCCAGATTTGGTGTATTCCCGTGAGCTCCTAAGGCAAGCCTACCTATTCCACGTTGCTTAATATCTTATCTTGCTTAAACTTCTGATCTCATGCACAAGACCGCGTTGCCGAACGTCAGACCAGCAACCATGACCCCTTTTCATATTCCTCTCACAACATCATAACTATTGTAGTTCCACAGTGCCCTGTTTTTTATTACCGCGGCATTCCTGTTACCTTCAGTCGACGCGTATATTTCGTGTTCCCTTAGGTACTCGGCCCATTGCTTATCCATACGCCTAGATATTTGTATTTATCTGTTATCTCTAGCGTGACCTCCTGTGTTCTAACCTCACTAGCTTCAGTGTCATTAAAAATCATGACTGCTGATTTTTCCTTACTGAATCTGAAATGTAACCTATCTACCTCATTACCGCAGATGTCCACCAATCTCCGCAAATCTTCCTTTTTGTCGGCCATCAGCACTATATCATTTGCGTACATCAATGCTGGTAGTGCCTGTTCAATGAGTTTTCCTTGTTTGACGAAAAGAGGTTCAAGCCCAATTCCACTTCCCTCTAATGTGGCCTCTAATCCTTGTAGGTACATCATGAATAGTAAGGGTGACAGAAGGACATCCCTGCCTAAGCCCCCGTTTTACCTCTGTAGGCTTGGATACCTGTGTTTACCACTTGATAATTACCTTGTTACCTTTATAGATATCCTTTAAAAGATTAGTGACTACATCTTCCACGCCTAGTGTGTGCAGTATTCTCCACAATTCCTTTTCAACCACGCTATCGTACGCTCCCTTGATATCCAAAATGCTAGCCACAGTGGCCTGTGTTTCTTTTCTGCTATTTCGATGCACTGCGTCAGTGAGAACAGATTGTCTTCGAACCTACTGTGTTTCCGAAACCCATTCTGCTGTTCCCCAAGCACCCCCTCATACTCTATCCATGCTTACAGTCTTTCTTTTATAATCTGCATCGCCAGCCTGTAGACCACTAATGTCAGTGTTATAGGACGGTAGCTGTTTATGTCAGCTCTGTCCCCCTTTCCTTTATAGATCATGCTCATCCTGCTAAGTTTCCATCCATCGGGTACTTATCCATCGATTATTATTTTGTTCACTGCCTCTCTCAAAGCCTGCTTAGCCTTCGAACCTAATGTTTTTATCAGCATAATTGGAATGCCATCTGGGCCTATGTACTACTAGGAACCCTTTTTTCAGCCCTTTCCCACTCTCGTTGTGAAAATGGAGCTATTGCGCCACTTAATTCACCCTTGTCTATTGTGGTGCATAAAGCACTTCTTTGTTGAAATTTTTTCGCCACCCTTGTTCTTATATATTCTATAGCTTCGTCCCCTTCTAGCCTAGCACCTTGAGCTGTAGTTATAAATTTCTGCTCTAGGCTCGTCTCACTTTCTTAGGGAGTTTAGATGGTTCCAAAATTTCGCAGCTGCCTTTCTATCCTTTTTTATGTACTTCTGCCAGCCACTGAGCTCCCTTTCTTCTAATCTCTTCATTGATCAGAAGGGATGCATCCCTTTTACAGCTTAGAAAGGTTTCCCATTTTCTTTCAACATCATCTGTCGGTTCACACCGCTGGTTAGCATGTCTGTGTTCAATAGAGGCTTCCTGACGTTTTGCTATGGCTCTCTTAACATCCTCATCCCACCAACTTTTTAATTTGTGTCTTCTTTTCCGCGGTGACTTGTCACGTGCCTTAGCAAGCTCTAGCTCAAACAGTCTAATTATATTCATGTATGTCAACACTGTTTTATTATCCTCAGTGATTCCTTTCTCAATTTGTTTAGTGGCTACTTCAATTTGCCTTTCTGAATAAAAATTTTCCTGTAGTTGCTCATCATGTCTCCTTCCCACTTTCACTGCTCTTCCAGAACTTAGCTTGGTACGTTTGTGATCACTACCCAGACTTCTGAAGCCACCTTCATCTATGCGCATTCCCCTGAGCTTATCATATATCCTATGTGACATCAGTGCGTAATCTATCGTCGACTGTAGCCTTCCTACCTCCCATGTTATTTGCCCTTCACACTTCTCGGTCTGTTGAAAATGATCAAATCAAGCCTTTCACACATATCCATGCTCATTTTGCCTGTCGGGTTGGTATACCCATCTATATCTTCTATGTGCACATTCATATCTCCTAGTATAATTATCTCACACTCTCCTCCCAACTCCTGAACGTCATTTGATATACACTCTATCATTGCCTCGTTTTCCTCTCTGGCCTTTGCTCCCGTCCACAAGTACACGAAACCAAGGAGTGTCATTTGCCCTGCCACTTTACCTTTTAGCCATAAATGTTCCTTGCACTCCTGCTTGACCCTTTGCCAGTCTGTACTTTTATGAATGAATGCCCCAATACCACCCCCCTTTCTGCTGCCTTCTGTTCTATTACAATATTCCCACGCGCTTGTCCACATTGTTAGGAGGTTGTTCCATGTCCCTGAGATGTGTTTCTACAAAACCGTATACCATCGGCCTCTCTCCTCCCTTAGCTGTTCTTCTATCTCTTCCCACTTCAGCCTGTTCCTACCACCCTGTATGTTAATATACCCTATGTCTGAATTGGCTCGGGCGCTCGTGGCTACTTCTATTTCGGCCCCGGATTCTACCTATCTTAGATACTGGTGCACCTTTGGAATCGTATCTGTCCATACCACCTGTCAAAGGGTCTCCTTGGTTGTTTTTCTTGTTACTAGCTATCCTGCACCCCGAAGGGCGCGCTCTGCCCCCCCCCCCCCAAAAAAAGGTACTGCGCGTTCTGCAAGTCGGCAACCCACCTTATGACCCTAACCGCCCATCGAAGTGAATTCTGTCTCGTTGAAAACCACCTCACCTATGCACCTCTCTGTTTATTTCCACCACCTCAAAGTCTTTCGCTCGACTCATTCGCCATATCTCTTGGTTTACGTTGACAACCGCTCTTTGCAGGATGCTATCACGCACCGGTACCTCCGGTATCGTGCATATCACTACCTGTACCTGAGGAGAAGTGGCGCGCTATGTCATCGAGGCCTTTCGCCAGCGTGGTTGCTAGTCGTGCTGTAACTACATTTAAGAGATCGTTTAAACCGCCTGAAATCATCACGAGGTTTCATCTATCAGTTGTAGTTTTGAGTTTTGCACTCACTTGCCTCATGACTGCTTCCAGCTTGCGTCCTCAGAACGCCCCTACTGCAACCTCTTGTCACCTCTTACCCTCTCCTCTTTGATGGCTTCTGTGCATCATCGAGTCCCCGGCGATTATCACATGCCGTGACTTTTCAGCTGGAGCGTCCTGCTTCTAGGGGTTACTTGCACCTGTGACGCCGGCTGCTTTGTCCCTCACAGTCCCACCACTACTTCGCTGAAGCTGGGCCTTGCGACCCTTGAACCGGCTGAACCTGTTTTTTTCAAACGTGCTTGCTCTTTCTTCTCCGCCGTTCTGGTTGCCGGTTTCCTACTGTTCCCTCTGTAGGCCACTCCTCTGTTCACCTTGGCTAGTGCTTCCTCGGCGGACTTCAGCCTTTCTTCCATAGCCCTCGTTTTCTCTTGCTTTGTCGCCAACATAGTCTCGAGCTCGGCGATTCTCATCAGCAGGTCACTCTGGGCAACCATCTTTTTCTCAATTTTTTCCTTAACCTCCCATTGCCTACACTTCATGTCAGCCTCTTCTCCCCCCGCTTCTACACTTGGGTTCACTTTGAAACCCACCTCACATCCTGAACACTTTACAGTCTTTTTAACCATGTCTTTCCGACATCAATTGTCCCTATGACTTGTCTCACTCGATAATCACAAAACTCGAGCCTGCCGAACGAAAAAGAGAAAGTCTAAGCTCTACTACAAAAATTTGCGTGTTGAATGTCCGTGCACTTCCCCACGAGGTGGCAAAAGAAAAAGAACAAAAAAAAACAAAAAAATTGAACACACTACACGCACAAACTAATAAATACCTGGTGACTGACCCCCGAAAAAGCCAGTACAATAAAATACGTGCTGCGGGGATTCTAACTGCTGCCTTGTAATTATAAAGACAAGCTCAAAACATGCAAAACAACTTCTCTGCGCAGCTCGATCTGGGAGCGCTCAAAAAACACGTCCATGCACCGTACCAGTCAAAACCGAACCACCCAGAGCGCCACCTCTGTCCCGTTTGCAAAAGTAGAAGAGAAATTGGGCGGCTCTTCGGCCGACAGGTGGCGTGAGTGCCGCAGTACGCCGAACTCGGGAACTAGGCTGTTGTGAGCGCGTGTCCTGCCTTTGTCGCGTGCGGGTTTTATTGATTCCGTTTTTCTTCTTTTTTTTGAGGGCATGACTCTGAGCGTGTTCCCCCTTTGCAAAGGGGCCGGCACTACTTCATCGTCATCATCATCGGCCGCACAACGACACGACGCAACTAGGGTGACTCGCTAACGCAACCAATGCTGCACACCAGTAATGTTATCTGTGGCAGCCGTGGTGTGTGGTTTAGCGGTTCACAATGGCGCGCTTTCGTTTTGTGCTCGCGAATGGCAGTCTGCGATTCCTCCCAAGTCTATGTACGACTGTTGCATGTGTAGGAAGTGAGACATAGTGCAGCCTGTGCGAGCGGCAGAAAGAAAAGGCTGTCTTAGTTGAGTTTCGCGGCTCGGCTGTGTCGCGACCACAATTTAATCTGCGTGCTCACAGATTCGTGACATTCAAACTTTGTGCAGAATGTGCAGTCTCAAAGTATTGTGTGCATTTCACCCACCAACCAAACAGACTCGCCGAATATATCTGATATTCGAGTAACTGTAAACTTCATATTTGATTCGCAAATTGAACTATTCGACAAGTTGGAATTCGATTCGTATATGCATATTCAAGTATTCGCACGTCCCTATCGAGGAGGGTATAAGCAGAACACTGATTGCGAGGCTGATTTTACAAAAAGCCAGTGAGGAGGAGCTTTAATTGTCATTGGATGCTTTCAAACTGGAGGCAGGGAAGGAAAGAGAAGACAAAGAAAGGGAGAGGAAGAAGAAAGAAAGAGAAAAAAGGAGAGTGAGGAGGAAAAAGAGAGACTGGAGTGCGAGTAAAAAATGGAAAGAGAAAAACGTGAGCGAGATATTGCCACGTTCCATTTCCCAAGTTTTTGTTATCATCCCAAAACACCACACGATTCTCAGCACAAACCGCGCCTGCAGTTTTCTAGAAGATTCCGGACTGTAGTAGATCATTTCGATAAGATCACGCCCACTGTGCGAACGGTACAGATTGTTCTGGAACGTACGCCACCGCCAGCGATAACGCTAGAACATTCGACGGCAAGAGTATAAATGCCGACGCGCTTCGCCGCCTGTCAGTTGTTGATCGAAGGCCGACGCTGCGTTCGCCGCTATCAGTCCGAGACTGCTATCTGTGCAAGACTGCTGCTGTAATTAGACTTTCCCTTTACCGGGCACCGGTTCGCCCAAATAAACAGTTAAATCACAACACGAAGTTTCCTGTCTTCGGCCACGTCACGACCCCGTGACATCTGGTGGAGGTGCTGCTTCGTTCATGTACCGGACGCCCCCGTCAAGCCGTGAACCCAGCCCCCGTCGCGGAGAAGACACCGACGCCAACCAAGAGCAGCGAGTAAGCCGCCGACAGCAAGGTCTCCCACCGGAGTACGGCCTTCTACAAGACAAGACGCGGAAGACCAAGACCATGACCTCGACTGCAGCGACAATGACAACCGGAGCGTCCCAGCCCGCGATCGTCATTCATCAACCCAGGGAACCACCAAAGTTCCATGGCTCATCGTTTGAAGACCCGGAAACCTGGCTAGAAACATGCGACCGCGTGGCCGCCCTCAACCACTGGGACAACAAAGAAAAGCTCCGTCGTGTGTACTTCTACCTGGAAGACACCGCAAAGACCTGGCTAGAGAATCGGGAGTCCACGCTCCGAACGTGGGGTGTCTTCTGCGGCGCATTTCTGCAAACGTTCGCGAGCGTCGCTCGCAAAGAGAGGGCCGCTGCTCTACTCGAGACCCGGGTTCAGCTACCAAATGAAAAGGTTGAAATTTTCACAGACGAGATGACCCGCCTATTCCGTCACGCTGACCCAGACATGCCTGAGGAAAAGAAAGTTCGTTTCTTCATGCGAGGGGTCAAACAGGAGCTCTTCGTGGGACTAATGAGGAATCCACCGAACACCGTCCAAGAATTTGTATCCGAGGCGACCACCATCGAAAAACCCCTGGACATGCGAACCAGACAGTATAATCGTCGCCTGTCTCCAGAATGCGCTGCTGCACGAGTCAGTGACTCCGACGACCTGCGTGAAACGATCCGAGCGATCGTGTGGGAAGAGCTGCGAAAACTGTTGCCTTCGGCGCAGCCTCAAGTGGATTCTATCGCGGACATTGTGCGAGAAGAAGTCCGGCAATCGCTTCAAATTCCCCACGCACCGCTGCCCGAGCCGGAAGCTATGAGCTACGCCGCTGCACTGCGCCACAACGCTCCTCCCCGTCCACGCCAAAGAGCCGCCCCATCGCACTTCCGTCGACAGACGCCACCGCCGCCACCCCCACCCCCCTGACGTCATACCGTACGCCAGCAGCCCAGCGCAGTGCACCGAGGAAGACTGACGTCTGGTGCACCCCTGACTATCGCCCACTCTGCTACCACTGCGGCGAGGCCGGACACACATACCGCCGTTGCCAGTACCGACAAATGGGACTGCGTGGCTTCGCCGTCAATGCACCGCGTCCACCGCCAGGAGAACGACCACGTGACATCGCCGACTACCTGACAGGAACTCGGTGGATACCACGAAGCCCTTCGCGTTCGCCGTAGCCCAGCCGCCGCACGTCACCGCACCACCGGCAGTACTCTGGCACTACGCGGGGCCGGTCTCCTAGCCCGTATCCGGGAAACTAAGGGCAGCAAACGGTGGAGGTGCGGTTGCTGTGCGACGAACTACCGAAGATCCTCCGACGACGACGACGCCGCGACGGAGCTTTCCGAACACAACGCCAAACAGGCAAAGCCCTGACGGCGAAAGCTCACTTACCGAAGGTGGCCTGACGACGTAACATGGAAGCAGCGGAACAAGCCGACGCAGCCGTGACCCGACGCCACGCCCTAACTGTAATGCGAGACGGCGAACTAGCGACCTCGACGTTCTTATCGACGGCCACAGTGTGACCGCTCTCGTCGATACTGGAGCCGACTATTCTGTCATCAGTGGGTCGTTCGCCGCGAAGTTAAAGAAAGTTAGGACAGCTTGGAAAGGCCCTGAAATCCGCACAGCCGGAGGCCATCTCGTAACGCCTTCAGGAATCTGCACAGCGAGAGTCACCATTAACGGCCGTATTTATCCTACAAACTTCGTAGTCCTACAGCGTTGCTCAAGAGATGTCATCCTTGGCATGGACTTCTTATGCCTCCATGGTGCTGTCATCAACCTAAAAACAAAGTCGATAACGTTATCCACAGAAGAAGCACTACCGCCGCGCACGCCGTCGGAACACCATGCCTTGAATGTGCTAGAAGTGAAGTCACCATTCCGCCTCGCTCAAGCGTCATTATTTCAGTCGGCGCTCCTAAATCACCTGACTTGGAAGGCGTCGTTGAAGGCAGTCAGCATCTGTTGGTCACCCGAAATATTTGCGTCGCAAGAGGAATTGCAGGGCTGCGGGGAGGCAAAGCAACGGTTCTGCTCACGAATTTCAGCAATGAGTACAAACATGTGAACAAAGGAACAACGGTCGCAAACATCGAAGAAATTGTCGAATCCACCAGTGCTTTCGCCCTCGACGACTCTGCGGAACCTGCTCAGAGGAATCAAGCCCCTCCCATAGCTTTCGACGTCAATCCCAGACTTCCGAACGATAAGCAAGAACAGCTCAAGGCCCTGCTTCTGCAATACGAAGATTGCTTTTCGTCGTCATCGAAAATTCGGCAGAACCCAATCACGAAACATCGCATCTTAACCGAAGAAAATGCCAGACCACTCTGTCAGAGTCCGTACAGGGTTTTGACGCGAGAACGTGAGGCCATGAAGAGACAAGTTGATGAAATGCTGCGGGATGACATTATCCAGCCGTCCAAGAGTCCATGGGCATGCCCCGTGGTGTTAGTGAAGAAAAAGGATGGGACCCTACGTTTCTGCGTCGTTTATCACCGCCTGAACAAAATCACAAGAAAGGACGTGTATCCTCTCCCACGAATAGACGACGCACTTGATCGGCTTCATAACGCCAAGTACTTTTCGTCAATGGACCTCAACATCTGGCTATTGGCAAATCGAAGTCGACCAAAGAGACCGAGAGAAGACGGCGTTTATAACACCGGACGGCCTCTTCGAGTTTAAGGTGATGCCCTTCGGCCTTTGCTCAGCGCCTGCAACTTTTCAACGCGTTATGGATACAGTACTGGCAGGATTGAAGTGGCAGACTTGCCTTGTTTACTTGGACGACGTCGTTGTTTTCCTCGAGTTTCGACGAGCATCTTCGGCGCTTTGAAGCTGTACTTCAAGCCATCAAGACTTCGGGACTCACACTGAAGCCAGAAAAGTGCAGATTTGCGTATGAGGAGCTCTTGTTTCTGGGGCACGTTATCAGCAAGTCTGGAGTTCGTCCCGATCCACGGAAAACAGCCGCCATCGCCGACTTCCCGCCGCCCACTGACAAGAAAGCCGTGCGCCGATTTCTGGGCCTGTGTGCCTATTATAGGCGGTTCGTGAAAAACTTCGCCCGCATCGCCGATCCTCTCACTAACCTTACCAAGGACGACGTGGAGTTTAAGTGGGAAACGCCGCAGGAACACGCTTTCCAGGAGCTTAAACATCGCCTCCAGACGCCTCCGTTACTTGCTCATTTCGACGAATTCGCCGAGACAGAAATACATAATGACGCAAGCAGCGTAGGTCTTGGCGCCGTTCTTGTGCAGAGGGCTGACGGACTTGAAAGGGTTACTAGTTACGCCAGCCGATCGCTATCCAAAGCAGAAGCAAATTATTCCACAACAGAAAAGGAGTGCCTCGCCATCATCTGGGCTACGTCGAAATTTCGCCCCTACCTCTACGGCAGACCCTTCAAAGTTGTGAGCGACCACCACGCATTGTGTTGGCTAGCCACCTTGAAAGACCCTTCAGGTCGCCTCGCACGATGGAGCCTGAGACTTCAAAAATATGACATTACTGACATTTACAAGTCCGGCAAAAAACACTCCGACGCCGACTGTCTCTCTCGTGCGCCTGTCGACCAACCGCTACCAGACGACCCGGATGACGACTACTTCTTAGGAACGATAACTACGGACGACTTCGCTGAACGACAGAGGGCCGACCCGGAACTTAAGACCCTAATAGAATACCTCGAAGGCAGGACCGCCGAAGTCCCGAAGGTATTCAAGCGCGCACTTGCGTCGTTCTTTCTACGAAACGGTCTTCTACAAAGAAAAACTTTTCACCGCTTCGAGCTCAGTACCTCCTTGTGGTGCCTTCAGCTCTGTGACCAGAACTCCTGCAGGCCCTGCACGACGATCCGACGGCAGGGCACCTCGGTGTTTCTCGCACGCTCGCGAAGATACAAGAAAGGTACTACTGGCCACGTCTTACCACCGACGTCACTCGTTATGTGAGAACATGCCGGGACTGTCAGCGACGCAAGACACCGTCGACAAGGCCAGCGGGACTTCTGCAGCCAATTGATCCACCTTGCCGACCTTTCCAGCAGATTGGTATGGACCTACTGGGGCCGTTCCCGACGTCGGTTTTTGGCAACAAGTGGATCGTGGTAGCTACCGACTACCTCACCCGCTACGCCGAGACAAAAGCCCTGCCAAAAGGCAGTGCATCCGAGGTAGCTAAGTTCTTCGTCGAAAATATTGTCCTACGTCACGGCACCCCGGAGGTCCTTATCACCGACAGAGGAACGGCATTCACTGCCGACTTAACTCAAGCGATCTTGGCATACAGCCAAACAAACCACCGCCGGACGACAGCGTACCACCCACAGACCAACGGCCTCACCGAGCGGCTTAACAAGACGATCGCCGACATGCTGTCAATGTACGTCGATGTCGAACACAAGACGTGGGACGCCATTCTTCCGTATGTGACCTTCGCATACAACACGGCGGTGCAGGAGACGACGCAGATATCTCCATACAACTTGGTCAACGGAAGGAGCCCGGCAACGACGCTCGATGCCATGTTACCCAACGTCACCGACTAAGAAAACCTCGATGTGAGCGAGTACCTTCAACGCGCCGAAGAAGCCCGACAACTTGCGCGTCTCCGTATCAAGAATAAACAGACGACCGACAGCCACCGTTACAACCTTCGACGACGCTTCGTGGAATACCAGCCCGGTGAACGTGTTTGGGTGTGGACGCCGACGTGGGCTAAGTGAAAAGCTTCTGCGACGGTACTTCGGACCGTACAGGGTGGTTCGACGTTTCGGCCCACTTGATTACGAGGTTGTCCCCGATGGCATCACGAACTCTCAACGACGCCGATCGCGACCTGAAGTCGTCCATGTGGTGCGCCTCAAGCCGTTTCATGCGCGTTAACAAACTGAACCAGTTTTTTTTGTATTATTGTTGTATCGTAATTTATTCATTGTACTTTCTTGCATTATTATTGTACTTTCATCTTTAGTTAAAGCATCGGGACGATGCCTTTTTTGAGAGGGGGGCAATGCCACGTTCCATTTTCCAAGTTTTTGTTATCATCCCAAAATACCACACGATTCTCAGCACAAACCGCGCCTGCAGTTTTCTAGAAGGTTATGGACTGTAGATCATTTCGATAAGATCACGCCCACTGTGCGAACGGTACAGATTGTTCTGGAACCTACGCCACCACCAGCGATAACGCTAGAACATTCGACGGCAAGAGTATAAATGCCGACGCGCTTCGCCGCCTGTCAGTTGTTGATCGAAGGCCGACGCTGCGTTCGCTGCTATCAGTCCGAGACTGCTATCTGTGCAAGACTGCTGCAGTAATTAGACTTTCCCTTTACCAGGCACAGGTTTGTCCAAATAAACAGTTAAATCACAACACGAAGTTTCCTGTCTTCGGCCACGTCACGACCCCGTGACCGCGTGAGCGAGCTCTCGATCTAGAGGTTGAAATGCTGGAACGTAAAGTTAGGCAATGGGGCAGAAAATTCAGCCATCCGAAACAGTAGCGCACGAGAAGTGGGATGAACAAATGAGTGCAGTGAATTTCAGAGCATAAGAGAGGGCTAACACGTGTCAAGACAGCGGCAGGTTCGAAGAAGAACTGAATGCGAGAGCTGCGAAAGATGCTGCTCTATTGAGAGAGGCCGCCGAAGGCCAGAGCGAGTGTGACGAGGTGCTGTGCCAGGTGAATGCGAGTGAAACAGCTAGTATAGCTGTAGACAACCTGGTAGAGACCTCACCTGGGGTTGTTCCGACAGTGGATCTTGCAAACGAGGTCGAAGTGATCTAGAACACCGAAGAAAGCTCAGGAAAAGCAGCGAACGCAGTAAGTGAGGAATATAGTGTGGCTGTGGACAGCTCACCACCATGCGAACTTGATTGTTTCGGGGGAAACGGCGTCATTGTTCTTAAGCGTATTACGCTGTCTGCCAGTATGGTGATTGAATGGAAAGATAATTTTTTTTAGAAAACCATTTCGACTGCGCGGATGAAACAGCAGACAAAAGCTGTGAGAGTACCGAAGAGCTTCAGATTTGACATATAAACTATAGTTGGCTACATCCAAGAATATATGCATGAGTAAGCGTCACGCACAGCAGTCCAGTCTCACCCAGATAGAATTCGCATGCATGACCCACTAAAATGCAATAGCTTATGTACATGGCGGCAGACAGCTTCACTGATTCCAACTTAGGAGGGCGTTTTGTCTCTAGATTGACCCTAGACTGAAGTCTTCTAGATTACCAAAAAATCCCTAGATTATCATTGTATTGTCACTATTCAGGCTGAATAACTTTTCACAATGCATGAACATGGGGGGTTGGCACAAATTCTTGATGGCTCCGAGGTGTCGTTCGCCTTCGATAGTTAGTCATCTATTTACACCGACACAGATGTGGTGGCCTACCACTGAACGCCAGGCATCTTCAATTATTTGGGGTTTAGGAGAACGTAAAATATGTGGTTTTGTTGTTAAAGAGACCTTCACCACCGACCTTCACTTGCTGCCGTACCTCGAATGCAGCAAGCCTCAAGGAGCTAAGCTGACACGTTGGTGAGGTGAGGTACCAGTCTGGACACTAATGGGGTCCTACGGTCTTGTGACAGGGAGGGTTCCATGCTGATTTCGCTCAGGTGGTGTATTTCAAAGTGAACGTTTGTCCACTGCACCTACTGCCACCACATGATATCAGGGTGAACTATGCGACGTGTGTGCTGAATCACGGAAAGTTCAGCACAAGCGAGTGACAGGTTTTTTCTGCTCTCGTAATGTGATGTTGCATTTTGCGCAAACGTTTTCGTTTTTTTAGTTTCTTTGCATCTTATTTTTGATCAACGAATCTTTGAAGGGAGGTGTAAAATCGCACTCGTGTGACCTTCCCATCAACGTGTCCGCACGTCGACATTACTCAGCGGCTGGAGCGGCAGAAACTGCTGCACTCACCCACCCTCCCCTCCTATTTTTCCAAGGACTCGCCTGTCTCGTTAGCCAACGACCGCATACGATGAGCGGTCATCCAGGAGGGGAGAAAGATAAAAGGAGCGGTCAGGAGTGTCCACGCTTTTTTTCTGCTAAAAGAAGCTGGCCGGCTTGAAAGCGGGCTTGCTGCTGTCGAACTCACTGAGGGCATTGTTTGCTGTACATTTATGTCTTAGTTCTCTCATCGTCTAGCGTTGAGGTGTCTTTCTTCGGAGCCATCGAAGACGCCGGTGACACCATCGATGGGTAGATGAAGGCGCTAAAGACGTTGGTTCACGTGATCGCGTAACACGACATGGAAATTAAGACAATAGATCAAGTTCTCCAAGAATCCTCAAGACTTAGGCTTCGCTTTAACAAACTGTACGTAAATAGAAAGTGCTACATCTACAACCCCTCTGATGACTGCGTGCGTGAAATCTCCGAATCCTTTAGGTCATCAGTCAAAACTTCACATCTCTCGCATGAGTCGCCGCATGCATCTGTGCACAACGCCGAATAGCCCTACGTGAGGGTAAGTGGATCAAAGCTACCAGTCGCAGATCAACTTTCGTTTCTTTTCACAAATATTCGAAGCCTAATTCCAAAACGTGACGATCTCTGCTGTGTTATCGATGCTTCTAACGCCGACATAATCTGCTTTACTGAAACCTGGTTGTCTGCGCAGGTTGATAACAGTGAATTATTTGATTGCAAAAAACACTACAACATTTACCATTGTTACAGAGGTGTTCGGTGTGGAGGCGGTGTGCTTATCGCGTTTTCAGATACCATTTCGTCTTTTCCACTTCATTTTAGTAGTGCTTTGGAACTTGTTTTGGTTGAAATACAAACATGTTCCAAGAAGTTGATATTGGGCGCTTGTTATCGACCACCATCCTGTTCATCCACTTTTGTTGACGAGCTTCATGATGTAATTTCCACGCTGACAGTACGGTATCCGAATAGTCCGCTCATTTTACTAGGCGATTTCAATTTCCCGAATATAGTTTGGTCAAACGTGCATTCCCCTTGTCATTGTGAGGGATAAGGTTCGGGCAATCACGGCAACTTAAATAATCGTTGTCGAGACTGACGAAGACATTTGCAACTTAAGTTGTAAGGCTTTACTGCCACGAAAAAAAAGAAAAAAACGATAAAGAAGCTTGGCGTGTTACATGGCAACAGCGAAGAACTGCCTTAAGTACGAGCACGACACACGTTCTCGAAAGACAAGGTCTGACGCTTAGCGTAGTCCCCCACTGCACTACACAAGGTTTGAAACACTTCACCGTGTGACGTCGAAGGCAGATGAGTCGATGCGTTGCGTTGCGTCTTACGCCGACATCAGCGATGCCTCAGGCATGGTCGGAGCGGAGCGTGAGGCAGAGTCGATGTGTGGCAAGCACGTCCCGGACAGCCAGTAGTAGGCCCAGCTCTGGAAAACGCCCGGATCCGAGTACAACGGACCGGCGCCGGCTGCTGGATCACACGGTAGAAGGGAGCCAGGCTCGTGCGGACCACAGGCACAGGTAGGCTTCGGGACCACGACCCGACGAGCGCTTCAGCCTGCCACTGTTTCGTTCCGATCCTTCTACTCGAACGCCCCGTCGTCGTCTTCCTCTTCTCTCTCCTCCTGGCTTGGCTTGACTTTGACGACACGATTCCGCCTTTTCCTTGTCTCATCGTCATCTTCGTCGGCGTACGGCACAGCACAAACTCACAAACGTCGCGCACCAGATGAACCTACCGCGCATATCATGACAAAAGTCCCCCCTTTCAAAAGTTTTTTTTCTTTTTTTTTAAAAAAAAACTGTCCAAAGTGCGCGGGAGACAAGACTTACGACAAACAAATGTACAGAACTGTTGCACCAAGAGAATAGTCTGTATGTGAGAGTCCCTAGGCATATGGTACATCATTACATTAATGTGGTATAGCTAGCACCTCTGCTCATATAATCAGCACCTACGTTCTTCGTAGCGCTTGAGCATGTTTATGTGAAACATTTTCGTGGTGTGCCCAAGGTCCAACCAATAGTCGTGGTCATTCTTTTTTCCTGTAACCGGAAATGGCCCCTTCCAGTGCATAAGAAGCTTGTTTTCCCTGGTTGGGAGCAATATAAGAGCCCGGTCACCAACTTTGAGCTGTCGGGTTTTGGAGGTTCGGTCATAATACTTCTTTTGCGAGTGTTGAGCTCGGGAGAGATTCTCTTGAGCCAGCTTCAAGGTGCGTTCAAGACGTTCTCTCAGATCAAGCACGTATCCGTAAGTAGTCTTGATATCTTCCTCTATGTCTTCCCCTGTCCAGAGTTCCTTCAATATATCCAGGGGTCCTCGGACGTACCGGCCGTAGATCAGTTCAAACGGCGAGAAGCCCATACTGGCTTGAGGTACTTCTCGATAGGCGAATAACAGAGGCGCAAGAAATCGGTCCCATGACTTCGGCTTCTCTTGGCACAACCTGCGCAACATCTGTTTCAAAGTGCCGTTGAACCTTTCGACCAAGCCATTGCATATCGGGTGGTAAGGCGTCGAGCTCAAATGTCGAATAGCAAGCAGAGCATTCACCTCTTCCATCAGGCCTGACGTGAAGCAAGATGCTTGATCACAGAGGATCTCCCGTGGAAATCCTATTCGAGAGAACATCTCCAGTAGTCCATCTGCTACTGTTGCCGAATCAATTGCGGGCAAAGCCACCGCGTCCGGGTACCGAGTGGCGAAATCCACAAGGTTAAGAATGTACCGATTACCCTTCTTTGAAATCGGCGTCACAGGGCCAATGATATCAACGGCCACACGTTCGAATGGCGTGTCAATCAAAGGCATTCGTCCAAGAGGCGCCTTGCCTACTTTGCCTTTGGGATATGTCCTTTGGCATGCGTCGCATGATTTTACGAATCTTCGTACCTCCTCCTGTACACCGGGCCAATAAAACGACTCCAAAACTCGGTCCTTCGTCTTCTTGATACCCTGGTGACCAGATATCGGTGATTCATGTGCAAAGTGCAACACATGGACACGCAACGCCTTTGGAACCACCGCTTGTTGAACTGATTTACCCGGAGTCAAGTGGTAAACGCGGTACAAGATTCCTTTCTCGAACATAAATGAGTGGTATGTGGCTCCTTTACCGCGGATGAGGGTGTCGACTTTCGCCCTACAAACATCCAGCGACCGGTCTTCCTCTTGTTTTTGGCGAAATGACTCCTGTGTCACCTCTAAGTTTCCAAATTTAGCAGTCGTGAGCTTCCGGCGATGTCCTTTGCTTGAAACACCAACCATGACTGTGCTCTTCGTCCCGCATCCATCCTTGGATTTCTCTTCAGAATTCAATGCCTGATTAGTTTCCGACTTCAGGCTCGCTGACTCCTTCCACGTTGCGTCGGGGTCATTAGCGTCACGGGCGCCGGGAACATTTCCTACGATGACATCGTAAAGTGGCGACGTCATGCATCTGACTATCGCATTTCCGGTGAAATAGGGCGATAGAATCCGTACTTCTGCTTCCGGTACCTCGATGCAACTACCATCGGCCAATAAAATAGTGGCGGTAGTACCCGTCAGCGCATCATCGGGAACGAGGGAACGTCGCACGACCAGGGTGTTGCTTCCAGTATCCCTCAAGACTGATACAGTATGTCCAAAACACTTCTCCCTGTAACACCGGCAAGTTTCGTGTAGCTGTTGCGGTGCGCGTTCGGAGTGCACTAGCAACATATTCATCTTGTGATGAATCATCGGCACATCGGGGCGTCTCGGACTTCTGGTCAGTAGACACGATGCAAGATGTCATTTTCTTTGACCCGCCGTTGCTTGGGCATGCTCTTGCATCGTGGCCGGGCTTCCGACAGTGCCCACAGAAGACTCGTTGGGGTTTCGTGCGGCAATCAGATGCTCTGTGGCCGGGTCGATGACAGACGAAACATCTAAGAGGAGGCTGGGTATAAGTAAATCCTTCTTGCTCCTTGGGAATGTTGTTTGCAGACTTGGTACGAAATACCAACAAGTTTGTTTGCCGCTGGGCTTCCAAGAAGGTATCAGCTGCTTCCGCCATTTCTTTTACCGTCCTGCATTTCTTCTCCCTTAGAAAAAGTGCCAGGCGATCGTGACAGTTATTCAGAAACTGCTCAGCTACAATGAGGTTGCGCACGGATGCAAAGTCCTCGTCCGTTTCCGACATTTCCAGCCATCTATCAAAGTATCTCTGTAATCTCGTGGCGTACTGTTTACCAGTTTCGCCGTCTTTTGCCGAAACTTTTCGCGATAGCCTTCGGCTGTGAAACGAAACCTCTGGAGCAAGGCCACTTTCGTACTCTGGTAATCCATTGAGTCTTCTGGCGACAGACGACCGAAGACTTTCAATGCTTCCCCACTGAGGCATAAACTAAGCGCTGTCGCCCACTTCTCCTCAGGCCACTCTTGACCAACTGCTACGCGTTCGAACCTCTTGAGATACGCATCGAGATCGTCACGCCCCTCGTCAAACAGTGGGATCAGGTTGTGAGGATTGATCAAGCACGGGCGGCTTTGACTCCTCTCAGGTTCGCGGTCCCGCGCTGTTGGCTCTCGGCTACCTTCCACCTCAGCTAGTCGAATTCGCAGTTGAAGAGTTCTCTCTTCTATCTCCAAACGTTCCTTCGCCGCCTGCCTTTCCGCGGAACGCTCTTCACGCGCTTGCACAGATTCCTCATGAGCCCGCTCTAACCGCGCGTCTACCCACGTCTTTAGCTCGGCTCCTTGAAGCCCCATGCGTTCCGCTAGCGTTATAAGCTCTTGCTCACTCATCTTCCCTATAGATTTCAACCCAGTGCAAACGGCTTCGTCCTGTCGCGTGGACGCCAATTGTGAGGGATAAGGTTCGGGCAATCACGGCAACTTAAATAATCGTTGTCGAGACTGACGAAGACATTTGCAACTTAAGTTGTAAGGCTTTACTGCCACGAAAAAAAAGAAAAAAACGATAAAGAAGCTTGGCGTGTTACATGGCAACAGCGAAGAACTGCCTTAAGTACGAGCACGACACACGTTCTCGAAAGACAAGGTCTGACGCTTAGCGTAGTCCCCCACTGCACTACACAAGGTTTGAAACACTTCACCGTGTGACGTCGAAGGCAGATGAGTCGATGCGTTGCGTTGCGTCTTACGCCGACATCAGCGATGCCTCAGGCATGGTCGGAGCGGAGCGTGAGGCAGAGTCGATGTGTGGCAAGCACGTCCCGGACAGCCAGTAGTAGGCCCAGGTCTGGAAAACGCCCGGATCCGAGTACAACGGACCGGCGCCGGCTGCTGGATCACACGGTAGAAGAGAGCCAGGCTCGTGCGGACCACAGGCACAGGTAGGCTTCGGGACCACGACCCGACGAGCGCTTCAGCCTGCCACTGTTTCGTTCCGATCCTTCTACTCGAACGCCCCGTCGTCGTCTTCCTCTTCTCTCTCCTCCTGGCTTGGCTTGACTTTGACGACACGATTCCGCCTTTTCCTTGTCTCATCGTCATCTTCGTCGGCGTACGGCACAGCACAAACTCACAAACGTCGCGCTCCAGATGAACCTACCGCGCATATCATGACAGTCATCCTTTCTCCGGAGCGGGAGACGCGTTTTTGAATTTGTGCAACGATTTCAACTTGTCCCAGCTAATAACACAGGCAACAAGAATTACGTTTACCACATCTAACATCTTAGATTTAGTGCTCACCACTGCACCAGATCTTTTCCATTCCATGTCCTACTTGCAGGGGCTAAGCGACCACTTTCTGCTTCATTTTACTTTCACCTGCACAGCACCTCACAGTAGGAATCACAAAAAATATATCCGGGACTATAAGCGTGCAGATTTCGATGCTATTAATCATGATCTTTCAGCTTTTTTAAGTGATTACATGCACAACTTTTATGATCGCTCCATTAATACTAACTGGACTTTATTCAAAAAAAAAAGGTTCTATCACTCATAAAAAATAATGTGCCACGCATAGTCATCACATCTAACCTGCAATCACCATGGTTCAGTCAATCGCTTAAACGACTACGAAATAAGAAAAAACGCATTTTCAGCTATGCAGAGGTAACTGGCACTCAAGAACGTTGGAGTGATTATCAGGCTGTAGCTACGGGATACAAACAAGCCCTAAAAGATGCTAAGGATTCATTTTTCAATACTACATTACCATCTCTTTTAATTACCGAACCTAAGCAATTTTGAAATGTAGTGAACAAAAGAGACAATTCCTCAATCACCCTTAAAGATGCAAACACTCGCATAATCAAACTTGATGAATCCGCAAATGTTCTAAACTCTGTATTTGTTTCTGCTTTTTCACAAAATGTGTGTTTCGTAACTCCCACATATGCTAGTTCGAATTTCTTAACAATGAACCCCATTGTCTTTGATGCTGCCGGTATAGAAACAATCATCAAAAATCTAAAAGTTTCGTCATCATGTGGTGTTGATGGCATCAATTCAAAGTTATCAATTAGTACTAAATTGTACAGTACCATGATTCTCACTAATATATTTCAGCAATCGCTTCATACCGGTTGCATTCCGGAAGACTGGAAGGTAGGGAAGTTGATTCCCTTGCACAAGTCTGGGGATAGGCATTCTCCATATAATTATCGACCAATCTCACTCACATGTATTTCATGTAAAGTTATGCAACACGTTATTTGCTCTCATCTCGCATCTTTCCTACAGCCAAACTCCTTTTTTACAGATCACCAGCATGGATTTCGCAAGTCATTTTCATGTGAAACACAACTTTTGACATTTACACATGACCTAAATTCCATTCTTGACAGGGGTTCTATTGTCGACTGCATATTCCTAGACTTCTCAAAAGCGTTCGACAAGGTTTCTCATCAACTGCTTATTTTAAAACTCAGCAAACTTAACATTGAACCGAACGTTCTTCAACGGTTTCACTCTTTTCTCACTGATCGTTCCCAATTTGTCACTGTGAATAACACATCATCCATCACTTCTGCAGTTGAGTCGGGCGAGCCTCAAGGCACTGTGCTGGGACCTTTGCTTTTCCTTATCTACATAAACGACTTACCTGATAATCTATGTTCATCAATAAACCTGTTAGCTGACGACTGTGTTATATACCGTGTTGTTAACAGTGACTATGACGTCTATCTTCTCCAATCAGATATAAACCGTGTTCGTGACTGGACTAACACCTGGAACATGTAGTTAAACACTAACAAATGCAAGCACATGCACGTTTCACGTCGCGATACAACATCGCCTTCTTATCATCTTAATAATACTAACCTAGAACCTGTGTCATGTTACGAATATCTAGGCGTACTCATCACTTCTGATCTTTCCTGGAAGATGCATGTAACACATGTAACCAATAATGCTAATCGCACGCTGGGCTTTACACGCCGTAATTTTCATCTTTCTTCCTTTCCTGTAAAATTACTTCTGTATAAATCATTAGTACGTTCCAAAATGGAATTTGCTGCATATGTGTGGGACCCGAGCCAAGAAACACTCATTCATCAGCTTGAATCCATCCAGAGTCGGGCTGCTCGTTTCATTCTTTCTAACTATCATCGCACCTTCAGCGTCACTTCCATAAAAACAACTTTATCATTACCTCTGCTCTCACAACGCAGAGAAATATCTCGCCTCTGCCTGTTTCACAAGATATATTACCACAATTCAGTCCTTAAGAATAAATTGATAACCTCTTATTCTTACGTATTCGCTCGCATCGACCATCGTCATAAGGCTGGCATTCCCACGTGCCACACCAACCATTTTTACAATTCATTCATCCCCCGTACGTCAGCAAGTTGGAATCACCTTCCCCGATCTGTAGTCGAGATGTCTAATACCTCTATGTTTAAGGTTGCTATAACTAACCTGTCGCCATAATTTTTGGGAATATAGTATTTCCATTTTTCAGTAGACCTGTTAAGCTTTGTAGTTCTTTAATACCCGTTTTTGTTTTTATAATGTGCATTGTTTCTTGTTGGTTTCCTTCACTGATCCATGCAACCACTAATTTTCCGCTTTTTCAATATGTTGTGTAACCCATTCCCTCTATAATGCCCTCGGGTGAAATAAATAAATAAAGTCATTCTCATAGTTTCGCGAACACTGTCGAGTTCAATCAGACACGCTCGTGAAATATGTTTAGCGGTCAGAGCTCGTTCGGGCTGAGACTCACCGAAATTTCTCCGAGCCGCATTCACGCAAACTGACACTCACGAAAGTTTTGTCCACTGGACTCACTCGACCTCAAACTCATCAAACTATTACTCACCCGGGATAACTCAGGCTCAGACCAGCGACGGTGGCCTAGCAATGATGCCGCAACCTGAACCTCACTTCGTGGCATCGAATCCCCGCTCCGGTGACCGCATTTTTGATAGAGCCGAAAATACAAAAGGCGCCCATGCGCTCATATTCATGTGTAGAATAAAGAGTACCAGGTGGCCGAAGTTTTCTAAGTCCTCCACTACGGCCGCCCTTATTTACATATTGTTGCTTTGAGACGTAAAAATTCAACAATTATCATCAGCTTTGAACTAACACCTAGTATCGAGTCTGAGTGAGTCCGACTGGGTCAATTCCTCAGTCCTTCAGCCTAGAATTAGCTTTTAGAGATGCTCCTTAACACTAAAATCTCACGTATACGGTGCTCTTCTTGGCGCATTTCTATATGGAACATTTGAGTAGAGTTATCATTGATTGAAAACCAATAAGGACATTTTTTTTTCAAAAACATTAGGACATTAATAGATTTATCAAGATCGCCCGCGGAAGACTCGGCAGGGTCTATGTGAAGGTATGTGTTTACTAAATGAACTGCTTGAATCAATAAAAATTCAAATTGTGTATCAAGTTTCAAGTTTCAAATTTGATTATTTCCAAAAACAAGGTAAAAAATCTAAGATATACAGACGAGGGTCCCAGAGCCAGATACAAATCGACGGTAAAAAGCAACAGAGAATTCTTACAATATACGGACCTCAAAATGCACTTCTATATCACAAATCAAGCCAAAACACGCAACATAGTATAAAAAAAATGAAGAACAAACGAGTCAAACAGGTAAACGATCACAAGTAAGGTTATTGGAGAAAATGATTTCGACGGACTTTTTGAACAAAGGAATTGAAGTGCAACGCTTAATGCTAGAAGGTAACGCATTCCAAAAGGATATCGCACTGAAAGCGGAAAGTTTTTGCCCATAATTAGTATGAGCGGGGGGTAACAGGAAATTTTTATCAGCCGCAAACCTGGTCACGTTATTATTCTGCAAAAGTTCAGATGTATAAATGCGAGTTGATTATACAGCAGTTTGTGGAATAAGGTCACAAGATTTAACCAGAACAAAAGATTTACTGGCAAGATATTCTAAGAGCATAGTAATGTGTAGGCGTTGGATTGCGAAGAACTAGAAGTGACAATGCGGATTGACTGATTTTGAATGTGCTGTATTGATGATAAATGACAAGCATAAGTGTTGCCCCATGAGACTACACCGTAAGTAGTATGACTATGAATGAACGCAAAATACAGCACCAGTAGAGCTTCACGGGAAAAGAAAGGGCGAGCTTTGATTAATGCGCGGATACCAAACACCGTCTTCTGCTTAAGATGGTTAAAGTGACTGCGAAAGGTAAGGCATGAGTCAAAATGTATGCCAAGAAAGAGATCAAAACATGCAGAAATGGAATGAATACCAAGTTGTATTAAGGGATTAGCAGATAATGACCTTTGAGCCTAATGTCCTAATGACCTCAATTTAGCTTTTGTGAGGTTCATAACTAAGTGATTTCTGCTGCATCAATTCATAAGGACACTTAATGCAAGATTTAACTTTGAAACAAGAGCATCAATGTTTTTATCAGAAGAAGATATTGTTGTGTCATCAGCGTATATAACACAGTGACCACAGTCAAAAAAGCTAAGAACATCAGGAAGATCATTCATATGTATAAAATAAATAGCAATGGACCCAATACTGAGCCCTGCGCTACTCCTTGGTTAACATATTTTGTTGTAGAGAAGGTATTTGCGGCGTGTACTGTGTACTGTCGGTCAAGTAGGCAATTTCTTAAGAATGTAAGCGCAGAGCCTGTTATTTCATAGGACTGAAGTTTATGCAATAAGACTTGATGATTTACAGTGTCAAAGGTTTTAGTGAGATCTAAAAAAATCGAACCCACTAAATTTCTCTAATCGATACTTTTCTTTATGTATTCAGTTAGAGACAGCACAGCTAGACTTGTTGAGCTACCTGGACGGAAACCGAATTGGCTGTCTTTAAGCAATTTAAATTTAACTAGATATCTGTTCAGACGTTAAACAAACAATTTTTCGACTAGATTGCTGAGGCAGGAAAGAATTGAAATTGGACGATATTTGGAAACTGTTTGTATATCACCTGTTTTAAAAACTGTAATTACTTTAGCTTTTTTTAAGAATGCAGGAAATAAACCCTGTTCAAACATAAGGTTGATAATATGACACAGCTTATCGGAAACTAAATGTGCAACCAGTTTTATATGCCTTACACAAATGTCATCTAACCCAGGCCCTGTATAATTAAGATTAGCAATAGTGGAAAAGACTTCCTGTGGTGTTTGTGAAAAAAAAGAATGACTGCGTGGTACGTCCCAGAGAAGTATACGATTGCGCATGGGGGCGGTGGTTAGTATAGACGGAAGAAAAGTATTCCGAAAAGGCATTCGCAATTTATTTGGGCTCAGAGAAGGTGGATCCATTGTAGTCGATTTTGGTTAGAGGGACATTAGCAGATGACTTGTTAAGGAATGAGTTGAGCAGCTGCCACTGCCTTTTGGGGTTAGTTTTATTCTTGTCGAATTCATTTTCATAGTACCTTTTTTTCGCTTGCTTGATCAAAGTATTTAAAAGACTGCAATAAGACTTGTATCGTTTAGCAAGACGCATAATAAAGGGCTGTCGCTTTTTTTTAATACATATTTTCTTTCTTCCTTAAACTTTTTAGAAGACCATTGGTCATTCATGGGTTGTGTGGATACTTGTATTTTTTTACATAGGACAGTACGCGTGTTGGTCGAAACGGCGAGTAAAAATGACGACAAAATGCTCGCAAGGCGGCATCTGGGTCTGACATAGACATAACAGGCACCCAGTCAGTTGTACTGATAGCCTCAACAAAGGAATCGGAACTAAATACAGATGTGGTATAGCTAATATTGCGTGTGTGGGTTATGTTTTCGAATGTGAGGAAGATAGGAAACTGTTCGGCGATATCGGTGTCGACAACCCCCACGCAGGGTGGTGACGCCAAGTTGGATAACACGTGATCAATGAGTGTACCGGTACCATGAGATGCAACTCTAGTTGGACACTCAAAAAGTGATTCAAAACCAAATCCAGTGAAACAATCAGTGTAACTTGCATACGAAATACTGTCCGTGTCAAGCAAGTAAATATTCACACCACCTAAACTTACTACGTTTATATTTTCAAAAGTTAGCTTAGATAAAACTTCACTGAGACTGCGCAAAAAATGGCAAAGGGACGACGATGGTGAGCGATAAATGCAACCCAAAGTTATATTTTTTTATTGTTAAAGAATGAGTGGTCAATCTCTACCCACACTGATTCGCAATGATTCACGTTTAATTTAAGGTCACATCTGCGCGTGTAAGCGACATCTTGGGAAAGAAAAATCGCGGCACCCCCATGATTATCATTTTGGCGGTGGCAATATTCAGCTTGATAAGACGGGAAGCTGGTCATGCAGTTATCTGTCACAAAGCCAAGTCTCTGATATGCAGATAAACGTGAAGGCATGCTGAACTGAGGAAATGAAGTTAGTGATTGCGTCTATATTCTTACGAAGGCTACGTGCATTGAAGTGAATGAGGGAACGACTCCTTTTGTAAAGTTGACGCCGCACAGATTCCGGAGAGTGCAAGGCCATGGAAAGAGAAAGTGAACTATACCTTCCTTAGGGTATGAGCGAAAGGAAGTTTACAATGCATCACGTGAAGATACGAAGATCGGACTCCGTGGAAATGACATACACTCTGCCGTCGTTTGCTTTCCGGTCTTTTATGTGGCAGTTATCGGTCCACGAGTGCTTTCACTTGAGTTCGTTTTTCAGTGCCAGCGCCTTTGAGAACATTTTCTTGCTATCAAGAGTTAAATGGTCATTAACATGGATTGGCAAGTTAGTGCCACCAGAGAAGCCGATTTTGTCAGTGCGTAGTCTGGCTCTGCGAGCCTTCCTTATGAACTCATTTTTTTATCACGCGAGCAGAAGCGAACAATAATGCTCTTTTTGGTCTTAGAGCTAACACGATGAACAGTGTCGATATCAGCGGGTGAGACGGGGCACTCGACTGAATCGCCCATTCACCTCACAATGGCTCCGCAATCCTCACCCTGTGACGAAGGCACACCCTTGATCTAAACATTATTCATCCTCTATATTGTCACGTTACTCTCGACAAACTTGATAAAAAATGGGCTCGTTTAGTCGACTATTCAAGCAGCGGCTCAGAGAGATCGTCTTTGTCTTCTTTCACTCTTCGATCTCACCCAAGCAAACCATGTGGCAATAGTCCCCCCCCCCCCCCCTTTGAAAGCATCGACTCGATGCTCGTAAATAAAAAAAAAATGAAGGTATACACACGCAGATATAGAGAACCAAAAGAGGGAGAGTGCCACTACTCGCAGCGCAAATGAGGAAGTTTCGCCAACGCTTCCGCCAAGCGCAAAAAGAAAGGGCATAAAAACACAGGAGAACACAAACAGCAGCAGCAACGCAATGTCACGGCATGTCGTAGAACGTGAAACCACAAGGGCTACTGTGTGAAGTAGGGCTTCAGCCGAACGACATGCACGGTTTCGGGCCGAAGCTGTCGACGAGAAGACGCTGTGCCGTCCGGAAATACCTCGTAGGTAAGATCTGTGATTCGTCTAAGAACCTTGTACGGTCCTAAATAACGGCTTAGGAGTTTTTCGGATAAGCCTGGTCGCCGGACAGGGATCCACACCCACACTCGGTCCCCAGGGTGGTAGGTGACATTTCGATGGCGGAGGTTGTAACGTCGTGCGTCTGCATCTTGTTGGTGACTGGTGTTTATGCGAGCTAGCTGACGAGCTTCCTCGGCGTATTGAGTGTATTGCTCAGCATCTCGAGCAAGTTCATTGCTTTGGTCGCACGGAAGCTTAGCATCGAGCATGGTTCGCACGTTGCGTCCGTAAACAAGTCGGAAAGGCGGAAATCGCGTTGTTTCCTGCGTTGCCGTATTATAAGCAAACGTGATGTATGGAAGAATCTCGTCCCAGGTTTTATGTTGTACGTCCACGTACATTGACAGCATGTCCGCTATGGTCTTGTTAAGCCTCTCTGTCAGTTCATTGGATTGCGGATGATAAGCCGTTGTTTTTCGATGACTTGTGCAGCTCAGTTTAAAAATGTCCTCCATCATTCGTGCTGTAAACGACGTCCCTCTGTCCGTTATCACGCATGACGGAGCACCATGCCGTAGGACGATTTGGTGCACGAAGAACTGCGCGACTTCAGAGGCCGTGCCACGAGGTAACGCTTTTGTTTCAGCATAACGCGTAAGATAATCTGTCGCAACTATAATCCATTTGTTCCCAGAGGACGACAAAGGGAAGGGCCCGAGAAGGTCCATTCCCACGAGGTCAAACGGTGTCCGTGGTGGTGCGATCAGCTGGAGCAGGCCCGCGGGTCTCACAGGCGGAGTCTTGTGGCACTGGCACTCACGGCAGCCTTTCACATATCGATGTACACTAGTTGATAGTCGCGGCCAGTAATACTGTTGGCGTACTCGGGCGAGAGTTCGCGAATAGCCCAAATGTCCTGACGTGATTGATTGATTGATATGTGGGGTTTAACGTCCCAAAACCACCATATGATTATGAGAGACGCCGTAGTGGAGGGCTCCGGAAATTTCGACCACCTGGGATTCTTTAACGTGCACCCAAATCTGAGCACACGGGCCTACACCATTTCCGCCTCCATCGGAAATGCAGCCGCCACAGCCGGGATTCGAACCCGCGACCTGCGGGTCAGCAGCCGAGTACCTTAGCCACTAGACTACCGCGGCGGGGCGTATGTTTTGACGTGGGCTCGTCGTGGCACGCCAGGAGGGTTTCATCACGCATGTCGGTAGGAACAACGAGTAGGAAGGCTTTGTCGCTACCACGGGCGTTTTTCTTTTAAAGAATGCCTCTTCTTAGACAAAAAGAGGACAGTTCGCGAGCAATGTGTTGAGGGACCTGAGAGTTGCGGCCTTCCAGGGAATCAATGACTGGGCGTAATTCATCGTCTGCCCGCTGCTTTGACATAAATTCGGAGTCACTAACTGCTCCAAGAAAGGCATCTTCATCTTCGGAGCCCCTGACAGCGTTCCCCACAGGGGCTCGAGAAAGCGCGTCGGCGTCTTCGTGTTTGCGCCCTGACCTGTAAAAATCGTAATATCAAACTCCTGCAAACGCAAACTCCACCGTGCGAGACGGCCGGATGGATCTCTGAGATTTGCCAGCCAGCAGAGCGAGTGGTGGTCAGTCACCACTTTGAAGGGACGACCGTAGAGGTAAGGCCGAAATTTGGTCGTCGCCCACACGACTGCAAGGCATTCTTATTCTGACGTGGAATAGTTGGTCTCAGCTCGAGAAAGAGTACGACTGGCGTAAGCTTTCGCATGCTCAACGCCGCCGTGTCGTTGTACAAGGACAGCGCCAAGTCCGACGTTGCTGGCATCTGTATGAATTTCTGTAGCAGCGTCCTCATCAAAATGGGCAAGAACAGGGGCTGTTTGCATTCTCTGTCGTAACTCTGTGAACGCTGTATCTTGTTCTGCGCCCCAAGTAAAGGGTACGTCATCTCGGGTGAGTCGCGTAAGAGGTTCAGCTATCTTAGAGAAGTTGGCGATAAATCGGCGATAATACGCGCACAAGCCGAGGAAACGGCGTACTGCTCTTTTATCTGATGGGACAGGGAAGGCGGCGACAGCAGCAGTTTTGTCTGGATCAGGTCGCACTCCATCTGCACTAATGACATGTCCCAGAAATTTCAGCTCTTCATAGCCGAAATGGCATTTTTGGGGTTTCAGCGTAAGTTCAGCTGTGCGAATGGCTTCCAGAACCTTTCTCAGACGCTTCAGATGTTCTTCAAAGCTCTCGGAAAAGATGACCACATCATCGAGGTAGACAAGGCAGCTTTGCCACTTCAAGCCAGCGAGAACTGTGTCCATCATCCTCTGAAAAGTGGCTGGTGCAGAACAGAGGCCGAAGGGAAGAACTCGGAATTCGTAAAGTCCGTCTGGAGTCACAAACGCGGTTTTTTCTCGGTCTCGTTCATCCACTTCAATTTGCCAATAGCCACTCTTTAGATCGATGGACGAAAAATACTTCGCACGTCGTAACCTGTCGAGGGAGTCGTCTACCCGTGGAAGCGGGTAGACGTCCTTTTTTGTGGCGCTATTAAGCTTCCTGTAGTCAATACAGAATCGCAGCGTTCCGTCTTTTTTCTTTACTAGAACGACTGGCGAGGACCAAGCGCTGCTGGATCGTTGAATAATCCCGTCATCGAGCATCTCTTTTACTTGTGTCTGAATAGCCTCGCGTTCTTTGGCAGAAACGCGATAAGGCTGCTGCCGGATGGGGCGGACGTCATCGTCGGTAATAATTCGATGCTTCGTGAGGTGTGTTTGACGGACTTTGAAAGAAGAGGCGAAGCAAGATCTAAACTCCCTTAAAAGGCGTGAAGTGCAGCCTTTCTCTCGTCTGACAGCGTCGAATTAATGTCGATGTGGTCTAGAAATTCCTTATCCTCATGCGTTTCCTCGGACGCGAAGCACTCCGTGACGTCGGCAACAGGTTCTCCATAAGCTAGGGTGGTTCCACGGAAAAGATGCCGGTGCTCGTAATTGAAGTTCGTAGCTAGTATCGTTGACTGTCCGTCACGGACGCGCACAACACTTCGGGCGGCGCATACACCTTGGAGCAGCAGAAGTGATAAGTTGCTATCAGCCACCACGTCGCCGTCTTGGAAGTCTTCACAAGTGACTTCGATGGGAACAGTTGCTCGAGGTGGCAGCGTCACACTGTCGTAAGCAACACGCAGCGCAAGTCTACGGCAGTTATCAGCGTCTCGATCTGTTGCGCCTTGAGTCGAGAAGGTCACGATGCGCTCACGGAGATTTATGATGGCACCGTATTCCCGAAGGAAGTCCATGCCGATAATCAGCTGGCGCGAACAGTCGGGAAGAACGAGGCAGCTGAGCACAAACGTTGACGCACGAATTTTCACTCTTGCGGTACAGTGACACAGCGGTGTTACAACGTGTCCTCCAGCTGTTCGAATTCGCGTTCCATTTCACGGCGTGATCACTTTCCTGAGATCTTTCGCTAGCTTCCCGCTGATGATCGAATAGTCTGCACCAGTGTCTACCAATGCACTGACCTGAAGACCGTCAACCAGCACAGGTATGTCGAGTGACACGCGGTCACTAAGTTCAGATGCGGATGTCGGCGTTTCTTCGGCACTGCAATTATTCTCTGACAAAATGCCTTCGGCGTTGCGTGCAAGCATCGATGGGAGGTCTTCCGCACTTTGAGTCCCGGCGACCTTGCCCCCGAAGGCCGCTGCCTTCAGTTTTCCCGACGAGGGCTCGGGGAGCGTTCCCGTGCCGTCACCCCAAAACGTGGCCCAGTGGCTGCGGGCCTCCTCGGAGATGGTGACCGCGATTGCCGTCGTGTAAATGGTGCACATTGTGGCGCGAGATATTCTTCGATATCCCTTGGCCTTTGACCAATTCGGGGATGAGGGGAATCGACGGAAAATCCGCGCAGTCCAAGTTGCCGGTATGGGCATTCGCGGTAAATGTGACCAGCCCCACCGCAATGATAGCAGAGGGGTCGTCTGTCTGGCGTACGCCAGAGATCAGACTTGCGCGTCAGTGTACGGCGACTATCGATGTCCAAATCAGCGTGCGCTGAGTGAATCGCGACTGACGGCATCATTGTCTGGATCCGGGCGTATGACATTGTCTGGATCGGGACATGCGGCACTGTCTGGATCGGGACGTGCGGCACTGGCTGGATCGGGACTCCTTGACCCGAAAGAGGAGTGGCAGATCGCAAGGCTTCCGCGTACGTACGACGGCGACTGTCAGTGGACACAGGAGCCGTCTCCGGATCAACCGACGTGGGCGGAAAACGATGGGCGTGCAGCATCTGCTGGACCTCGTCGCGGATGACACTGGTGATAGAACCAACATCGATTTGCCTTGTCCCGTACATCTTTTCCATTTCTTCCCGGACGACAGATCGAACGATCTCGCGAATCCATTCGGGGCTCTTGCTCCCAGGGGTGGCGAAAATTTCGGGAGTTGAGGCAGCATTCACTTGACGGTCAAACTGGGCAGACCGTTGGTGCAGTACTCGCTTCATTGTTGCCGCTTCAGTAAGGAACTCAGCAACACTTTTGGGGGGACTACGCACCAAACCAGCAAAAAGTTGTTCCTTCACACAACGCATGAGGTGGCGCAACTTTTTTTTCTTCTGCCATAGCAGGATCCGCTCGCTTGAAAAGCCGTGTCATGTCCTCGACGTACATCGAGACGGTATCGTTGGGCATCTAGATGCGTGATTGAAGTGCACGCTCCGCCCGTTCGCGGCGGTCGGTCTCCTGTAGAACTGGAAACGCGCCAAGATGTCAGAACATCATCCCTGTTCAAAAACCACGTCTTGGCACCGTCTTTTAGGCACGTGTACACGTTCCGGAGCTTCGCGGCATCATCCCAGTAATTGATCGCTGCGACACGTTCGAACTCGCTCAGCCAGTCGTCAACATCTTCATGCTGCTCTCCGTGAAAAGGGCTAGGCATGAGCGGGTTCTGGACGGTGCAGTAGATCGGCGTGGAAGGTGTCGGAGCTTGCATGGGATTTTGTGTCGAAGTCATAGTCGCTGCGTCAGTGGTTGGTGTCTCAGGTGGTAGGCCTCGTTGGCGGCGGCTTACTCTATGAACAGGAGTGTCCACGGGTGCAGGGCTTGTGTTCCGGCTGCTGGACGGGGTCTTGGGCATCGGGTGGGTTGCGAGACATTGTACCCAGCAACTCCACCAGTCTTGTCACGTTACTCTCGACAAACTTGATAAAAAATGGGCTTGTTTAGTCGACTACTCAAGCAGCTGCTCAGAGAGATCGTCTTTGTCTTCTTTCACTCTTCGATCTCACCCAAGCAAACCATGTGGCAATATACTGCTCGAGACCAGCAACTCTTTTGTCGAGTGCTTCATTTCGTGACAAGGCCCCGCCGTGGTGGTCTAGTGGTTAACGTACTCGGCTGCTGACCCACAGGTTACGGGCTCAAATCCCGGCTGCGGCGGCTGCATTTCCGATGGAGGCGGAAATGTTGTAGGCCCGTGTGCTCAGATTTTGGTGCACGTTAAAGAACCCCAGGTGGTCGAAATTTCCGGAGCCCTCCACTACGGCGTCTCTCATATTCGTATAGTGGTTTTGGGACGTTAAACCCCACATATCTGTCAATAAATCAATAATTTCGTGACAAGAGCGCTTTGATCGAGGCCAGCAGCTCTTCTTGTCGCAGCTTCATTACGTCAAATTCCTTGCTCATAAAACGAACACTTTCACAAAGCGAAGCATGCTCACCAAGACCAAGATCTTTCAACTTGATGTTAACTTTCGACACCAAATCATCAATCCGTGAGTCCAACTTCTCATTCAAAATTTCTTCAAGAAATTCAATTTTTTTGGGAAGTTGCGCTGGAGAAGGCATAGTGATAAAAAAAACAAGGGTTTGGGCAGCAGTTGCGGACATAATTGATTTCAAATAGGTCCACAAAGTACCAACCAACCTGTTTGCAGAAAAAGTGCAAAAAGTATCTTTTGCTCCACTCGATTGAACAAGTTTTGTACTCTAACGCTATATTTCACAGAGTTTGCACTCAGCGACTACCCAGCTCATAACCCGGTTCAAGGGCCTTCATATCGCTCACTACATGGAGCAGGCTCACCACTTTCTGCAAAGAGACCGATACTTTAAGTTATCTTGTGTTTTCTGTTCGTCGTAAATTATCAATTTGTCAGTAAGGAAGATCATCATCATCATCATCAGCCTGACTACGTCCGCTGCAGGACAAAGGCCTCTCCCATGTTCCGCCAGTTAACCCTGTCCTGTGCTTGCTGCTTCCAATGTATACCCGCAAACTTCTTAATCTCATCTGCCCACCTAACCTTCTGTCTTCCCCTAACCCGCTTGCCTTCTCTTGGAATCCAGTTAGTTACCCTTAACGACCAGCGGTTATCCTGTCTACGCGCTACATGCCCGGCCCATGTTCATTTCTTCTTTTTGATTTCAGCTATGATATCCTTAACCCCCGTTTGTTCCCTAATCCACTCTGCTCTCTTCTTGTTTCTTAAGGTTACGCCTACCATTTTTCTTTCCATTGCTCGCTGCGTCGTCCTCAATTTAAGCTGAACCCTCTGTGTAAGTCTCCAGGTTTCTGCTGCGTAGCTAAGTACCGACAAGATACAGCTGTTATATACCTTCCTCTTGAGGGATAGTGGCAATCTAGCTGTCATAATTTGAGAGTGCTTGCCAAATGTGCTCGACTCCATTCTTATTCTTCTAGTTACTTCAATCTCGTGGTTCGGCTCCGCGGTAATTACCTGCCCGAAGTAGACATAGTCTTTTACAACTTGAAGTGCACTATTACCTATCTCGAAACGCTGCTCTTTTCCGAGGTTGTTGTACATTACTTTCGTTTTCTGCAGATTCATTTTAAGACCCACCTTTCTGCTCTCCTTGTCTAACTCCGTAATCATGAGTTGCAATTCGTCCCCTGAGTTACTCAGCAATGCAATGTCATCGGCGAAGCGCAGGTTACTAAGGTACTCTCCATTAACTCTTATCCCTAACTATTCCCATTCTAGGCTCCTGAAAACCTCCTGTAAGCACGCGGTAAATAGCATTGGGGCAATTGTGTCCCCCTGCCTTACACCCTTCTTGATTGGTATTCTGTTGCTTTCTTTATGAAGCACTACGGTAGCAGTTGATATTTTTGTACTAATGATTTATTCCGTGTACCGTATTTATTTAAGCTGTTTTATCACACTGTTTCCAGGTATGGCTAGCTAACTTGCTTAGTTTCGAGCCAGTCCAAAAAAAAAACACTTAATACGCTGAAGAGCACGTTCAAAAGCAGTTTCTCATAAAACTGGCAATAAATATGAGCACTTTCGCTTCGCCGTCACGATAACACTGAAAGGTCCCTAATTTTACCAAATGCCCACAAAATATATGCTCAGTTCCCTAAGGAGGCCAGTGAACGTCATCAAAATGCCTCTAGGACAACACAATTTTTCCCATAACTAGTACACAAAAAGTTCAAGTAATGCACAGGGACGTCATGCATTTTTTTAATTTTTGACTGACGTCTTAAACACAGCTTCTACTCATCAGAAAAAAAAGGTTTAGCACTAAGACACCAAGTTGAATTTAATACCACTCACTTCTCTTCCGCCCGCCCTTTATCATTTCTGCTGACGTGCATCAGTCACATCTGCCATATAGAGGTGACTGCAAAGACGTCAGTCATGAGATACTTAAAGAAAGAACTTTGTGTCGCTTTTTTCTGCTCTTCAGATGCAAGTTCAAAGCAAAGTTGTGAGCTGAGTGATGTCGTATGGGGGTCATTCGTAAGTCTTTTACCAGCGGAGCTATTGATGCTCACCGTAATTTGTCCGTAGTAAAGAGGGACGATCATCATCATCCGAATGATCCTGTGTTATGTTATGTCCATGTTCATTTCGCGCTTTCTAACAAGAATGTGTCTTACGCCGCGGTCCACCAAGATTTTAGTGACGTATTTCATTCACGGAAAAGTCACCGAAAATATACGTATGGTCTGAGGCCAAAAAAAAAGTTCCGTCAAAAGTAATCGAACCAATGACCTTTAGGTCCACGACAACTAATGACGAGCACACTATCCGCTACGCCACGGTCACTTTTTGCCTTCTTTATTGCCTGTGTACATGCATCATTCACACACAAAAAAAAACATACAGTAAACAAGGGACAAACAACAACAAGAAATGTAAAGAAGCGTCAAAATTTACAGGCATTATTCTATTTGATGAGGCCATTCGGGTACTTTCTTTTTCAAGCTTTTTTATTCCAAGAATGAACATATAGATTGCAAAACTTATTGTCTATCTGTACGTCCAATAACATCAGCGTGGCGTGCCACCATTCTAGGCTGCCGTATATTGTACAGGCAGAGTAACATAAATAGGTCAAACGCTACTATTTGTTTGGAATTAGAAAAAGTCTGATGCCGCAGGCATCAAGGGACATATCCTGTTTAAGGTCCATTGAAGAACGCGCTCGATTGCTCCAGGCTTATTGCAGAAAAAAGCAGTGGTCACTTTAAGATACGAATAAGCCCTTTTCTTGCATCTATATTTTCACACGCAAGTTCATAGTGTGCCATTAAAAAAAGTGATTTAACTCCAGGTATTGCCTCCATTTTGTGCACGATTTGAGACATTCTGGCATGGGTCTACATGGTACATTGTTCTAAAAAGTGAAACCGGAAGAATTGCATCAATTAGATCGTTGTATAACGTTTTACGCGAAAGAGTAAAGAGATATTCCATCAAAAAACAAGAGTTAAGCTACTTCTTTCAGGACACTTCTCATGCATTCTTTCTTGTGTCCAGATGCCACCACATGTCGCACCCTCACAAATCGAAGCTGTATGACAGTACGTATTAAAGGGTCTCAATTATTTCTGAAAATCATGAACCAATCAACTATTGGACAAAGATACAAATGATACAGACCGAACTCACTAGAGCCAACGCGTCTGAAAAGGTTAATTCTACTTCTTCACTCCCAAGAGGAACCACCAAGAAAATACAAATATTCGGTGAAGTTCATGTACATTTACACGTGAACAATGCAGTACTTGAAGAACGTAGCAGAGCTTACTGAATAAAAAAAATGTTATGAAAGGTCACTTTAGAAAACGTTGAAGGGTGAAAAGCTTTAGGTTGAGCTTTTTCTGAAAGCTCATTGGCTGACGTCACCGGTAGAGTTCACTCTCACAATAAGTTTCGAATGAAACGACAGGGTATCGTACAGCAGTATCAGTTCATGAAATACCGGTCACGAAGTTCGCAGTTGCAGGCCATTCGCCGTGGAAGTTACCCTACGCACTTGCTCTAGTTGACAAAATCACTACTCGTGTTTCAATAAACGCTCATGCTTTTAGCGGTTTCAGTGATGCTTTCAATATCCTTACAAAATACGGCTATATCATCGGCGTATGCCAGTAATCGCACTTGGCTTGTACAAGTTTGGAGATTTTGTGAACAACTTTTTGTGACTTTCCCTCAATATGATCCTATATAAATTCTAAATAGGAGACAAAGGACTGCCTTGTCACACAGTTCGTTCGAGGTTAATTCGTTGCCCAAGAATGTTGTTAATGATGAGCCGAGTTTTACATTCAGTATATTTCATTCGGACTGCACCCCAAATCGCGCTACCAACATTAACATAGTTCAACGAAAAAAGTGGAATGTCAGTGCGTTCTCGGCAAAACTCTTTTTCTAAATATATTTTAATATTTGCTATATGAGCACTTGTGGCATCACCGCATTCCAGTACACTTTGTAGCTTGCGGATGTTTGTGAATATAGTACACCTTTGTTTCACCATGTCTGGTGGTCACCTACAATGTCATAAAGAACTGTTCGAAGTATCCTTGAGAACACTTCCAAGCAAAATTGTCTAGTTAATATTTGCCAAAATGATTGGCCTGTATGACTTGAGGTCACGTTATTTAACTGAATTTTCAGTTTTCGAAATAACACTATCAGATAACAGAAAAGAAGGCGGCAGTGCCTCTATGTCTAAAGCTTCATTAAAACCAGCTGCTATAATCAGAGCCATTTCGTGTTTCAGATCCTTAAAAAAGGTGGCCGTTATTCTATCAAGTCCTGCGGACTTTCGCAGACGAAGAGCAGTGATTGCTTCGCCACTCCTGCTTAGGAAAATAAAAAGGAGCTCTAAGCTGTCTCTCTTGCCGCCCTAGATATTCCGCATGAACTCTAAATTCACTTTTCAATTCATCTACATTTAGATGGCTATAGTAGTCATTGAAAGCATTCTCTATACAACTCGGTTCAATTCTATTACCCTTGTATTCAAGCTGATGTATATCATGCTGCTGACAATTTTGTTATGTGAGACCCAACATTCTTCCGGTCGGCCCCTCTCCTGCGGTCATCTTTTCCGCCTTTGCCCTTATCTGCACACCACGATACTTCGCCTCGTCAATTTGCTCCAATTTTGACTTTACTGACCTCTATTGTTCATAAATACGCCTGGAGTTTTGCTTGATTTACTAGCAGTTTTTTTTTCTACCGTAAAGTTTTTCTTCTTGACATTTTGCATGTTTCATTGCGCTTGAGCGCTCTAAAGCAATTAGTTTATTATCTTTAAATTGTTGTTGTTTCACTCTGCACTTTCAGTCTTCATTGTCTATTTTAGGCCAAGCATCTCCAACACTGTCCATAAATATATCATCTTCCAAGAGATTAGGATTCTATTCTATGTTCTATTCAAATACAGGTATATGTATATTTGATTTGCCTATTATATTGATGGTAAGTAGTGATCACTGTAAGAAATAGGGGGGACTGACAAACGCAACTAATTCTAGTGACACATAGTTCCCTATCCAGGTGCGCATGGCTGGAGTCTTGAAAATGCCTATACGATGTTGGTTCTTTGCCAATGCGCTCTGCAACATCATCGAGATCAACGTCTGAGATTAAGTTCTTTACCGCATCTATGCTCGAGTCGTTAAAAGCGGTTAATCTTGTTTTATTACCGGCATCTAAACACAATTAAAATCGCGAATGAGGATAACTCGGCGATCGCATTCACAATGAGCACAAGCTTCCTCGTCCACTGCACAGCGTTCATCAAATTTAACAAGTCGTCGTCGTCATCATCATCATCATCATCATCATGAACCTGACTACGTTCACTGCAGGACAAAGACCTCTCGCATGTTTCGCCAGTCAACTCTGTCCTGTGCTTGCTGCTGCCATTTTATGGACAAGAGCACGCCTATATAGAACCCCGGTGCCTTCGGCGGTATACCCTCGCTCCCAGAGACGCCATAATTTGTTTGCAGCTGCCAAAGCGCGCCTCGCTAGCATGGAATGCAGTGGCTCTGGGAGTTAAAAATGCGAAAAAGCGCCTGTTCACGCTGCGCCTGCTTATAAAATGTTATCTGGGTACCGCTTCACTGTCATCTGATGCGACAACAACCCGCGCAAAAGAAAAAGATTGCTGAGCACTGCCTGTGAAGTTCACAGCACATCGCGGGAATCGTGCCGGTGCGGTGTTTTGCGATTGCAGATATTTCCGTCCACAACGAAAAACGCCGAGCTCCACCGCCTCAGGATGCAAGCGCAATCAGCAGGAAAAACTATGAGCCCTGTGAAGTGTACTAGTAAGTAAACTTATTGTGTTTATTCATGCGCGACTCCAGCTGTTCCACTTTACAGCAGCAATTTGCGGGCAGTATGCTTGTAGTATGAGGCACAAAACTATTGCCGTACTCTTTCGCAGGCCGCATGGGAATAATAGGGTATACGTATTACGACTCACACGTGGATGAACGCACCACGCATGTTTCGTACAACTGTAACGTCCCTACTATAGCGATGCAAAGAAACGTGAACAACGCGGAAATAATGGCTTTCGACTCGGTCGACCTGCGACATGCTTCGACTGTCACTATGGCAAATCTATACGTGGTTTCAGCCGGCGTCACCGTAGCATTTTAAAATCTCGTTCTGGCTGGCACATATACACCGCATATGTGTTCCGAGCGCCCGGCAGGACTGGCAATTGATACACATGCGGTGCATGAGCGTAAGTTAGAGCCAGATTCTAGCGCTACGTTGACGCCGGCTTAAAACCCAAATTCTACCTTGTCACAGTCAAGGCACGCCGTAGTTAACGCTTTCCGCTGTTCGACTTTCTTTCAGAAGTCGGATAATACGTACTTGATGAAGTTGCTTTCACATTCTGCAATGCACGTGCTGTAGACATTCCGGACTGTCGAAAAAGGTCTGGTCAACGTTTCACAAGACGTCAGACTAAACTTCTAGCACAGAAACAGCGCGAAACATGCTTACAGCCGGACTCGAGTTGCGAAGTTTCGTGTTTGATTTGCAGAGCGTCTGCTCCCTTGGCAGTTAAGAGTGTCGCTTCGCCGCGCTTGCAACAGACGGTGCCACGCGCTTTTCAATATGGCAGCAAGCACTGAGCTCGCTGTGTTCTGGTATATACCTATGGCAAGCCGTCAGCGTATAGGAGAAGGCGAATAAGTTATGCCTCAGCTGCTCCGCAGTGTTCAAGCGAGCACTAGAGAAGAAGACGCCAGCAAGAACGACAGCGTCTGTGGACGTCCATGCCAGAGCAGAGATCAATAAAATATGTGGGAAACCAAACACCTGCACGTCTTCCTGCAAGTGGTGACCCGGACTTCGAGCAGCAACGTGCACCTACTCGTCCTTTCGTCAACGCACCAAGCGTCACGGCCAACTCTGCATCTGCAGCCCCGTTAATTGCGGCTGATCATGGACACCACACCGAACAGCTGACGCCACGCAGAATCCCACGGTACCTGATCATGTCGTCGCTACCCTCAGGCTCCCTGAGTTTTGGCAGGCGGACTCTGAACTCTGAGTTCTGAGTGTCGAGCCACTCTTCCGACGACACCGGGTAACGTCGCAAACAGCGAGGTACGACTATGTCATCAGCGCTTTACCACCTGCTGTCATCGCCATTGTAAGAAACATTCTGCGTTCTGCACATCCTGACAACCCCTACGACACCCTTAAAGACGAGCTCATACGCCGGACATTTGAATCGGAACAGCGTAGGCTGCAGCAGCTACTCACTTCCTAAGAACTCGGTGACCGAACGCCTACGGAGCTTCTGCGTCACATGCGATACCTCATCGGGGACCACTTTGCTGCATCGGACGCATACATTCTACGCGAACTCATCTTACAGCGATTGCCACAGCAGGTGCGGATGATTTTGAGCGTATCGTCTACAGAAACCCTCGACTCGCAAGCGCGGATGGCCGACAAGATTATGATTCGGTGCGCCGTCCATATCTGCGATCGAGAGACCACGTGAATATACCATCTCTGCACCGGTATGCGACGACCGCTTGGAACGCCTTCTTCAAGTTAACGAGGAGCTCAAGCACAAGGTGGATCAGTTGGTCACAAAACTGAGTGCGCTCAAGATGGACCACCACCGTAACGCGTCACGACAACGGCGCCAAGTCTGCCTCTCGATCACCAAGTCTGCCCTCGGCATCTGCTGGTACCACCACCGATACGGAGCTCGAGCTCGTCAGTGCAAACAACCATGCCAGTTTGCGGAAAACGCACGGGCCACGCACTGACGGCGGCCAGTGTTTCAGGCCCGACATACAGCCGTTTGTTCCACGTCACGGACCCCGTTACCAAAGTCCGCTACCTCATTGACACAAGTGCCGAGGTGTGTGCTGTTTCTCCTACGTTGGAGGACCGCCGATGACGCCAGACCTCGCTGCCCCGTCACTGCGGTCAATGGTTCGACCGTATGAACCTACTGACAGAGGTCTGTTAAGCTTGACACCGGCCTGATACGTTCATTTCAGTGGATCTTCTTATTCGCCAACGTGCGTGTACGCATTATCGGTGCGGATTTTCTTTGCCATTTCAAGCTTGTGGTAGACCTACGACATAGCCATCTCGTGGAGTATGGGACCCTCCTCACACTTTTGGGCGTGACATCGAATTTGCCACCCTTGCGTCTGGTGCAAATCATGCAAAATCTTCCCGCCATGGTTTACGCTTCTGGAAGAATTCTCCAACCTCTTTCGGGCTCCATCTCTTGAAGACCCAGTACGCCACAATGCCATTCATCTCATAGTGACAATAGGAGCGCCGGTGTTTGCACGTGCTCTTCGTCTCGCTCCTGACTGCTACAAGATTGCACGCCAAGAATTCGAGCACACGCTCGAACTCGCATACGTCCGCCCCTCTTCCGGTGCCTGGTCTTCACCACTATACATCGTTTCCAAGCCCTCGGGTGACTGTAGACCATGCGGTCACTACCGCGCCTTCAACAAAGTGACGTTACCGGACCGCTATCCGATACGGCACATCTAGGACTTCATGGCAATACTGCATGGTTCCACCGTATTCAGCAAAATCGACTTAGTAAAGGCATACCACCAAATACCTGTCGAGCCTTCCGACGTACCGAAGACTGCCACAATAACACCTTTTGGCATGTTTGAATACACACGTGCGCCCTTCGGTCTACGAAACGCCACACAAACCTTTCAACGGTTCGTAAACCAGATACTTCGTGGTTTGACTTACTGATTCGCGTACATTGACGACATCCTTGTTTTCATCACCACAGCAGGAGATCACGAACTTCACCTGCGTTAGCTTTTCACATGACTCCGCAAATATGAGCTATTCGTCAACGAACCAAAGAACGAGTTAGGCGTTTCCTCACTCGCCTTTCTTGGCCATCGCGTCGCATCTCTCCGCCGGCCGCGCGTGTTGATGCTATATAGCAGTTTGCACGACCAACAAATACGAAACAATTACGTGAATTCCTCAGGCTTGCCAACTATTACCGGCCGTTTATTCCTCATTGTGCTGCCATCTTGCAACCACTCCACGCACTTCTATCCGGTCAAACGAAGCCCGACGCACGATGGAGATACAGCTTTCAGTTCCATCAAAAAAGTTTTGGCTAACGCAATGCTCCTCGCACATCCAAAGAGCGACGCCACCACTTCACTCACAGTGGACGCCTCGGACATCACCATAGGAGCAGTCTTGCAGCAGTGGTTCGACGGAGTTTGGCAGCTGGTCACTTTCTTCTCACTGGAAGCTCTCACAGACCGAGCGTTGTTATAGCACATTCGGTCGTGAATTGCTCTCTGCCTATTTGGCTTTCAAGCACTTTCGACATTTCCTGGAAGGTCGGAAGTTCCATATCCTCACCGATCACAAGCCGCTTACGTATCAATCGACCGCGACCAAATCTTCCCACTCCCCACGTGAGATCCGCTAGCTTGCCCTACATATCCGAATTCAGCGACTGATACCCGGCACATCAGTGGCAAATACAACCCTGTTGCTGACGAGCCTTCCAGAATAGAAATCAACGCAACAATGAATGAGCGCGCACCAGTCGATTTCGCAGCCATGGCTACTGCACAACAAGACGACAGCGAGCGTCACATATTGCGACTCCAAGAAACTTTCCTGAAGTTCAAAAATGTCCAGCTTCCAGGCAGCAAGATTTCCCCCATTTGCGAGATCTCTACCGGTTGTCCTCGCCCTTAATCTCTATCACCGATTTCGCCGCAGATTCTTGGACGCCTTCTATTCCTTGTCACACCCCGGTCAGCGCCTCATCACGAGGTGATATCAATGGCCTCGAATGAATATCGACGTCCACTGCTGGACACGTGCTTGTCTCAAGTGCCAGCTACCAAAGTCCAGCGCAACACGGTAATCCCACTGGGTACCTTCACGCCTCCTGACTCGCGGTTCAGTCACGTGCACCTAGACTTAATAGGTATTTTGGCCCCATCGCAGAGTAGCTGGTATAGTCTAACCTGCGTAGACCGGTTTACGTGGTGGCCTGAGGCACTACCCTTCACCGACATCACAGCAGAGTCAGTGGCCCGCGGATTCATCACCGTGTGGATAAGCCGCTACGGAGTTCCTAAGACCATCACCACGGATCGAGGTCGTCAATTTGACTCCACGCTCTTCCGCACCTTTTTGCAAATGCTTGGTGTCAGCCACATCAGGACGACGGCCACGCGATGTCGAATGGCATGGTTCAGCGATTTCACTGCACACTCAAAACTTTGCTCATGGCCTCGCAATTGTTGATACTCTGGACGCAGCGACTACCACTCGTCTCCTACCCCTGCGCAGCACAATACGTACGGACGCGTCCTGCTCCTCAGCTGAGCTCGTATTTGGCACTACCCTAATGCTTCCTGGACAGTTACTTGACACGTCACTGGTATCACCATTGGACGTAGCTGATTATGCCGGTAGCCTCAGGAATGCCATGAGAGATGTGTCCCCTTTTCCTGCAAGTCAACACTCACGTTCAAGTTTCGTCAGTCGTTGCACTCCGCGACTGCTCCCACGTCTTCGTACGACATGATGCAATGAGACCACCACTGCAACCTCCTTACGACGGACACTTTAAGGCCGTCAAGCGTTGCCCGAAGCATTTCGTTCTGTTGCTTAATGGACGTGAAGACAGTGTCTCCATTGACCGCATAGAGCATACTTTCCTTGACACTGACGCCGTCCTCGAAGACTACAAGCCATCCAAGAAAACCAGACGAACGCGCTTCGCAATAGCAGAACATACAACCTGCTTGTATATATACGGTTCGCTCCTTCGCGCACGGGCTACTTCGTGTTACGCCTGGGAGTCCACACTGAACGCCGATGTCTCTGCAAAAGCAATCTGTGTCAAGGCCAGCAATCGAGCCCGCCTGACGCAACAACTCAATGGCGTCTTCATGCGGCGGCGCAGGTCTTTCACGCACCTGTGAACTCCCTCAGCCCGTCGAAGCAATCGGTGCCTTCCTGTCTGGCGAGTCTTACGCAATGCGTTGCGACGTCACTCGTCCTTGACTGCAACCACGCGCAGCGGCTCCGGATTCGATGAGAATGACCCGGCCCAGCGGCGACCCCATTGGAGGATTCTGACCTCACGACCAGCGGCGCTTCTGGTTGGACATTTGGTTACTCAAAGAATCCACCCGGTGCATATAAAAAAGCCCTGCAGCGCGGCGCGAGTAGTAGACCTATGTCTCAGAGAAGAGAGCTCAGCTCTTCGAGTCGCTAAACTGTCGCCCCAGTGCCGAATTTGTAACGCCTCTGTATATATGCTGCACATGAACCTTGTTTAACTCACCGTCGTCTCGTCCGCTCGTCTATCAGCTCTGCACAGAAGCAGTCGCGAGCTGAGAAACCTACGCTACCAAACGGCTGGTGACTTCCTGGCGGAGTTCGAAGCAGTGGCGCCTTCGGGACCGTATTGGCGTCGCCGTCTTTCGTAACAGTGGTGGCAGCGGTGGGATTTCGTGGCACCCTAAGTAACGTCGTCGGAGGCGCGCTTCGTAACACTCGTTAGAGAAGAGGGGGGGGGGGGGGCTATGGCAAGCCGTCAGCGTCTCGGAAAAGACGAATAAGTTGTGCCGCAGCTGCTTCGCGTGTTCGAGCGAGCACGAGAGGAGAAGAGGAGAAGACGCCAGCAACAAGAACGACAGCCTCTGTGGACGTTCATGCCAGAGCAGAGATAAATAAAATATCTGGGAAACCAAACGCCGCACGTCTTCCTACATACCTCCAAACTTCTTAATCTCATCTGCCCACCTAACTTTCTCTATCTCTCTAACTCACTTCCCTTCTATGAGAATCCGGTTAGTTACCCTTAATGAACAACGGTTATTCTGTCTACGATTCTTCCCAGCACGCAAATAAAGTTCGTCCGTTTGTCTGTTTGTCCTGTCTACGCACTACATGCACGGCCCATGTCTAATACCTCTTGCTTTGAACTATCATAACCTTAATCCTGGTTTGTTTCCTTATCCACTCTGCTCTCTACTTGTCGCTTATTGTTACACCTACTATTTTTCTTTCAACTGCTCGATGCGTCGTCCTCAGTTTAAGCTAAACCTTCTTTGTAAATCTCGAGGTTTCTGCTCCGTAGTTATGTACCGGCAAGATTCAGCTGTTTGATATGTTTCTCTTAAGGGATTGTGGCAATCTACCCGTCAAGATTTGAGAGTGCTGGCCAAATGTGCTCCACCCCAGCCTTACTTTTCTAGTTACTTCAATCTCGTGGTTTGGTCCTAAACTGTCCTAAATAAACAAAGTCTTTTATAACTTCTTGTGCACTATTACCTATCTCGAAGCACGGTTCTCTTTCGGGGTTGTTGTAGATTACTTTTGTTTTCTGCAGATTGATTTTAGGAGCTACCTTTCTGATCTCCGCAGTCATGAGTTGAAATTCGTCCCCTAAGTTACTCAGCAATGCAATGTCATCGGTGAAGCGCAGATTATTAAGGTACTCTCCATTAACTCTTACCCCCAACTCTGCTGATTCTAGGCCTCTGAAAACCTACTGTAACGACGCGGTAAATAGCGATGGGGAGATTATTTCCCCTGCCTTACACCCTTCTTGGTTGGTATTCTGCTGCTTTCTTTACGAAGCACTATGGTAGCAGTTGATCCCCTCACTCTAAGGCAAAAGGTTGTGTAGTTCGTCCTTTTGGTGACTAATGGGGCTGCCACAACCATTACTTCCTTTAGAGATTAATGGCACCGGGTCTAAGAGTTAGTCCCCTGAAGGCACTAACATTTAGTCCACACACTTATACCTTAGTGAGTAACCGTTAGTCCTAGAGTTCACCTCAAAGAACTAACGTTTAGTCCTTTCATTTGAACCTTATAGAGCAACTGTGAATCTCCACATTTACACCTTACCGGGCAACCGTTCGTCCTCACAGTTGCTCATTGCCGGACGAACGGTTGATTCGCTCAAATATTCCAATCAGATGAACTTTTTGTCCCCATTTAAAATATTGTTTTTGTTTATTTTCCGCCAGGCCTAATACTTTTTTTGCATGTTTTTCTGTGCAGTAAACAACAAATCGCGCAGAAGAGAACGCGCGAAAAAGTAGTTAGCCACCAATGCGTAACTGCTTTCGCAGTCACGGCAACAACGAACGACAAAAGTGAGACATCGAAATCTTTTATTTTTCTACATACGCATGAAGTTTCTCCATTCTTTTAAGTGAATTCATGGTGAAGTGTAGAAGTCGAGTCTTTTTGTCAAATCTTGTTCACTCCTTGGGGAGCTCTTCCGACGGAAGCGATTAATGTTTGCCATTGCAGACGCCAGCGCACGCAGTCTTCTGCCTGTTGTGTTCTCACGGCTGCATGCACATTAATATAGTAAAAATAGTTAGACACGCGTGACAGAAGATGAAGATGCACGCATATTACAAGTACGTGCACGTTATTATAAAAAAGCGTTAAAATATGACACACAAATAACTTTACCTTCACATCTCGCACAGTCCTTCTGAGGCTGCTCTGACGAAAGAGATGGATGGCAGGCATCGCAGACGCCAGAGCACACAGTCTAGAGCACGCTGTGTGCCCACGGCTGCACAATAAGTATGTAAATAGTGAGTCACACGTGACAGAGGTTGAATACAAATGCATATGAGACATACGTGCAAGGTGAAATGAAAACATACGTGAGATATGACATGCTAATAATTTCACCGTGATGTCACACATAGTAAAAGATTCATTTCGATCCCCGTAGCGCGACAGCTTAGGAGCAACGGCTGCAGCCACAACTCCGCGAACCTCCATGCCGCTAACAAGTCGGCGAGTCCTAAGCGAGCGACGTCGTTTAGCTCGAGCAAGCGAACGCGAGACCAAACACGACGTTGCACGCGGAGTGTCTGCCGCCAGCGAACTTCGAACAGGAAAGCGAGCGTACGCTTCGCCGCCGCCACGAACAGTGCTGAGCTGGTTTGGAGCTAGCGCCGAAGAAATCGACGGTAATGCAGCCCTTCTTACAAACTCGAGCGAGTGCAGCTCGCAAACGCGAGTCCGCCGCCACGGCCAGCGGACGGCGCCGAGCTGCTTGCGACCGACTGTCATGGCGACTGATTTTCAGTGAGTTCCGACGCTAGCGAAAGCCCCACCAGCCTGTGCTGGTGCACTTACAGCGCGCGACATACTACAACCAAGCTCGTTACGAGAACCCGCAACGTGTTTTCGATGACTGCCAAAACAGCGATGAGGTCTCAACCCAATATTGTCAGCCCGGAGCTCGTCAGGGTGGCGAAGACAGGCGAGCACTCGACGAGCGAGCGTACGGGAGGCCGACGGCAATGACGGCCAATTTCGAGGCGGTCAAGGCACAGGCGAACTGCAGACGCTGAAGCTGACCTTTGCGATGCATTTCGTGCGTGCGATATACAACACGACCGAGCCCGTTGCCGGCAAGCGCAATCCGTATCGCACATGCGACAAGTAGAGTAGAATAAAGAATGATAACCTACTTGCCTTAGAATCCAGCGCTGTTTTCTGCCCTGAGTCGGACTGAAGTATATATGCGATAGACCTGTTGACTTCTCGGCCGCCATATTGGCCTCCCCAACTGTTGCTATCGTGTGTTGGTCATGACTATCTTGAATCCAGAGATATACAGCGCGGCATGGTGACGTGTTGAGGCTTGCTCCAGACTTCAAGGGTGCAGCGAAACGCAAAAGCAGCAGCTCACACTCATCCAAGCCTACACACAAGCACCACGCCGTAATTAGATCGTCGAATCCAGGCGGCCGTGGTCGAGCACTCCGAGCGCCAAGCACCGCGAACCGTCACTGGCAAAATACGGGGAAAGACTGAGCCAGCAGAGGAGGAGAAGGACATGTGTTCTGCGGAGAAGGAGAGCTGATCACCTTTGCAACGCTTTTCGCGCTGCCTGCAATGCCCGGGCGGTTCATCCCAGTGGAGACTAAGTGGTTTCGCGCCGCACGTTTCCCTCTGTGGTCGCTCCTCAACGGTCTATCCGTTCATCGCGTGCGCCTATTGGGCTCCGTTACTCCTATTTCGGGTAATTTTGCTTTAAAGTGCTGTAGTTTTCTTCCAGAATGTTTATATATTATTCGTGAACACCCTGATTTCACAGTATCTGCATGACTGCTGATATGTCTACTGAATCAAACGCCTTTTAGAAACCTATGAGGGCTATGTAGAGTGGTTGGCTGTATTCTGAGAATTTGTCTACTACATGATTGATGGTATGGATGTGGTCGATTGTTGAGTAGCCTGTTCGCAATTTCGCTTGCTCCTTTGGTTGATTGAATTCTAATGTTGCCTTAGTTCTGTTAGCAATTACCTTTGCACATAGTTTTTATACGACGGAAAGCAAGCTGATGAGCCTGTAATTCTTGAAGTCCTTGTCATTTCTTTTCTTATGTATTAAGATGATTCTTCCAAGATTTTGGTATTCTTCTCGTCATGAGACGCCTTGTAAACAGGGTGGCTAGTTTTTTTTCCAACCCAATTCTCCCTGCATCTTTCAGTAGATCTGATGTTACCTGATTCTTACCAGCGGCTCTGCCTTTTCGCATGCTTTCCATGGCTTTCCTGACTTCTTAAATCCTTAGTAATGGAGTGCCATCAGGGTTACTGCTAGTTCTTATAGTAAGGTCTTGGTTTTTCCGGCTATTATACAAATTTCTGTGAAACTCTTCCGCTATTTTACCTATACTATCTATATTAGTAGTTATTTTGCCTTCCATGTACTTTGGTGCATACATTTGATGTTTGTCTATCGCAAGTTTTCTTTTCACTGCTTTGACGCTTTCTTCGTTCTTCAGAGCCTGTTCAATTCACTCCATGTTATACCTTCTTACGTCGGATAACTTACGCCTATTATTCAACTTCGAAAGCTCTGCCTACTGTATTTTGTCTGTTGTACTTGAGACTTTTACGCTTTGCCGCTTCTTAATAAGATTCTTTTTTTTTGGGGACAGCTTGCCAGCGTCCTGTCTAACTACCGTTACTTCTACTTCCACTGCACAATCCGTAATGGTGCTCGTCACATTATTATTCATTGAGTCAATGCTAAGGCTGGTTTCCGCGATAAGAGCCGAGTACCTGTTCTGAAGCGAGACTCTAAAATTTCTATACTTTCCTTCTCTGTGCTAGCTCATTGATTGGCTTCCTGTGTACCATTTTCTGAAGTTCCTTCTTCCAGTTTAGGTGAATTAGAGGCCGTACCATTCGTGGTCACTGCATCGTATCCTCCCACGCACTTCCACATCTTGCACGATGCCTTTATGTGCACTCAGTATAAAGTCTATTTAATTCTTACTTTCGCCATTGGGCCTTAGGCTAAGTCCACTTAGGTTCCTTTGTTTTTGGTAGAACGTATTCAAGATCTGTAAATTATTGCATTCGGCGAATTCTACTACTAGCTCCCCTCTGGCACTTCTAGTACCAATGCTGTAATCGCCTACTGCCTGGTGTCCAGCCTGCTTCTTCCATACGTTGCATTGAAGTATCCCGTCAGTATAATATACTGTGTTTCAACTTACCCATTGGCAATTCTACGTCTTCATAAAAGCTTTTAACTGACGCGGCATCATGGCTGGATGTAGGCGCGTAAGCCTATACCACCGTCTCGTATCACTTATTGACTTTATTTACAATACCTTCCACCCTTTCATTATTGTTATACCTTCTTAGCTTTGTTTCTGTGGATGAAGAATCCCTCTCCCAATTCTCTTCTGTCAGCCACGTCACGATAGCACAGGACGTAGCCATTCTGTAGCACTGTTTAGGCCTCATCTGTCCTAGCCTCACTGAGCCCTATTACATCTCACTTAACACCCTCTAGCTCCTCCAATAGTACAGCTAACTTGCCCCACTAGACGTGGTTCTAGTGTTAAACGTTACCAAATTTAGGTTCCATTGGCAGCTAGTCCGGACTCAGAGATTCTTAGCACCCTCTGCTGCGTTGCAGATCTGACCACCACCGTGGTCAGTTGGTTCGCAGCCACTGGGGATTGAGGGCTCTGAGTTAATTGACGAATGCATGTGAAAGGTAGGGGCTGGGTACTGGCTCAGGGTGGCCAGTCCTTCTCTGGTAAGGGAGTGTGTTACCAGCAATGGTGACCCCAGGCCTCCTGATGCAGTTCCATCACCACGCGGAGTAATAAATGCGAAGCATTCCTTGGCGAACTTTGGTGACTTTGAGCATATTCATCCATCCATCCGTCCGTCCGTCCGTCCGTCCGTCCGTCCGTCTGTCTGTCTATCTATCTGTCTATCTATCTATCTATCTATCTATCTATCTACCACCTACGACTTCTAGCTCTCCTGGACGTTTGGATAATGTAATCAATACCACACTTGGTATGATATAACATGACTGTATGAAGAACATAACCTACTAATCATAAGAAGAAAATTTTGACATGTTTATCCTAAATGTCATGATTTACTTATCGTGGTCTTGCTGCTCTTTCACTGGTTTCACTTACATGATATGTTGCAAAACTGGTATGGTTCGACATGACTGCATGGCGAGCACAAGCGAAAGACCCTAAAATCAAAATCATGACATGCGTGTCATGTAATAGCATGACTACATGCTACACTCATGATGTGCTCGCGGCCGTTTTGCTAGCTTTGCCTATACAAAACGGCCGCGAGCACATCATGAGTGTAGCATGTAGTCTTGCTATTACATGCTAGCTTTGCCTATACAACACTTCACTTACGCTGCGAAGAGATTTATGTCGCAGATTCTTTCTGTCGAAAGATTACCTGCGGCTCAAATTCACTGGGACAAAGACGCCCGACTTTTCTGTATCCTCACGTGATCCCCGAATGGAAATTTCGTTTTCAATGGACGAACTAAAGGCTGCGCTTGCTTTGTGTAGACGTTCTTCAGCGCCAGGACCTGACGGCATCACTTACCGCGCTCTGTGTCACCTGGGAGATCAAGCTCGGCAGGCACTCTTGCAGCTGTACAACGACTCCTGGCAAACTGGCATGGTTCCACAGGAATGGAAGTCAAGTCGCCTGATTCCACTTCTCAAAGCCGGCAAGTCACCCTTGGACATTTCCTCTTACCGCCCGATCGCCCTCGCGAGCTGTGTGGGAAAAGTTATGGAAAAGATGATTTTAACACGTCTGGAATGGTACTTAGAGTTCTACGAAATATATCCAGATGCCATGTCCGGGTTCCGACGAGGCCGCTCGTCAATTGACAATGTAGTTGACTTGGTGACATATGTAGAACACCAGAAGGCCTGGAAACGGTTATCTGCTGCTCTGTTTCTTGACGTTAAAGGGGCATACGACAATGTCACCCACGAAGCCATTCTCAGCGCACTAGAAGGAGTGGGACTCGGTGGCAGGATATATACGTGGGTTCAGAGCTACCTACAGAATAGATCAATTCACGTGCAGACAGAGAATGGCCCGACACTCGAGTATTACTGCAGCCGAGGAGTCCCACAAGGCGGAGTGCTAAGCCCGACGCTGCTCAACCTAACACTCATTGAACTAGTTGGCAAGCAACCAAGCAGTGTACGACTTTCCATTTATGCTGATGACATCTGTGTGTGGACATCAGGTGTGACTCGACTTCAACTTCGCGCTCGACTTCAGAAGGCAGCATCACTGACATCGTACCACTTACGCAAACAAGGGCTAGAAATCGCAAGTGAGAAGTGTGCAGTCGTGACTTTCACCATAAAACCAATGTCCGCTTACGGCATATCAATTAACGGGCAGTTGGTGTCATGCAGCCGGAGTCACAGGTTCTTGGGAGTCGTAATCGACCGAAACCTGTCTTGGACACCCCACGTAAACTACGTGAAAAATCGGCTGACTGCCATTTGTCACTTATTCAGGTTTCTTGCTGGGAAAAGTTGGGGAATGTCTGTCGAGTCTATGTTACAGCTACACGGGGTATTATTTACTAGATTCCTGCGGTATAGCCTACCTGTTATATCTAACACGCGCAAAACGAACCTGCGAACAATCGAAAATATTCAAGCCCAAGCGCTTAGGATATGCCTTAGTTTACCCCGCTGCGCATCGACAGCTGAAACAACTGCCATTGCACAGGACTACTCGATCATGACACACATCACCATTGAAACGATGCGTACGTACCTCAGGCAACATGCTAGGAATCCTTCCCACCACTTGGCAACCCTCGCTACTGAGAGGCCCCACACGAAATTTAGTGCAATTGTCTGTGCTCATCGTGCGTCGTTTACGTCAGGTTTTGCGCCTGCTGAGAAACTGGTGTATCCTCCGTGGTGCCTGACACTTCCACAAGTACGTGTTTCAATTCCAGGATTACAGAAAAAAATCCAATTTGCCTTCATCAGCCCTAAAACAATTGAGCTTGAGCCATCTGCACGAAATGTACAACAACCACGTGCCCATGTACACTGATTGTTCAACCACAGCGTCTGGTTCTGGTGGTGCGGTGGTGATTCCAGCTAGAGAAATCACTCTGCGAATCAAACTGTCACATGTCACTACGTCCACAGCGGCAGAACTTGCGGCTTTGCGTGGCGCCCTAGAGTACATCAAATCCCAAAGACCGAGTAAATGGGCTGTGTTTTCCGACTCAAAACCAGCCCTACAGAGCATGCAGTCAGTGCTTCGACGAGGTTGCTATGAACAATTAACTTACGAAGTTGTCAAGCTTGTTCACCACGTCACAGAAACAGGCCACGAGGTCAAGTTTCAGTGGCTTCCTGGCCATTGTGGGATCAGTGGCAATGATTCCGCAGACAAGGCGGCTCGCACATCACACCAAGAAGAACACACCCTTCCGATTCCTTTGTCAAGGACTGACGCTGCAAAGCAACTTCGTCACTTGGCACGTAGTCTGAGTCTGCAGGAGTGGAACACCCCAAGTATAAGACATACGAGACTATACCAAATAAACCCTCGACTGGAACTTCGACCTCCATCCGGACTTCGTCGACGTGAAGCTTCACTTCTTTGTCGCCTTTGGTTGGGGGTTGCCTTCACAAAAGCATATAGAACCCTCATCGGATTGACCGACAATGCGGAATGCGACGTCTGCTGCACCAAGGAAGACATCGACCATCTGATATGCCATTGCCCTTGATTTGCCTCTGAAAGACAGAAGCTTTCGGACGCATTGCGGCAATCGGACGATCGGCCACTCTCTGTGCAGATGCTACTGGAACACCGTCATCGCCTTTCGTCGGCTCAAAAAGCAGTCAACGCTGTCTTGTGCTTTTTGAGGACTACAGGCCTATGTGACCACCTTTAACTTTTCTGTATTGCCACCGCTGCATACGTGCCAGCCGATTGACTGACAATCCTCCTTTTCTCTCTCTTTCTTTCTCTTCTCTTTCCTCTCTCTCTCTCATCTTTATGCCCCCTTCCTATTCCCCCAGCGTAGGGTAGCAAACCGGGCATGTGCCTGGTTAACCTCCCTGCCTTCCAACTTGTTGTTTATCCCCCCCTTGCCTATACAAAGTTTGGTAATACGGGACGTGACTGGATGACGAAGGTATGTGACTGGTGTAACCATTATCATCATGAGATGCGTATCATGTAACAACATGACTACACGCCTTGCTCATGATGCGCTCGTGGCCGTTTCGCTAGCATGCCATCAACCAAAATCGGTAATACAGGACGTGAATGGATGACGAAGGTATGTGATGGTGCAAACATGATAATCATGAGACGTGTATCATGGAAAAAACATAAGTCTATGCTGCTCTCTTGATGCGCTCGCAGCCGTTTCGCCAGCTTCACGTGTACCAAATTTCTGTATTACGTGACGCCATCGGACGGCATAGGTAAATGACACGTCAAAACATGATGATCATGAGACGCATGTCTTGTAACGACGTGACTACGTCCCATACTCATCATGCGCTCGCGGCGGTTGCACTACCTTCACATATGCCAAAAGTTGGTATTAGGTCACGTGAATGAATGACGAAGGTATGTGACTGGTGCAAACATGATAATCATGAGACGTGTATCATGGAAAAAACATAAGTCTATGCTGCTCTCTTGATGCGCTCGCAGCCGTTTCGCCAGCTTCACGTGTACCAAATTTCTGTTATACGTGACGCCATCGGACGGCATACGTAAATGATACGTCAAAACATGATGATCATGAGACGCATGTCTTGTAACGACGTGACTACGTCCCATACTCATCATGCGCTCGCGGCGGTTGCACTACCTTCACATATGCCAAAAGTTGGTATTAGGTCACGTGAATGAATGACGAAGGTATGTGACTGGTGCAAACATAATAATCACGAGATACGTGTCATGTGAGAACAATAATACACGCCACACTCAAGGCGCCAATACACTTCGACGTGAGCCGGCGCGCGGGCGCACCAGCGTTCGTTTTATTGCGTCACGGTGGCGATGTCACGCCAGGCGCCAATCTCCCCCTAGTAAAGATCAGTGGATCTGCCCGCTGACCTTCCTTGTGGATCTGCATGCCATATACTCGCAGGCGCGTGCCCTGCTGTGTTGCTTTCACGCATGCGCGATTGAGCGCACACGGCGTCCCTCCATCCCGAAGAGAGGTAGGCACGGTGCTGTCTAAGTAACGTCGTCGGCCCGAAATGCAGTATGCCGCATTTCGCGCCGGTTGTCACCGCACCACGCCGAGGGACGCGGGTCTTGCCCGTCGCACCTGGCGTCACACTATTGAGTGCTCGCGTATCGCTATAGCGTGGCGTCGCTGCACCCAGCCTGGGCGTGCGTCAACGTTGCGTCGGAGTATATTGGGCCCTTCATGACGCGCTCTCCGCCGTTGCACTAGCTCTACATGTACCAAATTTGAAATGACGGGAAGTAAATAGATGACGAAAGTAAATGACACGTCTAATACTATGCGTTTCATGTAAACCATGACTACATACTACACTCATAGCGTTCTCGCGGACATTTCACTAGATCCACATATACCAAATTTGGTAATATGTGACGTGAATGGACGGAAAATGTAAATGACACGCCCAAATATGATTATCGTGAAATGGATTACACGTAAAACTATATGCTACACTCATAGCACGGTCGCAGCCGTATCGCTAGCTCTATATATAGCAAAATTGGTATCAGGTGGCGCTAATAAGTCATGAAGGTAAATGGAATGTCCAAACATGATAATCATGACATGGAAGTCATGTACGGCACGATTTACATCCACCTCTTTACGTTCCCTATTGAAAGTTCTAGGTTGGTGGATGCTGGAATCGTTGGTAGGTATGATGGGAGTAATACTCGATATGGTGTAAATGTTTGTGTATATTGTCACAGGGTCGTGACGTGGCCGAAGACAGGAGACTTCTTGTCGGGATTTAACTGTTTATTTGGGCGAACCTGTGCCCGGTAAACAGAAAGTCCAATTACAGCAGCAGTCTCGCACAGATAGCAGTCTCAGACTGATAGCGGTGAACGGAGCGTCGGCCTTCGATCAACAACTGACAAGCGGCGAAGCGCGTCGGCATTTATACTCCCGCCGTCGAATGTTCTAGCGCTATTGCTGGCGGCGGCGTACGTTCCAGAACAATCTGTACCATTCGCACAATGGGCGTGATCTTATCGAAATGATCTACTACAGTCCGGAACCCTCTCGAAAACTGCAGGCGCGGTTTGCGCTGAGAATCGTGTGGTGTTTTGGGACGGTAACAAAAACTTGGGAAATGGAACGTGGCATTGCCCCCCTCTGAAAAAGGCATCGTCTCGATGCTTTACCTAAAGATAAAGGTACAATAATAATGCAAGAAAGTACAATGAATAAATTACGATACAACAATAATACAAAAAACACTGTTTCAGTTTGTTAACGCGCATGAAACGGCTTGAGGCGTGCGACATGGACGACTTCAGGTCGCGATCGGCGTCGTTGAGAGTTCGTGATGCCGTCGGGGACAACCTCGTAATCAAGTGGGCCGAGACGTCGAACCACCCTGTACGGTCCGAAGTACCGTCGCAGAAGCTTTTCACTTAGTCCACGTCGGCGTATCGGCGTCCACACCCAAACACGTTCACCGGGCTGGTATTCCACGAAGCGTCGTCGAAGGTTGTAACGGTGGCTGTCGGTCGTCTGTTGATTCTTGATACGGAGCCGCGCAAGTTGTCGGGCTTCTTCGGCGCGATGAAGGTACTCGCTCACATCGAGGTTTTCTTCGTCGGTGACGTTGGGTAACATGGCATCGAGCGTCGTTGCCGGGCTCCTTCCGTAGACCAATTTGTATGGAGATATCTGCGTCGTCTCCTGCACCGCCGTGTTGTATGCGAAGGTCACATACGGAAGAATGGCATCCCACGTCCTGTGTTCGACATCGACGTACATTGACAGCATGTCGGCGATCGTCTTGTTAAGCCGCTCGGTGAGGCCGTTGGTCTGTGGGTGGTACGCTGTCGTCCGGCGGTGGTTTGTTTGGCTGTATGCCAAGATCGCCTGAGTTAAGTCGGCAGTGAATGCCGTTCCTCTGTCGGTGATAAGGACCTCCGGGGCGCCGTGACGTAGGACAATATTTTCGACGAAGAACTTAGCTACCTCGGATGCACTGCCTTTTGGCAGGGCTTTTGTCTCAGCGTAGCGGGTGAGGTAGTCGGTAGCTACCACGATCCACTTGTTTCCGAAAGCCTACGTTGGGAACGGCCCCAGTAGGTCCATACCAATCTGCTGGAAAGGTCGGCAAGGTGGATCAATTGGCTGCAGAAGTCCCGCTGGCCTTGTCGGCGGTGTCTTGCGTCGATGACAGTCCCGGCATGTCCTCACATAACGAGTGACGTCGGTGGTAAGACGCGGCCAGTAGTACCTTTCTTGTATCCTCGCGAGCGTGCGAGAAACGCCGAGGTGCCCTGCCGTCGGATCGTCGTGCAGGGCCTGCAGGAGTTCTGGTCGCAGAGCTGAAGGCACCACAAGGAGATATTTAGCCCGAAGCGGTGAAAAGTTTTTCTTTTGTAGAAGACCGTTTCGTAGAAAAAACGACGCAAGTGCGCGCTTGAATACCTTCGGGACTTCGGCGGTCCTGCCTTCGAGGTATTCTATTAGGGCCTTAAGTTCCGGGTCGGCCCGCTGTCGTTCAGCGAAGTCGTCGGTAGTTATCGTTCCCAAGAAGTAGTCGTCATCCGGGTCGTCTGGTAGCGGTTGGTCGACAGGCGCACGAGAGAGACAGTCGGCGTCGGAGTGTTTTTTGCCAGACTTGTAAATGACAGTAATGTCATATTCTTGAAGTCTCAGGCTCCATCGTGCGAGGCAACCTGAAGAGTCCTTCAAAGTGGCTAGCCAACACAAGGCGTGGTGGTCGCTCACAACTTTGAAGGGCCTGCCGTAGAGGTATGGGCGTAATTTCGACGTAGCCCAGATGATGGCGAGGCACTCCTTTTCTGTTGTAGAATAATTTGGTTTTGCTTTGGATAGCGATCGGCTGGCGTAACTAATAACCCTTTCAAGTCCGTCAGCCCTCTGCACAAGAACGGCGCCAAGACCTACGCTGCTTGCGTCAGTATGTATTTCTGTCTCGGCGAATTCGTCGAAATGGGCAAGTAGCGGAGGCGTTTGGAGGCGATGTTTAAGCTCCTGGAAAGCGTGTTCCTGTGGCGTTTCCCACTTGAACTCCACGTCGGCCTTGGTAAGGTTAGTGAGAGGATCGGCGATGCGGGCGAAGTTTTTCATGAACCGCCTATAATAGGCGCACAGGCCCAGAAATCGGCGCACGGCTTTCTTGTCAGTGGGCGGCGGGAATTCGGCGATGGCGGCTGTTTTGCGTGGATCGGGACGAACTCCAGACTTGCTGATAACGTGCCCCAGAAACAAGAACTCTTCATACGCAAATCTGCACTTTTCTGGCTTCAGTGTGAGTCCGGAAGTCTTGATGGCTTGAAGTACAGCTTCAAGGCGCCGAAGATGCTCGTCGAAACTCGAAGAAAACACGACGACTTCGTCCAAGTACACAAGGCAAGTCTGCACTTCAATCCTGCCAGTACTGTATCCATAACGCGTTGAAAAGTTGCAGGCGCTGAGCAAAGGCCGAAGGGCATCACCTTAAACTCGAAGAGGCCGTCCGGTGTTATAAACGCCGTCTTCTCTCGGTCTCTTTCGTCGACTTCGATTTGCCAATAGCCAGTCTTGAGGTCCATTGACGAAAAGTACTTGGCGTTATGGAGCCGATCAAGTGCGTCGTCTATTCGCGGGAGAAGATACACGTCCTTTCTTGTGATTTTGTTCAGGCGGCGATAATCGACGCAGAAACGTAGGGTCCCATCCTTTTTCTTCACTAACACCACGGGGGATGCCCATGGGCTCTTGGACGGCTGGATAATGTCATCCCGCAGCATTTCATCAACTTGTCTCTTGATGGCCTCACGTTCTCGCGTCGAAACCCTGTACGGACTCTGACGAAGTGGTCTGGCATTTTCTTCGGTTATGATGCGATGTTTTGTGATTGGGGTCTGCCGAATTTTCGATGACGACGAAAAGCAATCTTCGTATTGCAGGAGCAGGGCGTTGAGCTTTTCTTGCTTATCGTTCGGAAGTCTCGGATTGACGTCGAAAGCTATGAGAGGGGCTTGGTTCCTCTGAGCAGGTTCCGCAGAATCGGCGAGGGCGAAAGCACTGGTGGCTTCGACAATTTCTTCGATGTATGCGACCGTTGTTTCTTTATTCACATGTTTGTACTCATTGCTGAAATTTGTGAGCATAACCGTTGCTTTGCCTCCCCGCAACTCTGCAATTCCTCTTGCGACGCAAATATTTCGGGTGACCAACAGATGCTGACTGCCTTCAACGACGCCTTCGAAGTCAGCTGATTCAGGAGCGCCGACTGAAATACTGACGCTTGAGCGAGGCGGAATGGTGACTTGTTCTTCCAGCACATTCAAGGCATGGTGTCCAGACGGCGTGCGCGGCGGTAGTGCTTCTTCTGTGGATAACGTTATCGACTTTGTTTTTAGGTTGATGACAGCACCATGGAGGCATAAGAAGTCCATGCCAAGGATGACATCTCTCGAGCAACGCTGTAGGACTACGAAGTCTGTAGGGTAAATACGGCCGTTAATTGTGACTCTCGCTGTGCAGATTCCTGCAGGCGTCACGAGATGACCTCCGGCTGTGCGGATTTCAGGGCCTTTCCAAGCTGTCCTAACTTTCTTTAACTTCGCGGCGAACGACCCACTGATGCCAGAATAGTCGGCTCCAGTATCGACGAGAGCGGTCACACTGCGGCCGTCGATAAGAACGTTGAGGTCACTAATTCGCGGTCTCGCATTACAGTTAGGGCGTGGCGTCGGGTCACGGCTGCGTCGGCTTGTTCCGCTGCTTCCATGTTGCGTCGTCAGGCCACCTTCGGTAAGTGAGCTTTCACCGTCAGGGCTTTGCCTGGTTGGCGTTGTGTTCGGAAAGCTCCGTCGCGGCGTCGTCGTCGGAGGAGGATCTTCGGTAGTTCGTCGCACAGCAACCGCACCTCCACCGGTTGCTGCCCTTAGTTTCCCGGATACGGGCTAGGAGACCGGCCCCGCGTTGGGCCAGAGTACTGTTGGTGGTGCGGTGACGTGCGGCGGCTGGGCGACGGCGAACGCGAAGGGCTTCGTGGTGTCCACCGAGTTTCTGTCAGGTAGTCGGCGATGTCACGCGGTCGTTCTGCTGGCTGTGGGCGCGGTGCATTGACGGCGAAGCCACGCAATCCCATCTGTCGGTACTGGCAACGGCGGTATGTGTGTCCGGCCTCGCCGCAGTGGTGGCAGAGCGGGCGATGGTCAGGGGTGCGCCAGACGTCAGTCTTCCTCGGTGCACTGTGCTGGGCCGCTGGCGAACGGTATGACGTCGGTGGGGGTGGTGGCGGCGGTGGCGTCTGTCGACGGAAGTGCGATAGGGCGGCGTTTTGGCGTGGACGGGGAGGAGCATTGTGGCGCAGTGCAGCGGCGTAGCTCATAGCTTCCGGCTCGGGCAGCGGTGCGTGGGGAATTTGAAGCGATTGCCGAACTTCTTCTCGCACAATGTCGGCGATCGAATCCACTTGAGGCTGCGCCGAAGGCAACAGCTTGCGCTGCTCTTCCCGCACGATCGCTCGGATCGTTTCACGCAGGTCTCCGGAGTTACTGGCTTGAGCAGCAGCGCAGTCTGCAGTCAGGCGACGATTATACTGTCTGGTGCGCATGTCCAGGGTCTTTTCGATAGTGGTCGCTTCGGCTACAAATTCTTGGACGGTTTTCGGTGGGTTTCTCATCAGCCCCGCGAAGAGCTCCTGTTTGACCCCTCGCATGAGGAAACGAACTTTTTTCTCCTCAGGCATGTCTGGGTCAGCGTGACGGAATAGTCGGGTCATTTCTTCTGTGAAAATTGCGACACTTTCATTTGGTAGCTGAACCCGGGTCTCTAATAAAGCAGTGGCCCTCTCTTTTCGAGCGACGCTCGCGAACGTTTGCAGGAATGCGCTGCAGAAAACATCCCACGTTCGGAGCGTGGACTCCCGATTTTCGAGCCAGGTCCTTGCGGTGTCTTCTAAATAGAAGAACACACGACGCAGCTTTTCGTTATGGTCCCAGTGGTTGAGGGCGGCAACACGGTCGTATGTCTCTAGCCAGGACTGCGGGTCTTCGAACGATCACCCATGGAAAATTGGTGGTTGCCTGGGTTGATGCATGACCATCGTGGGCTGGGACGGTGCGGTTGCCATTGTCGCTGCAGTCGCAGTCATGGCCTTGGTCTTCCGCGGCTTGTCGTGTAGAAGCCCGTACTCTGGTGGTAGCCCTTGCTGTCGGCGGCTTGTTCGCTGCTCCTGGTTGGCGTCGGTGTCTTCTCCGCGACGTGGGCTGGGTTCACGGCTTGACGGGGGCGTCCGGTACATGAACGAAGCAGCACCTCCACCAAATGTCACGGGGTCGTGACGTGGCCGAAGACAGGAGACTTCTTGTTGGGATTTAACTGTTTATTTGGGCGAACCTGTGCCCGGTAAACAGAAAGTCCAATTACAGCAGCAGTCTCGCACAGATAGCAGTCTCAGACTGATAGCGGCGAACGGAGCGTCGGCCTTCGATCAACAACTGACAAGCGGCGAAGCGCGTCGGCATTTATACTCCCGCCGTCGAATGTTCTAGCGCTATTGCTGGCGGTGGCGTACGTTCCAGAACAATCTGTACCATTCGTACAGTGGGCGTGATCTTATCGAAATAATCTACTACAGTCCGGAACCCTCTCGAAAACTGCAGGCGCGGTTTGCGCTGAGAATCGTGTGGTGTTTTGGGACGATAACAAAAACTTGGGAAATGGAACGTGGCAATATGGTGGAAACTGTAGTGGGCGTAATCGCTGATGACCGCGAAAGTGCAAAAAATGATGGCAGAAGGTGGTGGTGGTGGAGAGCCAATGGCGGTGATAGTGAAAAATGCCGCCTGGTGAAGGCTACAGTGGAAGAAATGGTGGCAGATGGAGGTGGTGTTGGCGAGCCAAAGGTGGTGACGTTGCAAAATGCCGGCTGGCTGATGGTGGCGAGGTAAAACGTGTTTGGCGGAAGGCTTGGTGAGCAAGGTGGATGACGGTGGCGTGATGGAAGCTTGGTGGATGATGGTGGCATGATGAAAAAGCATGTGACAGTATGTAAAATCACTTATTTGTAGTGTTTCATTCTTGAATGCGCAGAGATGAATATTCACGGTCAAAATAAACCAACGCTGCTCATCACGCTTTCTAGCACGTTTATATTTTTATTCATGTGGTGTCAACAACGCTTCAATTTTTGTGGAGCGTAGAATATGCGGTCGAGAATATGTTTACATTTCGCGCACGTACTTACATCAGTTAACATCCGCGATGTGTTTCCTTGTTGTTATGTTTAGAAGACTAGAGGTGTCACTGTGAACAGTGACAATAAATGTTTTACATCGGCGCGCAGGTTGTCGTGAAATAAATGAGCTCCAGTTCGCAATTGCCCCTTTCAATGTTACAGCAGAACACATCGGTCACTTGATGTCACCAAGCTAGAAACGATACTCTGGCAATTTTTGCACACACTATTGCTTGAGCCGTAATTTTAAGTTAACAAAATGCGTGCAAATATACATAACTTTCACTTCCTGACATGCGTCGAGACGAGCCTCAGCGAAATACCCCTCTGATCTACCACCATGATTCCCACCAAATGTTAGTCCTACTGACCGAGCCCATACAAGTGTTATCGGTGCTTCTGGGTCTTTAAATACACAATTTTGTCGAGTAAAATTGACAATACAGCGCAGCTGTGGCATAACCTAACCTAAATGAAGCCTGTTTTTATTGTGTACGGTGTCCGCGCAAGAAGCGACAAACATGGATGCGACGCGCTTGCAGCACTTCCACCGCGCCTCCCCTCACCGACAGCTGCCGGTCACACTCGCCGGCACTTCACTGGCTCTTATGCGAGAACACAGACTCATCGATTCGTAAGCTAACTGAACCCACATGATTGCATAATGTTTCTGACATACTGCATTCGTTTTGGTCCAAGCCGTTACGTAGTTGTTCCCAACGACAGAGCAACAGCGGTGCGCTGGCACGACTGCGCTGTGTGTTGCGCGAAAAACATCTCAGTCAATTGTGTGAGCGTATCTATCGAATGAGCAGAGAAGCGTAATAAATCTTGAACAGATATCGCCCATTGAGAAAGAAGCGAGAAACGGATATTCAACTTGTCAGTAACCGCCAATAAACTCTACCTGCTCCTCAGTCCACTGAGTTTTTTTCCCCTTCTGGTTGCATATTATAACAAAAACATAGCGCTGTTGCCATTATCGCAGTGGCAATCGTTACGGGCACAGGCAGCAGTTGTTGATGTTTATCAAATGTGCCAATTTTAGTAACATGTGCAGATCCCGTCTATCTCGAGTAGGCGACAAACAGAACTGAAGTTAAACAGTGAGTTCTTGAGTTCACTACTTCTTTAACACCAAATTTGCCATCTGGCGGTGTGGCGCAGTGGTTAGTGTGTTCAGTTGAGAATCCGAAGGTGGCAGGCTCGATTCCGCGCAGTCGCACCTTTTTTTGCAACGGGTGCTTTCTACTTTGTTTTTTATTCAATTATTTTTATTATTTCTTTAGTGGTACCTCATCACGGTGGTTCTATCGCTGCTTCGTGCTCCAGCATTGCTGGCTGGAGCGTGCCATCTACCATCTGCTCCATCATACGCCACCATACACCATTGACACCATTGGCCACCAACATTTCCAGCACCATAAGGCACCAAAATGTTGGATGGTGGAATCCACCATTCCTATGGTGGACGTCTTTTCACTAGGGTTGTGCTGATTTATGGTGACCTATCACCTTACCTCATTCGTGCTTCGCATATCATCGATTCCCATTGTGCGTGGGATCTGCAAATTTTTTTTAAATATGGTTGGGAAATGTGTGGCACCTGGATTTAAACCACGGACCTCTTGTATGCGAGGCTGATGCTTTATACACTACGCCATCGCTGCTACTCATCTGCGTTAGCTTATGAGTCAATAAATCAGTCTCCTTTGAAGTTCTCCGCGGTTTCGTTAGTCATGTCCGGAATCGCAAGAACGCCCATACGCTGAACCGAATTTTGGATTCTGAAACTTTCACTTGGCTTATTTAAACTGGCCACATTTTCTGGTAGGGAGTGCACCTCAGGTTTTTGCTTGAGACTCAAGAGCAACATCAACAAATAGCTCATCAATAAATGAAAAAAGATTAGATCACAAAGAACAAACATTCCAGGGGAATCAGAAATCACACTTTGGGCAGTGGCAGCATAACTATTCCGTACAATTATCACACATCCTGCCAACCGATTAACTGCATGACTGACGCTGCCACTGTAGCATCCGGTGAAACGTTACAATAGGCTCTCAGTGGCGTCCACACTCCACTTTTGTATATTGACCTGTAATAATATTTAAGTCATAGTTCATGGCTAGCCGGCAGTGGTGGATCAGTTTCTGTGTGATAGCTAGTCCTGATAGGTTGAGCGTCGCTGCCTTCACGAACCCGCTCAGTGACGTGATCAGTGAGCGGGTCCAGGTGGAGAGCACTGCACTCCCTCTTGCTGGGCTCTCGTAGTTCACAGCGGATCCACGATGTTCACCTTTAGTTTGCGTGGCCATCATCGCGTTGACGTTTGAGCAGACCCAGCGAGCCGCTGAAGTCACGTGGGGCGCTAGAAGAGGGGCACCACGCGCCATAACCATAATAACAAGCCTGATATGAATACATGTTTCCTCATCTTGTTCGTCCCGCCGTAGTGGTCTAGTAGATAAGGTACTCGGCTGCTGACCCGCACGTCGCGGGATCGAATCCCGGCTGCGGCGGCTGCATTTCGATGGAGGCGGAAATGTTGTAGGCCAGTGTACTCAGATTTGGGGGCACGTTAAAGAACCCCAGGTCAGTCGAAATTTCCGGAGCCCTCCACTACGGCGTCTCTCATAATCATATAGTGGTTTTGGGGACGTTAAACCCCACATATATCATCTTATTCTTCTCAGTAACGACGACTGTTGTCGAGCAGCTTTTCATTCCTTGCATCCACTGACCACCTTCCACTGCACTTTCGACTTCACTTGTGTTTGTTCTTCTTGGGCAGCTTCATCTGAGTCGCAATGGCGATTCGAAGACGCTGCTCATATTACATATTTAGGAATATTCAGCTATCAAGCAAACAAGACCGGATGTTTGTATTGTAAACCCCGACAAACTGGTACGTCCTACTCCTACCCAACTTTTCCTACGGCCACTAACCTTTTCGAACAGTGACACAAGAACCAGATGAAGACAGAAACGACGCCCATTTTGAGCTAGCTCCGTTCTTGCGACGAACACCTAGTAAACTGGGACGCTGAGTCTCCGAGCTAAGCTTTCTGAGACTCCGCACCTGTGTCGACACTGCCGGTGACGCCTCCTGGTGATATTGCAGTATGCAATTCAGGGCCACAAAATCTCTGCTGAAGATTTCTAGGCAGATCATTAGACACCAGTCTATGCGTCTTAACCAGCCTGTTCCCCGAATCCACTTTCGCAACCTAACGCTACTTTCGAAGTGGCCAACCCTAACCCCGGAATAATTGCGTGCGTAACAGCAGCGGAAACTGGCAGAAATAAGACGCTGGGGCGCCTACCTTCTGCGACAAGGGAGACGCGCTTCATTGTACAACGCAGCAAGAATCTGCCACCACTTCCACCGAATGCGATTTTGCTTCATTGTTCATCAGCGAGGCCACCTGCGACTCCAAAATGCCCCAGCTCATCGACTCATGAAGTCAGTACAAGCCGAACTCCAATTCAACCGATGATTCACAACCAATGACACCTCTCACTGAGCTTTACGGCCGGCGAAATTGCGCCGAATCCGATACGGCGGCGGCAACATCCGCCGAAAGGGCCCTCTAAGTGCCCATCACTCTCAGACCGATTTTTGCGGCGTCTGCCACCCAATCGGTCACCGCGGACAAATAGGAGTGCTAGTCAAGGAATTTTGAGAAGTGGCGGCCAAGCCCTACTAACTTGTAATGTCGGAGTGCACGTAACTGAATGCTGTAACCAACGGGAGTTTAACCCACTTTGTGCCTACTTCAAGTCCCTATTTCGTGGAAGAGGCGACCGAGCTTGTCATTGGCGAGACCAAGCTTGTCGCGGTCTTTCAGAGCAAGACACACTGGCGTCGGCGGGTTCTGCTCTTCATGCCTTATTACAAGACAGCAAAGTAAGTAGTACTGCTTTTTCTTGCTTCCTGTGTACGAGAATCATCGAAGTCCAGACCACCGCATAGTGTATTGGCGTTTGCCAGCCATGACAACAACTGGGTGACAGCGCATCCATTCTGCGTTCGCCCTTTGGTAGATGGATATTCGGCGGCGCGGGGCGCATCCAGTGTAAACAACGCTCCGTTTCGGTGGCAGGAGAATTTTGCTCGGTGTAGAAGGCGGATTCTTCAGTGTGAACTAGGCGTTACTGCGACTACAACATATTCCACAAAAGTTGAGCCCCTGAAAAAGCTGAATTCACTCACCCATGGCGGCCATGTTTACCCGTGCGTGGCTTATGTCGCACCCCCACCGGGAGCTACAAGAGAAGTAATCTAAAACGCCTTTGACACGAGACCCCAATTCAGCTGTACAAGGCCTGGTAAGACGTAATCCGGAATAAGCTATACTCGCAGGCCGACGAATTCTCGCACGCCACAGGCCACACCATTCTCATCACCTTCGACGCAACCGAGATGCCATGTCCTATTGAATACATGGGAGCTATTCACCGCTGCAATTCTTACCGTGGAAGTCTGGATGCCTGTACTGAATGGCTGGCTACCGGGCCAACGTCACGAAATACGATCAAGCCCCAACAATAATCTCTGCCCACGTATTGGCACCCAACATCCGCCCCAAGAATCTCCAAGCTTGAACGCCCAAGTGTATTCTGAGCACGGGCTCTCATCTTACCGGCATTGAATCTTGCAAACGAAACAACCTTAACTGGCCACTCAAACATATAACGCAACCTGAAACGCAGCGACAAGACCCGGTTCCACACGGGGACAACTTCCCTCAGTTGTCACCGGGGCCCACCCAGCCCAGCAAACACAAGGAAGCCTGGGCCGAGCCGCTGAAACAAGAGTCTACAAACAAGTTCAGTCTACAAGACGACCTGGCCAAGTCTCGGTACTACTTAAGTTTTTCGTGTATTAACTATGGAAAAAAGCATTGTTTCAGAAGTCTCTGGATAATGTTCACCGGGCTTTTTAGTGAACTGAGCTGATATTCTGAGTGCGTTCGGTAAAATTTATGGATCCTTCACCGTTAATGAGACGTCGAAGAGAAAGTGCACATATTTATCACCACTTTTATGAAAAATTGCATCCCAACGTGCTCTTCAGCGTACTAAACGTTTTTTTACTGACTAGAAACTGAGAAAATTAGCCGGCCATGCCTAGAAACAGTGTGATGATACAGTTTAATTAAATACGGTGCACAAAATAAACCTAAAGCACACATTTATTGCACATAAAATAAAAGTGCACATAAAATAATATTGAACTTCTTGATTCATAACTCTGCTTTGAGCTATAACGGGGCAAGACGATACAGAGCCGCACTCTATCAGAAGCACCTCAATTGTAAGCTAGACAAGAGAGTGACGGCGTTCTCCACATATGTTCTACTCTTGGCGTTTTACAGAGGCACCCTGCGGAAACCACAGTCTTTCCACATTTTAGGGGCGAAGCTCCTTATAACGGCAGCTGTTCGTCCCTCGTAGGCGCTGTAGTGTGTAAAGATTATACAATTTTGACCTCCAAAGTGGTGCCGGTGAGATATTTCTTCTGTGCGTTGTTGAACAATAAAAATAGTGCTCAATGTACATGCAAATGGCTGCTAATGGGAAATGAAAGACAGTAGCATTCGGCTTTTAGTTACCGCGCACGCTGCGATTCCCATTAGCAGCCATTGGCATGTACATTGAGCACTATCTGATAAGAAAGGGTTGCTACGTTATACTCGCTGGGTGTAACCTCCTTAGATTTAGAAAGGTTTAGCGATAGTTGAGCCGTAGTGCCATGAATACAATGAACTAGTATTTACCATGAACTCGAGGTGGGTAAAGGTGGGAAGTAGACCCGAAGCGCAAGCCGTAAGAAAGTGTGCGTGTGCCACCTCTCGTTTAGTTCTAGGAATGTCCGCTGGGTGGCGGTGCTTTTATATGGGGAATATGTGATTAAAAGATGCGAGATGGTGGTACTTGCAGTGTTGAATAGATGGATCAACGGACACACAGACAGATGCACGGATGGACGCATGAACGGACGCAGGGGCGGATGCATTGACGAACGCAGGGACGGACGCATGAACAGACGCACACGCGGACGGGCGGATGGACGCATGAACGGTCACACAGACGGACGCTGACGTCTTCAACACGGCTTCTCATCATTGATAAAAAAAGCGTAAGCAATAAGACACCAACCGGAATTTCTCACCATCGGCCTCCCCTTATACCACCCTTTCGCATTTTCGCTGGTGCTCATCAGTCACATCTGTCATAGAGAGGTGACCGCAAATACATCAATCGTGAGATACTTAAATAAAGAGCTTTGTGTCTCTTTGATCTGCTCTTCCAATGCAGGTTGGAAGAAAAGCTGTGAGCTGAGTCAGGCTATATGGGAGTCATATGTAAATATTTCACCAGAGGACCATTGATGCTTGCCGCAATTTGTCCGTAGTACACCGGAAATATCATCATCATCCATATGATTCCGCGTGATTTCTTGTCTATGTTCATTTCGTGTTTTATTGTGACTGCAATTATATAGACACTCTCCGCTGGATTTATCCGCTGGTGTTAGCGTCGACGTGGGCGTCGCCGTCACTCAAGTATATGTATACGTATCCATTTATATGAAGACGCAAAACAGAAAAAAATAATTTGAAGAACACTTCGGTGCGCGGAATCGAGCGTGGAACCTCTGAGTCGTGAATGCGAGGCCTTAACCGCAGCGCCACCGAGGAGCACGTCCTTAACGTTGGAACGGCAAGCTATTTATATCTACCACTTACCCCTGGTGATGGGCATCACGGGGGTGAACTCTCGTTTCACCATTACGAGCAAGATGGCGCACTGAGCGCGCGCCGGCACGCGTCTCGGTTGGGAACTATCGCGTTTTCAGCATTACCAGCAAGATAGTGCAAAGAGTGCGCGACGGCGTGCATTCTTATCTCCCACGCGTACTTTGCCCCTCACAGTAAAGAAGGTGGACACTCGCTCGCGTGCTCTTGTTTTGCGGCGGGGACGATCGTACGTTTTGGCTGGCATTGGCTTTCACTAGAACGTTTCTGTTGAAGTTACCGCGCGTACAAAGGTCCCTGCAATTATTGCACTGTCTCCGTTTTCGAAAAGGGGCGCTTTTCAGACACAGCCAAGTAACAATTGAGAGGCTTATACCCGTGACACACGGGCAAAAGTAAAGTACTTTGAAGTAAACCCCTTTTGTCGCCTAAGGGGACCATTTGAAGAAAGGAGTGGTGCTAATGACACAAGGCACCGGACTACTGCTTTAGGCAGTGCCTCAGAAGAACGCTGCAGAAAAAATGGCGCTGTATGTTGAAGCAGCAAGATTGGAAATATTAAAAAGAATCTGCGCATGTACATCACATTCAGCGACACCGGAGCATAAAACCGTTTTTTTTTATTGTCTGGTGGCTTATAATGCGCATACCTGTAATTTTCTTTCGCTTTTTTTGCGTTTTTCGCAGCAACTTAAGTTCGTCTGGCAACTATGAACAGTCGGTGTTTTGCTGTTTTTGTTTTTTGTCGTGCTTTTTAAATGGCTGCGTCCAGCTGGGTCAGTGACGGCGTGCCGCGTTTCATCGTGGTCCTGCGATGTCTCAGTGCAGAGACAGAGATAAAGCAACAGCTGAGGTGGGCCTGACTCTTGTCGCCCTCGGCTCCATCGAAGATGAGCTAAACGCTGCGAAGACAATTTTGCTGTGAATTTGCGCCCGTGTACGGGGTATACCGGCGTCGGTGAGGCTCTCGGCAATCGCCTGGTACACTGCACCGTTGTGCTTTTGCCCTCGCAAGGCGTCCAAATGGTCCTCCCATAGCTTTATCAGTGCCCAGGTCTCCTTTTCAGTCCACTGGACGCGCGATTTTTTCTTCACCGACTGAGCCGACTCCACTGTTACAAGATACTACGTCACCGACGCAGGAACTGCCGCTGCCAACCCTAAGATGATCGCGCAAGTGACGTAATGCAGGCGTTTGAGAGTATGGACAGACAATAGGCCTTCACTTTTCAACAAATCGCACTGCTGCTGAAAATGAAAACATTTTCCCAGCGCAAAAAAAAAAACTGACAGGGCACCGCAGTGTTGCGACACGTTTTTTTCTATTGATAAATTATGCACACTGTATGCGAGAGTACTCCCTTCCTGCCAGAAAAGTAGATGCGGGATCTGCTTTTGCGAAAAGGATCTTTGCCGGAAAGGAGTTACTCCTTTGTCGTGTGTCACTGCGGCCGAATGCCTTTCCGAAAGATGTCCCCTTGTCTAAAGGACTTCAGGGTGCCCGTGTGTCAGGGGCATTATTCGCGTTCATCTGTACCAGTGAGTACGTTTTATCTGTCGTTTGTACGTGAGAAACGCCAGGCATGTTTCGCTCTGCTCGCGATTCAGTGCGTGACCTTTCTATTTGTTGCTATCGCGTTCATTGCTTTGCCAATGCAGCAAAGCTGTGACTTTTAGGGGCGAAGCTCCTTATAGCGGCACCCGTTCGTCCTTGGTAGTCGTAGTCGTAGTGTGTAACCAGCCTTACAATTTGACCTCCTAGGTGGTGCCGCTGAGAGATTTCTTCTGTGCGTTCTTGAAAAATAAAAATTCGCAGCGTGCGCGCCCACTGAAAGCCGAACTCTCCTGTCTCTCATTCCCCCTTAGCAGCCATTGGCATGTACATTGAGCACTATTTGACAAGAAAGAGTTGCTACGTTATACTCGCTGGGCATAACCTCCTTGGTTTTAGAGAGGTTTAGCGAGTGTTGGGCCGCAGTGCCATGAATACAGTGAACTAGTATATACCATGAACTCGAGGTGGTTAAAGGTGGGAAGTAGACACGAAGCACAAGCCATAAAGTGTACGTGTGCCAACTTTCGTTTAGTCCTTGTAATTTCCGCTGAATGACGGTGCATATGCGGAATATATGATGAAAAGATGCGAGATCGTGGTACTTGGAGTGTTGAATAGATGGAAGAACGGACACACAGACAGATTCATGGACGGACTCACGGATGGCTGCACCGACGGATGGACGCATGGACGGACGCAGGGGCGGATGCATGGACGAACGCATGGACAGACGCACAGATGGACGTGCGGACTGGCACTCTCGTTGCGTTCTACGTACAGTGAAAAATCCTCGGCGTCAACACGGTTTTTTTTTGCACACCACTGCTAAAAGTAATCTGAGGGATTCTTTCCGCTAAACAACTTCGATTACAACACAACGCGTCAACCACCACGCACAACACTAATATGGCGTCAATGAGAACGTATATCTGGGCGATGAGAACAATTAGCTCTGGCATCTGGCCCCAAGCGAATTGCTTGCAGTGTGCTGCCATCTATCAAAGGACGTAAAATTCAAGTGGTGCAGCTTTGACTAAAGTTTGGAAAAGCAAATCACGAGCCTGCGCTACTTTCGCGTACAATAAATGTTATGGTTTCATGCACTACAAAAGCACTGACGAATACTATACACATGTAAAACAACGTGAGTTTATACTGCAATGGTCTGACGATAACACTTAACGATTCGACGTGGCTGTAGAAGTTCTCGCGAAGCTGATATGTGTCCTTTGCGGGCTATCGTCTAACGTGCACATTGCCACGTATTTTCACGAGAACTTCGTAATCTCGCAAGAACGAATTAGTGTTACTGCGTCACGGACGGTCTGGTATATTCACCTGATCCACGAAACATAAAAGTTGTTTAAGTTCGTTTTTTTTTTTGCTAACGCGTAAACACTGAGGCTAACGTCGCCAAACAAAGGAGCGTCTGCCTGACCATCCTTGAAAGGCCGCTCCTGAATTCCGCTATGCGGCGCTACAATCTATGAACATTGCGAATATAAGCGAGCAGCGGATGATGGTGGCGAAGAGTTGGAGAGGTTTTCCACCTGAGGGTGGAGGCTTGTATTAAACTGCTGTAGAAAAGTGTGTGTTATCGCCCGTGTGGGCAGACGTGTTCTGCAGTCTCAGCGCGTAAGTGGCTGACTTGTTACCATGTGAAAGTTGTGTCATTGAAGTGCGGAACTTTGACGACGCGTGAGTTTTCTGGAAGATAAACCTCTCGTGCAACGGGTTGACACCTGGCGCTCAACTTTGAGTGAGTGTGTTCTTGTAGAGAAACATTCAAGCTTGTTCCAGGAACATTGGTCTGAATTTCTTTAGTGAACAATTTATTCTATAAGTGTCTTGGTAAGTTATGCATGAGAGAGTATTGTGGCACATGTTTGTTGTGCTAATTGTTTTGAGTGCATCTTTCTGTGTTGCATAGCCCCTGTTTTAGGTATCTTGTGATTGGTGACGTATTGTTTCGGATTATTGCCGAGTGTGCACGTTTGTGTGTTGTTAGTTCTGCAATACCTATGATATATTTTTGTATTTTATCAACTTTCGGCTCTCTTTCGTTTTTTTTAATCACTTGCAGCTTTCGCTGGCACTATAAAGGGGTACTATTCTAAGTTGTCCGTGCTTTCGTGGTGCGTTTCAGGGTGCTGACACGTGCGCCCTTAGAATCAGCCCGGCGACTTGCCTCCCTGATTACGGTACCAGTGACAATTATTCTGGTGTTCATGACAGAATATTTTTTGGTGCACAGTGTGTACAAACTAGGGAGAAAGAGCCTCAAATATTGGATAGTGCTATCAAAACAATTTTTTGTGTGTTGCACGGCGTTCTCGTAAACGAATGCGCAGAGAGTGTTTCGATCGACAAAGGTACGCGATATAGTGTGTACGCGGCTAGATTTAGTTTCAGAGGCACTAGAGATATGGAGAAGTTAGTAGATGTTGGTGAGAAGATAGATCTGTCTAGCTCTGAACTACGGAAGTAGGCGACGCAGAAGCAGAAAGAAGTGGCGGAAAGAGAGAGGATGGGAGCTGAAAGAGCCAAGGGGGCAAATCCAGCTGAGCTTGAAAGAGAGAGGTTGGCGGCTGAGTGGGTGAAAGAGAGCAACGATTGAATGGGAGCAGGAGAAAGAGAGGATGGCAGCTGAGAGTGTGGAAGAAAAAAGAGAGGGGAAATAGCCACTGTTGAAGGAAGGGAGGTGCAAGAGAGGCAGATGTAAGCGGAGGGGACTGAAAGGGAAAGCCAGTGGCAGAATGTGATAGAACGCGTGTGGTTCCATTTGCAACAGCGAAGTGAAAATCCTACCCAGGATAGAGTCGAAATCAGGGAAACGGAAAATAATAGCTTCCGCTCGAATGCAAGCAAACTGTTCGTAGCCTTTGATGAGAAGAAAGACGAGCTTAAACATACCTTCATTAATATGTGATTATTGCTAGGAGCCAGAATTGGCCGGAGACTCGTTTGCTAGGAGACTATTGCCAGGAGCCAGAGTTGGCCGGAGTACTTGTTTGAGGGGTGAAGTGTGTACGGAAGGCTGACGCCAATCGGTGCAGCTAACTATGCAAAATTGAAAGCTGCTTTACTGAAGTGATTCATATTTACTGTGAAGGGGTTCCAAAACAGATTTTGGACGCGAAAGCCAACTGATGATGAGATGGCTACACAGTACGCCGTCCGACTTAGCGACTATTTTGACAGATGGATCGAGCTTTTAGGGATAGCGCAGGAGTACGGGAGCTTAGAGAGCTCCTTATTAGAGAGCCATTCCTCCTCAATAGCCACCCGAGCTGGTCGCTGCACTTAAAAGAGAGGAGAGCTAACCCCCGTATGAAGAAACGCTGCTTGACTTGAACTTGACTTGCCACTGGCTGCAATGCAGCACAAATGCGTTTCGAACGCACTATCTTAAGGCGGTGCCAAGGCATCACAAACGCACAGACGTGTATCAAACGTGCTACATTGAAGGTGGTTTCAAGTCAAGTTCAAGTGAAAGAGCGTTTATGAATACGGGCTATAATACAATCATAAGTCACTAGAAGACATGCTTCAATCGGCCGATCGACTCCTTGAAGGTGGCTTGTGCTTGAAGCACAAGCCACCTTGTGCTTCAAGCACAAGGTGGCTTGAATCTGCTGAAGGTCAACAAAAAATAACAGCATATCCACGGAGTAGATGATGATGATTGGGGCGAAGCGTCATCCGTGTGTTCGTTCTCGCTTCCATCCGTCCGTCCATCCGTCCGGCCATGCGTCTGTTCGTCCATGCATGCGCCCGTGCGTCCATCCGTCTGTGCGTTATGCTTACACCCGTCTCTGCGTTCATCCGTGCATCCGTTCATCCATGCTTCCATCTGTCCGTCCATCTCCCCATCTGTGCGTCTGCCCTTGTATCTGCCTTTCTCTCCGTCCGTCCATCCGTCGGTCCATCTAGTGAACACTTCAAGTACCGCCATATCGTATCTTCCATTTTAGATTCAGCTTATAGAAGTGCCGCCATCCAGCGGACATTTTAAGGACTAAACGAGATGTGGCATTTGCGCACTTTCTTATGCCCTGCGCTTAGTGTGTACTTCCCACCTATCACTGCGCCTAGTTCATGCCTATAATATACTTGTTCACTATAATCATGACACTGCAGCCCTACACTCGCTAAATCTTGCTAAAACCAAGGAGGTTACGCCCAGTGTGTTTGACGTGGCAATCCTTTCTGGTCAGATGGTGCTCAAAGTTCGTCCTTCCGATACCAGTGTTTAAAATGGCATACGGTTCACTGGCAAGAAGAGAGGCTTAAGCATTACGAGCGACATTTATTTTCAGCTGTTTTGGTCGATTCCTGGCTGCAAGTGCCCGTGAGCACGGACTTGCTCGTGGAAGGAGGTGCTTCGTCGTCGGTTTGACCTGGCGCTGCGCTTGAATAAACATAATACCGGCCACCAAGTCACTAGTCCAGCTCGAGCGAATAAAGTTTCAAAGACGATAGCCTTTCTTGGGGACCTTCGACGTAAATATTTTGGTCTGTCTGTCTGTCTGTCTGTCTGTACATTTGTCTGTTTGTCCGCCCTAACGATACCTCAATCGGCATCAAACGGCCAACCCTATCCGCAGCGCCCACTAATAGCGTTCATAGTTGTGGAATTGTCAATTAAAGAAGCAAATATTGTGCATATCTGAGGTGCCATAACATTATGTCTTTGTTTTGTATGTGTGCCTTTATACTAGAAGAGGCACACACAAGTAACTCTAAGGACTGTAGCGTTTAACGCGCTGCGCTAACATTGCAACGCGATGCTCAAGAAGGTGTTTTCAACGCTTTGCTATGACGGCACGGTGGTGGCACCTGCCCGTCGCTTTGCATTCTACACCTTATCACCTGCGTGACTGGCGCTCATCTTTCTCCGCGGTCGCGCATGCCTTCATTTTCGAAGATAGCTGCCAGATGGCGCTCATTTATAACGTGCCTAGATGCGCTTGTTCGCCTCTGTTACACGCTCGAGGCACTCTAACGCAGCGCCGTCAGAATACCATTCACCTATTTTCTAGCGCAGAACATCAAATAAAGGTTTTGTTCACTCTCTCCAGGCGCAAGACTATTGTCTTTCGACGACATTTACAGTGTAACATGTAGATTCGGGCCAATTTTGTGTATTGGCCTTGTGGTAACAACCCCTCGCTAATGTTGGATCTTGCAAGAACGGACATGGATCAGCTCCTCTGTAGACTTCCAGAACCCTTGCAAGTATCCACATTTGTCCTGATAATTTTTCTTCATGGACTATGACGATGTCTTCTGCTTTAACTACTTTGGTGGGTCTAGAACGCGAAAAGTGCGCTGATCGAAGTTGAAGCAGATATTGTTTTGTCCACCGGTTCCAAAAGTTTTCACTAAGCTGTTTTCTGTATGCGTGCCGTCGTAAAGCTTCCATGCGCGTTAGGTTTATTGGCGTGTCATTGCTGCCCTGTGGTAGCACCGTAAGTTTACTTCCAATAATGAGGTCTGCTGGGGTTAACGCAGGAAGTTTCCCGCTGTCAGACTCGATGTAGGTGAGAGGCCTCGAGTGCACAACCACCTCCACTTCCAATAGCTCAGTAGTCAGCTCCTCAAAGTTAAGTCGAGCTTTGCCGAGAACCTTTCTCAGTGGAAGCTTGATAGTCCGGACGAGACGCTCCCACCATCCGCAACATCATGGAGTGGTGGGGAGAATAAATTTCCAGGTTATCCTTTTGTGACCCAAGTACGCTGATACGTTCCTTGGGAAACCATCCGACAGAGTTTCTCCAAGTCTCTTGACGTCTTCGTCAAGAGACTTGGAGATGTTCTTTGGGAAACCTCATGTGAAGCATGAGGTCATACCGTCATACGTTCCTTGGGAAACATGTGCTTACGACGCTTTGTAGCACGAAGTGGTCTCCTGGCTTCGTCAGGAGACCACTTCGTGCTACAAAGCGTCGTAAGCACATGAGGAAGGCTTCCGATGTCAGGCTCGAAACCAATTCTAGGTGGACTGCTCCGGATGTAGCACATACGAAAATTGCTATGTAGCATTTGCTCTCTACGGCACCGGCTGCAGTCACAACAAAGAGCCGCCCGGAAAAGTCAACTCCAGCGCCTTCGAATGGTTTCGTCTTTGTCAAACAATGACGTGCTATACGAGCTGTCGGAGCGTCGCCGGGACTTATTCTGAAGTATCTGCACGTATAGCATCCGGGTATCACTTTCTTCACCACTGTTCGTGCCAGGCAGATACAATATTGCTCTCTTAACTGTGACAAACTGTCTCTCATGCCTCCATGTAAAATTTCGCAGTGTGCTCATACTGTCAATATAGTGCAAAAGCGATGATCGTGTAGGAGAATGACTGGGTGTTTTATCTCTTCAGATGCTTCAAGGTGTAACAAGCGCCCACCTACCCCAAGAATACTGTTGTCATCCGAGAACGGGTTGAGGTCTTTGATTATAGAGTCCTCCTTTGCACTTGTGCCTTTCCGAGTTCAGCTTATTTCTTCTCTGAAGAATTGTTTCTGCGCATGCCCGATCCAATAATTTTCAGCTTCAGCAATATCTTCTACTAGAAATCCCGTTTGCGCTGCGATTTTCATTCGGCAGCGTTCCATGAATCGGAATACCCAGGCCGTGACCCTGAGTAGCCTTTCAGTTTTGCTGTAACTGTTAATGTCCAGGACTGGTACCGACGTTGTCTTACTGAATATCGCGATGTGCACGGTGTTGTGACTCCGGGTCCTGCCGGTCTCGTTTTCGGTAGCTGGCCCCGTCGCAGGATCCATCGTCCAACAATTCAGCGAGAAGAAGCGCCCGAACGAACAACAGAGGTTTATTTACATGTGGAGAAGTGGTCAACTGACCCAAAGAGAGAAGAGTGCGTGTGATACAAAACGTCTTCGGCATTTTATAGCGCCGCGCCGTTGACACTGGGCGCCCCGTCCGCATCGTCAGCCAATACGGTGTCTCCGGCCCCTCGGCCACGAGAGAGGAGGAAACACACCTCATAACACATGGAGTGGCACATCCCAACACGAGGTCCATATATGGTCACGGCGCCCTAAAATGTTACCAAACATGGTCACGAACGCACAGCGGACCCCGGAGCTCTCCCGGCGAGGAGGAACCCGAATGGGGAGGTGGGGGTGGACGACACCGTCAGGTCAAGAACCGGTTCTCCACCAACCTCTTCCTGCTTGGCTCCCCAGGGCCGGTCGTAACAGTCTCTCGCGCGGGGGGGTGAAGATCTCGATGGGCTGAGGTTTGCAGCCACTGTCCGGAGAGATCATCGCCGGCAGTCGGTTTGGTGACGACCGTCTTTGATGAAGTAGAGGGCAACACCTGCTTCATTGAGGGCTCAACAGACATCACATACGCACATGAAAACACAACTACTCAGCCGGTGAGCGCCGGACAATTCCGCCAAACTCCACCAGGCAATTTTCCCCTTTAACTGATATTAAAGGAAATACACAATTTATTCAAAATGTTACTCACACTTTAAGGTGACACAAAACAACAACACTGGAAGCACACCGAACCCGAAACCCTGGATCGCCGTGTCTTCAACGTTTTCAAACAAGTACACCTAAATGAGTAAAAAAGCAATCACTAGCTCTTGTCTAGGTCAGGAAAAAAAATGCCAGAGTTCTCGAGACATCCTCTCGCGTCAGGGGCATCGACTTCAGCCATCAGCGTTGCCATGGAGTACACCCTTTTTGTAGCGTATTTCAAACGTAAATTGTTGCAAAACGAGGCTCCAACGCAGCAGGCGGCCGTTCTTAGAGGACATGGTCTGTAGCCAGGTGAGAGGACAGTGGTCCACTTCCACAATGAACTTGCTTCCGGCAATATAACAAGCCAGTTTCTGGACTGCCCAAACCAAGCACGCACATTCCTTTTCGCTAGCGCTGTAAACCTGCTCGCGAAGGGTGAGTTTTCGGCTAACATATAGGACGGGATGCTCTTGATCCCCCTCATCCCTTTGACTAAGAACTGCCCCCATGCCTCTATCACTAGCGTCGCACTGGACTATGAAAGGCCTCGAGTAGTCCGGTGAACTAAGCAAAGGTTGGCTCGACAAGGCCGCTTTCAAAACGCGGAAAGCCTTTTCTTTCTCCTCATCCCAGTCGACCATTTGGGGCTCGGTCTTGCGCAACGCGTCAGTAAGATTGCTGGCAATGTCGGAATATCTAGGGATGTACTTACGATAGTAACCAGCTATTCCAAGAAAAGCCCGAATATCGGTTTTCGTTCGGGGCTGGGGAAAGTCTCGGATAGCTGCCACTTTCATTTCAGAGGGATGGCGATGCCCTCGACCGATAACATGCCCAAGATAGAGTACCTCTGCTTGTGCTAGCTGACACTTGGGCGCCTTTACCGTTAAACCTGCTTCGCGTAGGCGTGTCAGTACTGCTCTCAAATGCGTCAAGTGTTCTGGCCAGGACGAGGAAAACACGGCGACGTCGTCCAAGTAAGGAAATGCGAAGTCCTCTTGACCACGCAAAACCTTATCCATTAAGTTGGAAAAACAGTAAGGCGCGTTCTTTAGGCCGAAACTCAACACTTTAGGGCGGAATGTCCCCAATGGTGAAATAAATGCAGCATACCGGCTCGCCCTCTCGGTAAGCGGCACCTGCCAGTAACCTCTCACTAGGTCTAGCGTTGAGATAAATTGCGCGCTGCTTACCCGCTCGACGCGTTCCTCAATGTGGGGAATTGGGTATGTCTGATCCTTGGTGATGAGCTTTAACTTACGATAGTCTACGCAAGGACGCGGATCTTTGCCGGGTACCTCCACGAGAATTAACGGGGAAGTGTAATCACTTTCACACGGTTCAATCACACCCAATTCCAGCATCCTGTTAACCTCTGCTTTTATTAGCTCAAGCCGGCGAGGTGACACCCGATACGTCTTAGATCTTACCGGTTCCGACGAGGTAAGCTCTATGTCATGAGTGAGGACGGATGTCCGGCCTGGCTCGCTTACAAATATGTCCTGAAACTCGGTCAAAAGACCACGCAATTCCTGCTTCTGCTTCGTTGTGAGTTGTGACTTTGATACTAAATCCTCAACTCATTTCTCGATCGGGACTTCGTCGGATTCGGGAGCTAATTCAGGGATTTCTGCCGGAACCTCTTCTGGAACATGTAAAGTCATGTTCACGATGGCTTCCCTCTCTTTGTAGGGTTTGAGTAAGTTGCTATGATACACCTGGTGTGCCTTACGACTTCCTGGTAATTTTACCACATAGTTGGTGTCAGACAATTTTCGAGTAATCTCGGCCGGGCCGACCCATTGCACTTCAAGCTTATTCTTTTGGGAGGGCCTCAACAACATGACCCTGTCTCCTGTCGTCCCGTTGTTGAACTTCGGGCTCACTCCGTCCAGTGGTCGCTTTCGGGGTTATCAGCATCCCGCCGCTGCCATCCAGTTGTTGTGACTCTGGGTCCTGCCGGTCTCGTTTTCGGTAGCTGGCCCCGTCGCAGGATCCATCGTCCAACAATTCAGCGAGAAGAAGCACCCGAACGAACAACAGAGGTTTATTTACATGTGGAGAAGTGGTCGACTGACCCAAAGAGAGAAGAGTGCGTGTGATACAAAACGTCTTCGGCATTTTATATAGCCGCGCCGTTGACACTGGGCGCCCCGTCCGCATCGTCAGCCAATACGGTGTCTTCGGCCCCTCGGCCACGAGAGAGGGGGAAACACACCTCACAACACATGGAGTGGCACATCTTAACACGAGGTCCATATATGGTCACGGCGCCCTAAAATGTTACCAAACATGGTCACGAACGCACAGCAGACCCCGGAGCTCTCCCGGTGAGGAGGAACCCGAATGGGGAGGTGGGGGTGGACGACACCGTCAGGTCAAGAACCGGTTCTCCCCCAACCTCTTCCTGCTTGGCTCCCCAGGGCCGGTCGTAACAACGGCAATCTTTTCAGAAGAAATCCTGTCATCGGTGCTTATAGCTTCTGACGGTGGTTGAAGCCATCGGCCTTCTGATTTGTATAGCCAGCCTGGTGCATGTCGCCACACGTTACTAGATAATAATTTATCCTTAAAAACTCCACGTGTGAGCAGGTCGGCTGAATTCACATGACCAAGGAAATACCTCCACATAGAAGGATCTGTTTTTTCCCCTGATTTCTTTCACTCTGTTCGACACAAACTGCTTCCATTTCGTCATGTCGCCTTTTATCCACGAAAGTGTGATTGTGGAATCCGTCCACAACGTACAGTGGATCTCGAAGCCTGTGAGTGCACTTGACACATAGCAAAGTTGCCTTGCTCCAATCAAGGCTCCTAGAAGCTATAGCCGTGGTAGTGTCATTGTCTTGATAGGTGCTACACGGGCTTTTGCGATCAGCATTTCGGGCTTCGCTGAACAGCTCGGTACGACGTAAAGTGCTGCACCTTATGCCGAAGGGCTTGCGTCGCAAAATACGTGCACCTGGAGCTCTCTGAGCGATATGGGTAATTTGGCTTCGCTGCCGAGATGACGCGGCATGGAAACATTCTGCAAAAGTGGTAGTTGATGCACAATTTCACGCCACTCATCCTGAAGATCCGGAGGTAGCTGCTCATCCCACGCTCTTCCACGTGTCCGTAACTTCTGGAAGAAGATCCTTATAGCAATGGTGACTGGCGCTACAAATCACATGGGACCAAATATTCTCGAAGCAGCTTGAAGAACGAAACGCTTGGTACCGTGTTTTTCATAAACTCGAGAAGGCCCCTCAAATAAACTGTGAAAATATCCGTGTATGGATTCTATGTAATTCCAAGTACTTTCACACTTGTCTCATGGGGGATAGCCAGTTCCTTGCCTGTGGTTGATTCCTGGTGCTCTAACGCTATAATCAATCCATCTGAGTTAGTCATGCATTTCCTCAGTGTCATTCCTGCTTGCTGCATTATCTCCTTGGCTTCTCTGCGGATTTGAAGTGCTTCTTCATCTGACTCTGATCCAGCCACTAGATAGTCCACGTAGAATGATTCACTGAGAAATCTTGCGGTTCTGGTTTTGCTTGAATCCACGCTCCTAGGATGGTGGAGTATAGTTGCCGTCAGTAGGTAGGGCCTGCACGTCGCTCCGAATGGCACTTTCGTCATTCTCCACTCTTGAATACCCTCCTCTGAGAAATGCAGTGCTTCCTTCTCTCGAAACCAGAGGAACCTAAAGGCACCTCTGTCTTTCTCAGTGTGTGAAAAGTGACTCTTCAATCAAAGCAGCAAAACACGTCGCCTTTGCACTGCTCGACTTGACTTTCTTGCGAAAGTGTTGAGCACAATGATGGTGGATCCCACACATGGCAACATCAGCTGCTTTGACAGCCCCTCTGTGACGAATGTGCGCTGACTTTCTCCGTCTATGACACCTCTGACATACCGACAAGTAACATCTGTTACGGCCCAAGCCAGAAACGCCTGAAGAAGTATGCTTGTCGATAAACTCTCGAAGGTATGTCGATTCTTTCCTAGAGATGCACATACAGTCGTGTTGTTGATTGGCTTACTTGCCAGTATTCTAGTATTTGTCCTGCCGGTTTCTCATGTCTTCTGGCTTAATTTCTGCGGATCATACACGCTTGTTTCATGACGCCCTTGAGAGGTAGAGCACGTAATCTTGCGCCTCCAATCACACGCCCTGTGACCTTTCGTCATGCATCGAAAACACCTCATGTCTCCTGATAGAATGCGCTTCTTTTCTGGTAGCGGGAGATCCAACGACCAGTCTTCCTTGGAATGTTGGCTCGATTTGCCAAACACCCAGTTCTCACGTACCTTCTTTGTGTAGTTATGGAGAACTGAGGACGTGGGTTTTGAGCTACGAGACTGCCGTGATTCGTTCTGCGCGTTCTCATAACGACTTTCTTTTCCACAATGGTTAGCAAACTCACTCTTCTCTAAGCTCTCCACTTCGATAGACAAAAAAACTGAATAGGCGTTCCAACTACGTGTTAGAGGCTTCATTATTGCTGTAGCTCACCGCCTGATTGGCGCATGACCGATGGTACTGTACAACGAGATCGTGTGGTAAAGCCCGCAGCAATATGTCACACAGCATTACCGAAAAGAACGTCTTGCTCACCCCAATGGTCTCCAGTTCTCTGATGTTGATGATGACCTCGTCGTACAGTTTGCGAAGAGCCGTCGGGTTACTTAAACAGACTGAAGGCAACGTACCAATCCTGGAGAAGTGCTCCTGCTCGAGTCTTGTTCTGTTACCAAAGCGTTTCTTGAGTATGTCGATGGCGTCCTTGTAGCAAGCTTCTGTAATTGGCAGGCCCACAATAGCTGAAGCTGCGTCGCCCCCTTGGAAAGAACCTCACGTAGTTGAACTTGTCCATTGCCGTGAATTTCCGTTCCGGTGAATCATCTGGTCAAATTGCTCTCAAAAGTCGTTTCACTGGCACAGGTCACCAGCAAACGGGGCGATGGCAAGCTTGGGAAGCTTGGCACCAGAGGCTCTAGCGGTACTCGCTACGACGAAGTCTGAAACTCCGGTGCTGATGACGTGGCCGCAACAATAAGGTCGCACTTGCTAAGAAGCTCACTCATGACGCTGTTAGCGTTGTCTTTGTATTCATGGATAGTGTCATACTCTTCGTCAAGCTCTTCATCTGGTATGTGGCTCTCTAACTCCCCGTTGATTTGGTTCAGATCATCGTTGTTCGCCTTCAAACTTCCGCACATAGCGTTAAGCTGATCAATGGGGGCTGTCGCATCACCGAGAAGAGCTCTTGTCTCGTTGATAATCCTAGTGTTGAGAGATCGTCGGGACTTCCGCTTCGGTTTCAGCCTCTCCGTAGCGTCCAGTTCACTCGTAGACTTCCGTAGTCTTCCGTGGTTCCTCGTAGCAGTTCCTAGATCTTCGGCACCAAACTGTTTAAACTGGCATACAATTGACCTGCAAGAAGTGAGGCTTCATCACTACGAGCAACATTTATTATTAGGTGTTTTGGTCGATTCTTGGCTGCAAGTGCCAGTGAGCACGGACTTGCTCATGGAAGGAGGCCCTTCTACGGTTTGACCTGGCGCTGCACTTGATTAAACCGCAACTTTTTTAGTAAGCATCAAATTCAAGATTGATTTTATAAGAGATTAAGTTACGAATACTCATATCTGTAAGTTATTTCATTATAAACAACTATCTTCTTATTTATGATTAACGTGCGTAGGTTTCCTCCTCAAATGAAAAGGGTGCGCGCGTGCAGCTCCTCTAGTCCGGTCGTAGAGGTGGCTATACTTCTACTACTACTACTACTGCTACTACTACTACTACTACTACTACTACTACTACTACTACTACTACTACTACTACTACTACTACTACTACCACTACTACTACTATATACATCGCGGACGCACGACAGATGGCATAGGGAGCTTCACCTCCTAAAATACCGAAGACTCGAGAAAACCGGCACCTCAAGAAAAGAAGCATACACAGGACAGTGGTACGCGATGCATTCTGTGTAACCGAGTGGGTCATTGCACTAACAGCAGTCGAACGAATTTTACACGTCCCAATGTATGACATGTTTTAAATGTGGTAAGAATTGGCACAAGGCAGACACATGGCGTAACAAAGCGGGTAAAACCCACCAAGTAGCCTGTGTGCATGCGCCACCAAAACATGATGGTGAAGAGGTTAACGATGGATTTGTTGAGCTCAGAAGTTTAAGCAAATGTTCAAGCAATAGTGCTGTGATATAGAAAATAAGTATAAGACGGATAAAATTCACTAATAATTGAGTATTGCGTGGCTTGGTGAAATGTTTGAATCAATGTTAAACAGATATGTCTTGATACAGCCTTCCCGAACATGGCTTGATAGCGCCATCTTCTAGTGGTGCAACGAAGAAACGCCTTCCAAACTCTATCAATTTTTGACAAAGAGCGCTGCAGCAGTTAACAATGGCAGCCTTTCAAATTGTACCCTAATGCATTTGTTGCACTTTACAGCCTTTCCACTTCCAGGAAACCTTGCACCTTCCTTTAACCGCTCTCCAAGCACCAAACTTTTCGCCAGTAACCCGTCGGCTTCACACGCGCAGCTGCTGCCACGTATCTTCGCTCGCTGTCGGTCGACACACTCTTCCGCGTGTAACACAGCCTGCACCCCTCAGGTGGAAACTCTGTTCATCACCTGCTTTGTCACTGAGGACAGAAGCCTTCGCCGACACAGCGGAATGACCCTACACACACTTGCGCAAAACTTCCTTCATCTCCTGCCTACGCTCACTGGCGTAAACTGTCTTCATCTACTGATCTTCCTTTTCCGCTGCTCGCTTGAATACCTTTCACCCTATATTCCAAAAAATTCTAGTCGTTTCATCGGCGTGATGCGCAGCCAAGGCTGAGGAAAGAGGGAGACATTTCGAGGACCGTTCGCAGCACGTGACGCAACTCTATATCACCACGCCCCTTTCCAGATCTTTCCAGGGCTTGCTCGGCGGCCAATGTGAGGAGGTTGGTCGGCAAAACTATGCTTCCGAGGTGGAGACACCGCGTGCCCGGGGAGTGTTTCGAAGCGTGTTGTTCTTTTTTAGCATTGACCTTGAGGCATCTCTCTGGCGCCTGGTATCGTCACCAGCGCCAGAATTTGGCAGCATGCGCTACTCTGAGCTCTCGTTTGTGACACAGCTTCGCACGTTAAGAATATCTCATAATATTCAAACCACACAAATGAGCGCGAACAGTCTTCACACAACAACAGTCCGTAACACAGTCCACCGCTCATGACACGTCGCATTCACAGCAGAACACTGGATACAATGTACAATGCAATACAATTTCGCAACACATGAAATATAACGACAGGTACATGAGTACAACACTCCATCACACATTTCAAACAAAGCAAATATACAAAGGTCTGTCTTTACAACAATTATACAATCCTATACATCATGTCACCACAACAAACACTTTGGCACTTGTGACACAGGATAACAATATAATAACACAACATATTGCACTAAACACTGCCACACACATGGAAAGTCAGCCAATCTCCTATCCTGCGCACAAAGTGCTGCGCTTACGCCCCTGCTTGTGGTGCTCACTCGATCTCTTCTTATTCATCTCGTTTCCGTTCTGACGCGCCATTTCAAACGACGGTATCTGAGGCGGCGTCTCAGTCATCGTTGACATTTTCGACACCGTTAACGGGTCACAACGTTCTACCGATCTTGCCTGGATATTCACGAGCTTGTTCACGTCCAGAATGGGGCCTGGCTGACCGACTCCATCACCTTTTCACTGTTAGCAGGTTGAGGTCGTTCCACCACAAGTACAGCTGCACTGCACGTTTTCTCGTTCAACACAATCAATTCATCAATTCCCGATTCAATGTCTTTGGTACCCGGCCTTCACCTTGAGCTTGAATGAAATGCGTCTCGAAATGCTCCTCCACTGTATCTCGCTGTCCCTGTGTCGGCGGGGGCTTCACCTTCGGGTCTTTCTCCAAACGTTCGGGATCGTGTGGCCCTCGTGCCCCATCGATGTTCCCGATGATGAAGTCGTACAGAAGGGTCGTCATACATAGGACAGTAACCTTCCCGCTTAAGTACGGGGTTTCAACCTCAATCTCTGCTTCGGGAAGCATCAGAACCGTACTGTCAATTAGGCAAACCAGTTAGGTTTTACCTGTTAGTTTGCTTTCCCGCACCATGTTTCCCTGCACGATAACAGTGGAGCTTCCGGTGTCTGTCAACATCGTAATTTCTTTGCCTGCAATTTTCCCAGGCAGCGCTGGCATTCCCCTCGTAACACCGGTTGACCGATATGTCATTTTAGCACCCACAATAGGTAGTCTCTTCCCATTTTTCAACTCCGCGAATCCGTCGGTGATGTCGTCGTCATCGGCTTCCGGTGCCCCCTGCACACAGACTACCTGGTGGATTTTACTTGCTCCGTTACGACATGCGTCTGCTTTGTGCCCAGCCTGAGCACGTTTGAAACATTTTAAAACTCTAGGGTTCGTAAAGTTAGTTTGATAGTGGTTAGCGCATTGACCCACTCGGTTACTTCGAAAACATCGTGGAACACTCTCCGGTGCACGCTTCTTTTCTTCGGGTGCCAATTTCTTCAAATCTTCGGGACACTCCTTTTTGACCTAGGCCAAATTTTTGCCACCTTGCGCTTCCAAGAATTGCACAGCCAATTCAAGCATGTTTTCAAGTGACTTAGCTATCTTCTCTTCCAAGTACAGCGACAGGCTTGGGTGGCAACTGGTAAGAAATTGATCTCTAAGCTCAACGTACTCCTGTGTTGTCCCTGAAAGTTCGATCCATGTGTCGAAATAATGGCTGTCTGGCGGCGTACTGCGCACCTGTCTCACCATTAGCTGGTTTCCGTGTCCGAAATCTGTCCCGGAAACCTTCCACAGTAAATCTAAATCTCTGCAGTAAAGCAGCCTTCACCCTTGTATATTTTGCTGCATTAATTAGCGTGATCCTCCCACACACGCTGAGAACTTCGCCACGCAAGCAAGTACTCAAAGCAGTTGCCCATCGATGTTCCGGCCAATTCTGGCTCCTTGCAATTGTCTGAAATCTGTGAAAATACGCGTCAAGGTCTTCCTTCCTTTCATCAAATTACGAGCAGCTTGCTTGGGTTCAAGCGGAAGCCATGATCTTTCCGTTCGCTGCTTTTGACTCTAGCTTGGGCGGGAGTTTCGCTTCGCCGTTGCAAACGGAGCTGCTCCAGTTCCATCTCGTGCTGCCGCTGCCGTTCTCTTTCAGCCATCTCCGCCTCTATTTCTTGCTTCAGCTGTCGCTTCCTTGCCTCTCTTTCTTCTTTCGCTCTCTAAGCTCCCAGCTTTTCTCTCTCCAGCTCGAACTTCAATTGCTGCTCTCTTTCTTCTTTCAACCTCTCGGCTGCCAACCTCTCTCTCTCTAACTAAGCTGATTTTCGGTCTTTGGCCCTCTCTTTTTGTTCTTTTTCCTATGGCTGACCCGTTTCCATAGTTCAGTGCCAGAAAAACTTATCTTCTAACCAAGAGCTTTCAACTTCTCGAGATCCATGGTGTCTCGCAAATAAAACCTTGCCGCGTGCACAAAATATCAGCCTAAAGCAGTCTATCGAAACCCTCTTTGCACACTCGTTAACGAGACCTCTGAGCAACACACGAAAACCATTACGAAAGCACTATCAATGACTCGAGGCTCTTTCTCACTACTTTGGACCCTCAGTGCACCAAATAAGTCCTGTCGCGGACGCCAGAATAATTGTCACAGGTCCCGTTCATTTGGGTCACCGGGCTAATTCCAAGGGCCGAGGCATTGGCCCCACGAGTTACACCGCGAAATCACGGACAATTTAGAATTTAGAATTTAGAACTTGGCGTGCCAGCAGACGCCAGCTGTAGTCTAAAGAACGAGTCAGAGCCGAAAGTTGATAAGCAAAACAAAACAATAATCTCAAGTATGGCAGATCAAATGATACACAAATATACGCACACAGCAATGGTTCAGTACAAAATTTCACCAACCAAACAATGGACTACCCAAAACATTCACCTACACTCGAAACAACGGAGACAAACAACAATACGCGCTACAATGCAACCACATGAATCAAAAGTTATTGTTGGTATACGAGTGCTCACAAATGCCTCCGACATTGCCAATGCCTTTAACCTACATTTTTCTAAGGCCAATGCGCCTACCTCTTCAGTTGTTTCCTCTCTCCTTCGATGCTCGCATTCTTTTTATTTAAGCCCTGCTTCCCCGCACAAAATTACTCAAGTAATAAGCAACTAAATTGCACAGGTGCTGGCCTAGATAACATTCATCCGTTTAAAAAAAAGTCATTGCCTCGGAGATTTCCCTCCTTCTGGCCCACGTAATTAACTTAATGTTTAAGAATGGTGATTTTCCCGAGGAACTAATAAACGGCAAAATAGTTCCAGTGTTCAGAAAAGGGGACCGCACGCTAATTAAGAACTATCATTCGATAACTATGCTTCCTTTCTTTAGCAAAGCTATCGAGAAACTGCTGGTTACTCGACTGACAAACTATCTGAACATGTTTAGTCTTCTGACACCTTATCAGTTCGGTTGCAGGCCCAACTTTTCTTCAGAACTCGCACTAATCGAATTCACAGATTACCCTAAACATTCCATCGACATGAGCTTATTCGCCGGGGCCGAATTTGTAGATTTTTCAAAAGCATTTGACACTATCAATCATATCATCCTTTTGACAAAATTAGAATCCTATGGTATTTGTGGTCCGACACTAACGCTTATACGTAATTATCTGTCGAACAGATCTCAGCTTGTTCTAGTCGGCGATTTTTTTCCTAATTCTCATACCATAAATCAAGGTGTTCCTCAAGGTTCAATACTAGGACCTCTCTTTTTTTATTTTACATCAATAACTTGCCAAAATGTCTTAATTCATCTAGATGTAACCTATATGCCAATGACACCACCATATTTTCCTCTGATAGTAATTTAGATTGCCTGCTTAGAGAAATAAATAAAGACGCAGCCAATATCGTACAGTGATGCCGTAATAATCAGCTCGTAATTAAGCCGATTAAAACTACATTCATGCTATTTCACTCTCCACGTAAAACTATACCATTCATGCCGCGCCTATCCACAGACGCGCATGTTATTCTCCCGTCTGACTCAACCACGTTTCTTGGTGTTACCATTGATTCTCACATAAAGTTTGATAAGCACATTGCCGCTATTTTGTCGAAAATTTCTTTTGGAATTCGCGTTCCGATTAAAACCCGCACGTACTTCCCTTTGCACATTCTTCGCTCACTATACTTCGCCTTCATTCATAGTCACCTGACATACTGTTGTTCTTCCTGGGGAAACGCCCATAGGACTCATCCGTCCAAGATTACTCATTGACAGAGTAAAGCTTTGAGGATTATAACCTTTAGTCCCTAGAATGACTCCGCTACGCCTATCCACAGCAATCTCTGCATTCTCCCTACCCATCATTTCATATCTCTGAAATTATATATGGTCATATTTCGCACGCGTCAGCATCATATTGAAATAAACAGTATTCCATCCCGTTATCTTATAAATCCAAATTCGACCAAATTTTCCTTACAACATAGTTTACTCTCGCCGGTGGTGCACTCAAACTGTGGTAAACAGACAGCGTTGTTTTCTGGTATTTACCTCTGGAATTCACTACTTACATCCTATAAAGTGTGCCGCAATATAGCATAATTTAAAGCACAATTAAAAAACATTTATTTCAACATCTTTGCTAACATGTTATGGTACTATCTTTCACGTTTTCTTAACTCACATTTGTTTTTCCTTTGTTTCATTTTCATTTGTCTTTTTCATTCTTTTAGCAAGTGTGTTTTCGCAATTGTGAATTGTTTTACGCCTTGTTAATTAAAATTCGCGTCGATTTGTCTCAGAGTGTACTAATTACAGGTTTCTGTACTACTGTTACATTTCATGCTTTCGAATTATTATTTTTTCTTGTGTTTTTTTCGCTTTCCGTGTTTCGAATATGCTTTTCTTTTGCTCGAAATTTGCCTGCCCTGTATTCCAATCAACACATTATCGCTAGGAGAACCCCCTGACAGTGTTTACTTCGGGACCTCCTTCTGTATTACTTATGAACCATGTCACTTGTATTTTCATGATGTCACAATAAACTTCAACTTCAACTTCAAACAACCAAGATATTTAAAGGCTAAAGAGTTCAAAAACTTATTCAATCCAGAGGGCTTCGAACAAAGTCTGAGAGATAATCTTCCAAGAATAACTCACTAAAAGTCCAGCGCTGTTGTTGGTCCTCTACACCCAAAGTTTCTCTTCCAGGAAACCTCGCGTCTTCATTTGGCCGTTCTCCAAGCACCAAACTTTTTCACCGATAACACGTCGGCTTCCCACGTGAAGCTAATGCCACGCGTCTTCACTCGCTGGCAGAAGACACACTCTTCCGCTTGTAACACAAGCTTCACCCTTCAGGTGGAAACTCTCTTCATCACCTGCTTTGCCACTGAGGACAGAAGCCCTCGCTTACACGGCGGAATGACCCTACGCACACTTGCGCAAAACTTCCTTCCTTCATCTCCTGCCTACGCTCACTCGCGTAAACTGTCTTCATCTCCTGATCTCCCTTCTCCGCTGCTCGCTCGAATACCTCTCGCGCTATATTCCAGGAAATTTTAATCGTTTCGCCGGCACGCTGCACAGCCAAGGCTGGGGAAAGAGCGAGACGTTTCGAGGGCCGTCCGCGACACATGACAACTCTACATCACCAGGCCTTGCCCAGCGGCCGATGTGAGGAGGTTGGTCGGCAAAATTACGCTTCTGAGGGAGAGAGACGGTGCGCCCAGGGAGTCTTGGGATGCTTGTTTTTTTTTAGGGGCGAAAAAGGAATTTTATTGTTCACTGCGTTACACACAAATTCGGTTCCACAAACGCATACAAATTCGGTTCCGCACACAATTACAAATTCAGTTTCACAAAATTATGGCACTTGACATTTGTGTTCACAATCAATCTATCACATGTTGGCACTGAATTGTTCTGGCATACAACACAACAAAAGTGGGTTTGTTTAGGTACTTTTCAGGCCTTGAATCGGCGAACACGCCAAAACAACCCGATTGTTGAAGATTTTAATGAAGGCAAAGGACCATCGTTTCAGGAACTCCTCCTGTCCTAGTGAAAAGAATTCCGATTCTAAATAATCCGTTACAATATTATACAACCGCAAAAGCAAAGGCCATTGATTTTTACGGGCCTTTGCTTGATGCACAGCCAGACACCTGTTTTCCCACAACACGAACATACCAGCGGTCAGAACTAGACGTGCTAGTGCGCCGTTTGGACATCTTTTTCTTTTGAGAAATCTGTCTACACCCAAAGGGTGGTATGCCCTGTCCACGAGGGACCAAAAGGTCTTGGCCACTCGACAGGCTAACAGATCGTGTTTGTTGTCCTCGAACATGCCGCAATGCACGCACTGCTCGGACCGAACGTAGTGCCACTTATACATTCGATCCGCCGTGGGCAGGATGGACCACCCATAACGCCACACCACATCCTGAATGCTTCCCGGCAGCAACTAGGTGTCTGCAACACCCACGGAAAACCTAGGTTTTTGACCTCGCAGCCCTAGTTTACAAGCAGCTCTTGAGTGAGCTCCGTGTTACGCACCTCCAGGATGGGGGTGTCAAGATTTAATGCGGCTATACGCTTGTAAATTCCTACTACATGCCTATAGAAAGGCGTCGGGTTGATTGCCTTAGGCCCCGCTGGTTGCGTCTGCAGGAACAAACGACCCTGCACTCCCAAGAAATATGTTGCCAGTTTCCTGGCGGGGTGTTCCTCCTGAAGTTGCAGGACCTTAAGGGTCGTCTTCAAAGCATACGTGTCCGCGAGGGCGACCACCGAAGGGATGTTCCATCCGCCCTTCTCGCGAGGCAACCCCAACTGCTCGTATTTAACGAGGGCCGTTTTGGCCTTCCGAAAAAACCTAATTATTTGGGACTTGACCTTACTCGCGATCCTGTACGGCATGGCTGCAGAGTTTGTCAAAAACCACAGGCGCCCAGTGAAAACACCCATGAGTAGATATCGACGTACGTAGTACGGAAAGTTAAATTCAAGTGCCCTGGTTATGTCCTGTTTAAGTGTCTTCACCTCCTCCTCCCAACTTTGGTTGGTTACGCCAGTGGCCCTGTAATTTACTCCTAGGATAGTTACATTGTCTACGACAGAGATGCCGTGTAGACACGTTACCGGGGATGCATGAAGACATAAAGACTTGCATTTATGCAAGTTAAGTTTTGCGCCGGATAGCTCTGCATAGGATGTGAAAAGTTGAAGGACGGCGACGAGGCTGTCTTCGTCCCTGTGATATATCGTGATGTCGTCTGCATAGGCAGCTACCTTAAGTGAACCGCTACCTGGGATCTGCAACCCTAGGACACTCGGGTGTCTTTCTACCTGGGCAAGGAAAGGTTCAACTGTCAGCGCGAACAACAGGGGGGAAAGGGGGCAGCCCTGTCGCACGCCACGAGTTACCGGAAAGGAAGCAACTGTTTCATTATTTATAGTTAAGTCACTATGAATATCATTATACAGTTCCATGATGAGGTACACGAACTGTCTAGGAAAGCCGAATGCCAACAGAGTGGCAAAAATGTGTTTATGTTCTACCCTATCAAATGCCTGTGCCTGGTCAAGGGATGTAAGCCACCCCTTCGCTTGTCGCTGTCTCGTGTAGTCTATTATATCCCTGTTCAGCATGTTCAGGGTTTGGACATTACGTTCCACAACAGAGCAGGACTGCCAGGACTTGATGAGGGACGGCATGACTCCCTGTAGGCGCAAGGTTAAGACAGTGGTTAACATTTTATAATCGGTGCCTAACAATGCGATTGGACGCCAATTGCGTGGGTCCTTTAAGTTTTCTTGCGTTTTTGGAAGCAGAATAATTCTGCCATTCTTAAACGACGGGGGCAGCGTGTGCCTGCTCGTGAAAACATTCAAAACCTCACACAAGGCGGGTCCTATTACGTCCCAAAATGCATTATAAAATTCAATCGTTAAACCGTCACTTCCGGGCGCCGATCCGCGGTGGAGGCGGCGCATCGCCAATGTAAGTTCCTCTAAGCTTATGGGGGCAACCAGACTACAATATTCCTCCGAGGAGAGTTGTGGGAGATCACCTAAAAAAGGATGCTTAATAAGCGAGTACAAGTCAAGTTGCAGCTCATGAGTGCCCATGTTCTCAAAGTGCATACAAAACCTAACTACGTCCTGCCTATTTAAATTGCCGTGGTTTTCCAACTGACTGAGTCTGGTACTGATAATATAATTAAGAACTTCGGAGTGGGAACTCGGTAAGTGTCTGGCCTGGTAGGAGCATGCTGTAGTGGACGTCAGAGTCCTCAGCCGTGCCAACCTTAGTTTCAAGTTGTTAGCATAAGTCTTCATAAGTAAAGAGGTGGGTTTTCCTCTTTCCACTATTCTGATGCGCTGCAGCGTTGCTCTCACCAGTCCAGAATACCGGTGTTTCAATTTTTTTCCCTTATCCGTGCAGATTTTTCGCCACTCCTGCTTAAGACCATCCCAGCTGAAGTTTCCTATGGAAGCTGTCAGGCGGTTACGTAGGCTGGCCCTCGACGTCTCGTCACTAAGAAGACGATTATCCACTCGCCACGGTTGGCGATAAGGCGACCTGTCCTTAAGGTTCAGGGACACGGCCACTGGCCTGTGGTCAGAAATACCAAGGGCATACAAAGGCGGGTCTACCGCCTGGCAGTCTACGACCGCTGCCTGTAAGGACGAGGTTACATAAACGCGGTCTAATCGGGCCTGCCAGCTACTTCGCGACCAGGTGTGCTGGAAAGTCTGTCCATGACACAGTACATAAGCATCTAATAAATTGATCTGTTCTACTATTTTTCTTAATTGAGCTGTACATGTCTTTTTTTCCCTACCTGGCCCTGTCCTATCAGTTAGGTGATTTAAAACACAATTAAAGTCCCCTGTTACGATTAAGTGCTTCCTTTCCAGAAGCATCGGATTGAGTTGTCTATAAAAGCTCGCCATGGCTTGGCTTTTAACAAGTGCATACACGTTAAATAATCTAAATTGTTCATTTTGAAACTCAAAGTCAAAAATGACCATACGGCCGTCCGGGTAGAAAGTGAAATGGCCCCCGTTAAGGATGGACCAATTGAACACTATTATGGCTGTACCACACGCTTGGCGTGTGGGAAAAGAGAAAAAACCGCGGGCAGAGAACTGCCGTAGTTGGTCTCTGGCCTTACTTAAACAATCTATATTTGTCTCCTGTAGGCACAAAATGTCACACTGCAGTGTCCTAGCTGTTCTAACTACTAACTTTTGTTTATGTGGGGTGCGCAGGTCCCGAACGTTCCATGTAACTATCTTTAGAGACATTTATGTTTGATGATCACGACGTGACAATATTTATCTTTCTGCACCTTAATGCATGTGGCTAAACTGTTCTAGGAACCAAATGTAACGATAGATTATGGCATGGCATATTATTCACTAAATGGTACCAAACACATAACGGCTGAACTGTATGGACAGCCACGTGAAGCGAAAGGCTGTAAAGCGGCAAGTGTCACACTCACAGTTTACAATAGGCCCTCGTCAGCACCTGGTAGAATGGGACTAGATTCACTCCTTTTGGGGCCATCGTGCATGGGATACCGGTATGCTGGGGAGGATACCCTATCCTCGAAATAAAGCAAGACATAACACTTAAGACACTCAATTAATTGTTTGGGCAATATACCACTTTGCTATATGGCTGCCCGACTATGGACGGAGACAAATAGCGCATATTGCGCTCACACATCACTATCAAGTGTCTCCCTCGAGACAAAAAAAAAACGCTTCATGTGCTAAGTGTCGACAACTCGCCCATTCCACCACTACTACCGTGTTGCTATTCTAGTGGTGCACTCGAATGATCAAAATGCAATTACCACTGGGAAATGTACACTAAAGTTGCGCGCGCCAGGGAATCGGCCAACTGCCTGTCGTCGCCACCTAAAAGGCAGGTGACCGCTTCGGCTCGAAGGACATAGAATGCATGACATAATCGCACTCATTTGGCAGAGGAAATGGTTCAACAAGTTAAGTGCACGCCCGAACACATGGCTAGGCTTGACTCAATGTCACAACAAAAGAAAAAGGGCAAAAAATTAAAACGCCCGTATGGCACAGACGAGTATCTAGACAAACGCCTGCACCACTTTAGACAACCTAGTAACAACACTGCTCGGTCGTGTGCCTACAGCACATATTTCCGGACGAGAGGCCGCATAAAGACCATTGCGCTGACATCCGACTACATGGAAACATGCCCAAAGGCGTTGAAATACAAAATTGCAAGAAATGCATTGCTTGTCTTAAGAAGACAGGAGCAGACACACTAGGTGCAAGGTAGGCCGATAGGAACTTTGGCACGGCAATAAACCGACAGGAAAGCGGCACACTCGCGACACCGACAATGACGTACCCTTTTTTTTGGCATCTAAACTGCCAAAGACGAGCAAGGAGGAAGAAAAAAAACCGGGGGGGGGGGGAAGCTTGGCACATGTGCACAGACAGCCCTTCAAACACAAGATCAAAGACAGCAAGTTAGAACGCAAGACTGTTACGGCGCGCTTATTAGAAATAGGCATTGCGCAACCCAACATGACTGTCAAAGAAAAAAAAGAAAAAAAAGGCCGTCCTTATAGCGCGGACGGGTATCTAGGCAAACAGCCGTGCCCCTTTGGACAGTTAAGTAAAAAGCCACACTGCCCGGCCGTGCACCTACAGCACACATTATCAGACGGAACTTTGGCGGCGATAAGCCGACAGGGAAGCGGCACACTCGTGACACGAACAGTGGGTACATTTTTTTTCCCTTCCTGCGTCTAAACTGCTGAAAACCAGCAAAAAAAACAAAAAAGGGGGGCGGGGGGGGGGCGTAGCCCGACACATGTTCACCAAAGACTTTTCAAAGGCAAGTCACAGACTGAATGAAGAAAGGAAAGAAAAAAGAAAAGCCTTGTGTGACAGTAATGTCACAGTCACAGTTTTGGGCACTACTGGTAACACCTTTCGGGGAAGCTCGGTCGGTTTTTTCGGCGCCTCGCTGATGAGGGCAGCTCTGACAACACGTAACGGCGGAGAAGTCATGGAATGGACCCACCTATCAGTAGAAATCGCTGTCTGTGTCGACGTCGCCCGTCGCCGGCTGCTGGCTTGAGCGTTGCTTTGACTTCACCTCCTCGTGTTCGCTTCCCGGAGTGCTGTCTCTCCGGCGCCCTGCAACGTCACGTCGCGCCTTCTTGGTGCTGCGTCGAGTACGCTTCTCGTTGGTCTCGGTGTGAGCGCCCGGGCCCGAGGGCCTGAGCGAATGGGAAAGGATGCTACCGTGGGCGGTCTCGGGGTCGCGACTCCGGCTATTCCGCCCGCGGCCGACACCTGCCGGCATCGAGAAAGCTTTCTGTAGAGTGTGGTTCGGAGGTTCGGGTGTCGCTGCCCGCTCGTCGATGATGAGCTCACCGGGTTCCAACTCGTCTGACGATGCTGCTCCCGTCTGCCCCTCCAGCTCGTCCGCCGCCGTCATCTTCCCCTCTCGGTTCGGCTTCATCCCCACGGCACCATGTTGGCTTTCCTCCCGGCCACACCGCTGCGACGCGCCGTCTGTTGCGGTGCGGGTTCGGACGGCTGTTGCCGCCGGCTGGGACTGGACGGTTCGGTGCGCTTGGGCGCGCCTTCTCCTGACGCCTTCTTGGACGTTTGCTGTTCGGCGAGGCTGCTGGGGGTCTTGCCAACTGCGGATTGCAGGACCTCGCCGTGCCGCACGTCGTCGTCATCATCTTGCTTGTTCCACCACTCGCTGCATGTTGCGGCGCTGGTTACTTGCTCGGTCTTTGCCTTAAGGCTAAGCCTCCGCCCTCCCTGTGACCCTTTGCGCACCGCGAGGCGGTCCTCCTGGTTGTCTTTCCCGTCGCAGTGACCTCGTTCGAGGCAGCTTTCCTCAACGGCCATTTCTTCCACGCTAACCGAACTAACAGCACTGGCTGCGTCGTCCTCCGTCTCGTCGTCGCCGCTCGCGCTTCTTGCACTGTGTTCCGCTCGCTTCTCTCCCTCGCCGCTGTCTGCAACCCTCTCTGCTTCGGCGGCGGCAGCGTAGCTGGGCGTCGCCGGCAAAACTTGGCTGCCCTCCTCCTCCTGTGGCTCTTCTAGGCGCATACACACTTTCGTCGGCGCCTCTACCTGGCTGGCTGCTTGCCGCCCCTCCTGCATCGTAATGGACGCCTCTTGCGCCTGCGTTTTTTCGGGGATATGCGACTCCAGGCCGTCCTCTGCATCGTTAGGTTTTTGTCTTTTTGCCGGACGCAGGGTGGTTAGCCTCCGCTGCGGCTGCTCGGTAGCTAACGCCGTGGCGAGTGTCGAGAACTCATCCACTTCCATGGCTACCACCATACTGTATGTCTTCCTTGCGGTGCAGTCGACGCTCGCATGGGCGCCGCCGCAACGTCGACACGGTTCGGCACAGGTGTCCGTGCGGTGTCCAAAGACTCCGCATCTTGCGCAATGGGGGGTGTCGCACTGGGCCCTGAAGTGGCCCTCCTGGTTACAACGGCGGCAGAGGCGTCTCACGCCGCGGTATTCAAAGGTCGCCCTATGGCCGCCGACTCGAGCGAAATTTGGCAGCGGGTTTTCCGGCCTCATGTCCATTTTAATATACCTTGTTCCGGTGCGGATACTTGGGCGATCCTTATAGCGTGCCTCCTCAATTTTTAGTGTGGTTCCGTAGGACTTCAGGCCGGTCACGACCTCATTGTCTGGCACGTAGCAGGGCAAGTAGGGGCGAAGTCCTTATAGCGGCACCCGTTCGTCCCTCGTAGTCGTAGTTGTAGTCGTAGTGTGTAACCAGTCTTACGCTTTGACCTCCAAGGTGGTGCCGGTGGGAGATTTCTCCTGTGCGTTGTTGAACAATAAAAAAAAATTCGCAGCGTGCACGTTAACTAAAAGTCGAGTTCTGCTATCTCTCATTACCCATTAGCAGCCATTGGCATGTTCCAATAGGAAACGTTAGTAGAAGTAGAAGTGTTAAAAACCGAAATCTGATGTCTCTCATTCCCAGTAGCAGCCATTGTTTACCTCCGAGGTAGTGCCTGGTGAGATTTCTCCTGTGCGTGATTAAACAATAAAACATTTTCGTTCGAAACGCCGTACGGGAACAAGAAGCCGCATCAACAAGGCAGCGTCAGCAAGATCCCGCCGTACGTGAACAGGAAGCTGCAGCGGCGCGTCAGCGTCGGCAAGTTCCTGCTGTACGGGAACAAGAAGCCACATCAACAAGGCAGCGTCGGCAAGATCCCGCTGTACGTGAAGAAGCTGCAGCCGCACGTCAGCATCGGCAAGATCCTTCCGTACGGGAACGAGAGGCCGAGGCGGCACGTCAACGTCGCGAAGCAGGTCTTGAAAACGTTCGACAATGGGAAGCGGCGAGGAATCGCGCACATCGCCAGGCGAATTAACGGAAGAAAATTTCACGGTATCACTTCCAGGAATGTAGCGCAATCTCATCATCATTCACCTCGTGGATCTGCCGCCAATTTTTTTCTTTATGGTTTATCTTGAGGCGTCTGTCTGGCGCCTGGTATCGTCCTCATCGCCAGAATTCGGCGGTGTGCGCTTCTCTGAGCGCTTGTTTGCGACACCGTTACATAACTTCAGCGCTAAGGTCATTTTAGACAGTGCATAGTGCAGTATTACCAAAAAGTGGCTAGAAGTTTTATTATTTGCATTACTCGCTTCGAACAAACCCCCGACGGGATTCTGAGCTTAAGTGCTATGCAGTGAAAGTGACACGAAGGCAAGCTTAGTACGACCTTGTGATTGTCAGAATGAAAAATGTTTTCCTTCGAGCGGTCTCCTGAGGCAAAGCCATCTTAATTCACGGAGGGTAGGAAGGGACAGGCGTTAATCCCCTTTTTCCCCCACCTCGCCCGGAAAAAGCTGCCAGATTCTAATAAAGTTTGTTTATTCATTCATTGCTTAAAACAAAAGCCACACTTGCCAAACTTTTCTTATGTCGTTAACCACAAAGCATACCACATAACTATGCGTAAGTTATATTTTTCATTCGACAGATTGCTTGAAAAAGCAAGCCTCAATATAAATGAAAGTTCTATTCTTATTTTTCAAATTTCACACTAATAACAGGGACTTACAATGCCTACAATAGGCCTTTATCACCCCCAGGAAATATCTGTGCTTTAAAAAAGAAACAGTAAACGTGAAGCATTTAGAAATTTTTTGTCGAAGCAAAAAGTAATGAATGTGTAAAGAAAACTGAATATGCTATCATAGTCATAAAAAGATCAACGCCTTGAATATAAAAAATAGTTTTGTAGTATGGGTATCAACGCGTAATTTTATATAAATATAATTGGCCTGACACAGTTTGACAGCCTTGCCTGGGTATTATTGTATTTCCTTTTATTAGGAGGTGTTTTTCACACAGTAGCGACAATGTTATCACAACACAATATTCGAAAATTTGAAAGTTCATTTTGATAAAACTAATGCCAGATATTTTTCAAGACTGTGGCATGCAGTCCTACAAGAGCAACTCGAATTATCTTGACACAGAGAGAAAGAATTTTGTCATCATAAATTTTAATGGACAAAAACTTTTGCTTTTTTGTTTTGAGCAACAAAATCAATCACCTAAAATAATAAAAAAGGGAATATGCGTGTTACTCACGTAACGACCATTTCATGCTGTAAATATAGACAAAATAACATAATTCCCAAATCAGCAATCGCGTACTCAATTTGACTATATTTCAAAATTACATCGTTTTAAAAATACAGCATGAGAGAAGGTTGATTGAGGTCTTTCGCCTTCACTTGCTATGGAGAAAGATTATTTCTATATATAGTATGAATCAGTGTTCGCAATGTCACGATTATACGAAAACAGACTCCTTGAAAAATGGTGGTCGTCACCGAGCGGCACCTGTCTATTTTCCCGTTGTATATTAATATTTTTGAATAATCGTAATATATTGCTATTGGTCATTGGGGCGTGGTGTATAACTTTATCTGAAAAAATAGTGACATCATACACACCAAGTTTTCTCATCTTTCCTATAGCTCCCTTAGCTTCTCCACTAATATATGCAGGTATGCAGCGTGGAAGTTACGTAATTGCCTCTACTCGTAACTGGTCTTGTAAATGTGAAACAAAAAAACTGTTCGCCCCACAAATGTGTGCCACAGGCACACATTTGCGGGGCGAACTGTTTATATATTTATATATTTATGCACAGGTATGTGCCTCTATAGTTTGTGTATCTGCGAGCGCTGTGCCACCTGCGTTGAACAGCACACGAACGGCTTGCGTGCCACCACATTTAGATCACTGTCTCGTAATACTTTGTGGTTGTGAAGGCTAGCTTTCAGCTCGCGCCTAGAAATACGCAGTTATTGGTCGTTCCAAAATAAATCGCACTCCCGATGAAGAAGGTGAGAGTTGAGAAGCCAAGTTTGCCGTTGCGCGAGAGCAGCAACGGCAACGTCGATCGGTTCCGTGGAATTCAAGTACAGTTAGAGGAAAACTCCAACGCTGCAGCCATGATTAAGTCAAGTTCACGCTAAAGTTCAATATCACTGCTTCCAAGTTCAAGCTAAACTTGAACTGCACTACACCAATGCTGAAGCCAAGTTAAAGCTAAAATTCAAACAAAAGTTGAAGCAGGTGTTGTATAGCAAATAAGTATAGGACGGATGAAATTCACTCTAAATTGAGTATTACGTGGCTTGGTGAAAGGTTTGAATCATTTTTAAACAGATATGTCTTCGTACAGCCTTCCCGAACATGGTTTGATAGCGCCATCTTCTAGTGGTGCAACGAAGGAACGCCTTCCAAACTCTATCGACTTTTTGACAGAAAGCGCTGCTGCAGCTAATATCCGCAGCCTTTAAAATTGTACCCTAATGAATTTGTTGCACTTTACCGCCTCCCCGCTCCCTTCATCTAAACAAATAAATAAATAACACTCTTTACAATTTCGGCGGGACAGCTTGAGAGCAATTTGTGCACAATGAATTGGGTGCCCCACTGAACAAATATGAACGCATAAACCAGCAAGCATCCCAAGGAACTATTGTTGCTTCTCCATAGAGTTCCATACGACCTTGCTTAGTTCTGATAAGAGTGACTGTTCTTGGAATGCTGGAAAGATGCACAGAATGAAGATGTAACTGGGCAATCAAAGAGAGATTTTGTTTCTATTTGGTATAGGGCACACCTTGATTAACTACTAATTTCAAACAGGGCTCACGAACTTAGGAGATAAAGCAACTGTGATCACGTAAGCACGCAGAAGAAAATAATGTAATAAATCCTTTTTCTTCCACACTATTTTTTCTTTTGCAACTTTTTTTTCTCTGTGTTTCGGGGCAATGTGCAGATACTTGCGAAGCAACTGCTATACGAATGGAAGTGAGAAGTCAGTTAACATCAACAAATTGGAACTAGACAAACATGTAGAGGAGCTGTGTTTCAAAGTTGTTTCAACTGCTAGTGAAATTACGAGAATACGAAACATGTTTGCTGAAAATATTGAAACATTAGACACAAAAATATAGCTGGCAACAAAGAGGAATACCACAGCATTATAGATAGGGTGGCAAGTCTCGTAATTAAGCTTATTAGGATGTACAAGATGCAGGTGGTGCAGGCGAACGCACCAACATTCAGCCCTGATGATCATTTGGTTGAACGCCTTTGACGTTAAATCAGCAATGAGGAACGTAAAGCCACAGTATACTGATAGGTGGCTATGTCAGGGTAGGCAAGAAGCAGTTTGGAGACCATGCAGTGGGGGAATATGGCATCGGCTCTGGAAATGCCAGAAGAGAGTTAGTATTAGGGTTCGCAAAACGCAGTAATTTCCGGACCGTGAATGCCTTCTACCGAAAATTGGGTAAGTGTAAGTAGACGTGCAGGAGTGCCACAGGCAAAACGAAAAATCGTATAGACTTCATACTGTGCGCATCCCAGCCCATTGTTCAGGATGGGAAAGTAGTTGCAAGATTTGATGCAGTGACCACAGAATAGTAAAGTCTCGAATTTGCCTAGGCCTGAAGAAGAAATAATAGAGGATGATACGCAAGAATCCAATTAGTACTAGCGCAGAGAAGAAAAATGCACAAATTCATACTTTCGCTTCAGAGTGTACACGCCGCTATAACTGAGAGAACCGAGCTCAGCGTTGACGCAATGAATGATAACCTTTTGGTTGATACAATGCACACGAGACAGTGACGAAGGATAAGAAACACAGGACAGGTGCAGACTTCGCAACTAAAATTTACGAAGAAAAACAAGCGATGTTCTATAAAATAACAAACAGACAATTATAAACACTTAACAGCAAAAAAGTACAAATATGCGAGGAAATGCAGATAGACACGAGTATCATAGTATGCAGGTGCTGCAAGTATAGATAAATTCTGCGTCACTCAGAGACAGTGACCGCATACTGACACACTTATCGTCTTTACTTGTAATGTGGAACGCTTCAACTACTTCCCTTGCTGCTTCGATTTTTATGATGCGACGGTATCATTTTATTGTATAGGAAGGGGGCGCTGCCACATTCGTGACAATGAGCTGTGAGAGAGAACGGTTTTGTCTCAACAATGAGCGTCGATGTTCCCGAAGAAGAACGTCGACATATCTTTCACTTCGGCGAATGTAAGTTTTTCTGCGTGATAATGGTATTTTGTGCGCAATGTATTTTTGCCTACGGATTCGGCCACGCCAAAAGCAAAGGTCAAGTTTTACTTGCGGCTTTTAGTCCTACCTCCTGCTCATTCAAAGAAAATGAAGGTTGACTGATTCGGCTTCATAACAAACGCAAATATCGTTAACCAAAAAAACATGATGGTACCTAATTGTGGCGGTCTCAGACTAGTGTTTACATTCCGGGGCTAATTATACCTAATTATTAAGCAGGAAAACACTCAGCATGTGTACTTGAAAGGCATACAAGCTGTACAGAAGAAAAGCTGTTTGAGCTAGTGCTGAAAAAGGTCAAGTTCTGTCCTTGGATAACAGGGCGTAGTCTAGACGACGAGCCAAAAGCGTTGGGTCGGGTTGTGGCAGGCTAATATTTAGTCCTAATGCACTCATTAGTTGGCGCTTTACGTTCGTGACGTGACGACACCACAGCACTCTGCGTTCCTCTTTTCTGTTTTTAACACGCAGGTCAGCAAATCGCTGCACTTTCAACTCAGATAAGTGGTAATATTTAGGCTGACCATTTATTTCGTGTCTTCGGCTTGTGTTTCTACCTCATTGTAAGCTTCTTTTTTTTACTTTGCCAAATGAATTCCAATTTATCTGGACTACAAGTGTGAGAACCTTCAATAAAGGCCGCAAACAGGGCGTGCAGTTTTTCCTTATTGGAATGACCGAATTACGTGCAGTGACAGGAGGTTATCAGCAGGCACAATAAATGGTTAAAAATAAATTGGGTGCTGCGAAATCAGTCAGTACAGCCACCGACTCGACGGATTACAAGCGCTCAAGCAAGAAAGAAATACAACAGGCTGCGCATAGCGCCGCCCACTCACGTTTCTCTACGTATCCACAATTCGAGGCGTCGATTTCGGACAACGATAATAGTGAAACGCACGTTCACAAGCTGCCCTGGCAACTACATGCATCGGGCGGGCCATTCAGCTCCCCCAAGCCCCTTTGTTTTTTGCCTTTCGTTTCGCACGTCTTTATTATCTATTTACGTTTTTTTCTTTGTTTTTTATGCTGGACTTATCTTTCCCGCTCAAGAATTGTGCCATCGATTCTCAAGCCAGCGAGGTTGGGTTGCGAGGAACTTCCACGTATAGATGCATAACAGACGGGCTGCGGTGTGCGCCATGAAAATTATCAATGCCCAGAATGGCGTGCCACTTTATCTTTCGCCACGACCAGCGGTAATGACGACAGTTCCTTCGTTGCTACTACTCTAGCAGTACCATTGCAGCTACTGCCTGTGACGGTAGCGGTCCTCGTTCACATGCAGCCATCTTCCCGGTTTCCCCGTGGCAAAAAAAAGTGAAATAAAACGTAGCATGGGATGTGAAGCCTAAAAAAACAAGAACAAAAAAGAAAAGGAAGTTGACACGAAGTACACTCAGTCTTTTCCTCCGTCCCATTGCACCGGCCACCAGGAGAGAAGAAGTAATCACGAAGAAATGAGCCTTCCTCCTGGGTCAAGCGCATTCAAGAAAGAAGGAATGTCGATCATGTGCAGGGGGTGTTGTAGGTACGCTTCTTAAGAAAAGCGAGAGATAAGCACGCACAGACAAGGTCCTGCGGGGCAAGGAAATGTGAGCCTCTCGTTCAACTTGTTCTCTTTTCATTCCTTTGTTATTTTCACCTCCTGGTCTGTTTATTTTTCTTCTACGTCTTTTTACACTCCAACTCTTCCAGTCGCACGTGCTTTCGGCGCGCGCATTCCCATCGCGTGTAAATGCATTCTCGCGCCGTTTCATCGCTCACTTACCGTTCCCATTCGGTGTCTATGTGCACGCGCGGCAGTCATGAAAAGATATGCTGCGAGGATGTCATTTGCTTCGCAGCGATTGCCCGTGCATTAATACTGTGGTGTCCCCGCTTCAGTACTAGCAAGAGTTATCTATACCTTGTTCAACCTCTACGATTGCACTGCAGCGTTGTTTTGCATACATATACCCAGAAATGCCCGCTCGACACTCGTTTTGTTTATGCGACAAAAAGAAGAATAGGGGAGGCACTCATACCTCGATGATGCTACACATATATACAAACCGAGGTCCGCAGTAAACCGACGCCATTAGTATGTCTTCGTTCCTACTGCCGTTCTTGCTGTATGTACACACCCGATGTGCTCTTTGCGAGCTGTGCTCGTGCCAGTGGTAGCCCCAGATAACGCCGCGGTAGTTTGCCGTTATTGCTACGACAGAGAAATACAGGAAGTGCCAGATGCTGTCCTATACACAGTTCGCGTGGTCGCCATGAACGAGTCCTCATCGTTATGCTGTAGTCTCAACAAAGCGTGGGTCAATAACTAGAATTGGAGTGCTTGTGCCTAGATGTGCTGCTCTTCGCGCGTAGCTGAAACAGTCTTCAGGTAAAAAAAAATATATTATTAGGACTCCTAAAAACTGAGTTGGGCTTGCACTAGGGCTTCTATTCAAATTTTAAATCTTGAAGAATTAATCTGGTGTAGAACTACTGGTGAATCATATAATACGAACACTATGTCCAAGAGTCCGGAATCATTTTTCTAGCTGCAAGCCACGAAATCGACAAACTGAGGTAGTCCTTATCTGCAGCATGAAGCTTAACGAGCTCTTCCAAGTTGATCAGAATGGCAACTACAAACCCAAAAACGTTTTTCCAATTGTGACAACGAGCACAGTAACAGCAGCAACGCGACACTGTGGCGCTACCATGTGAGCTACCGAGTAACGTAAAGAAATTCTAGGGCAATACCACTCAATGCATTACCGGAACCTATTAATATTAATTTGCATCATTATTATAATATTATATTATTATTATTATATTATTATTATTATTATTATTATTATTATTATTATTATTATTATTATTATTATTATTATTATTACTATTATTATTATTATTATTATTATTATTATTATTATTTATTATTATTATTATTATTATTAGTAGTATAGTAGTAGTAGTAGAGTGTAGTAGTAGTATTTCAGTCTATCAAAAACTACCCTACCGATTGATATACCATAGAAATGCGCGACTGTTTACGCGTCTGTTGTGCTTCAAATCCCTAGATTTTGCATCTTCGTGATCACTTTTCCTTACAGAAAACTGATGAACAGTATATAATACGAAGTTCCTCCTCATGGTAATAATAATGACTGCCACGAGTAAAAAAAAAACAAAGAAACCAGTCGCCAACATTCCGGCTAATACCTGCAGCAACGACAACGTTCCTACGAGGTAGGTAATTTGGCCAGCACCGCCAGCGGCTCAATTTACTGACACGTCGAGACGCAAAAAAAAAAAACCATAACATCTCATCCCTTCAAAGCATCATCACGCCTGCGTACGCGCGTTACTACGACGTAAACACCTCCTCGAGAAAACAAATGCGAGGTCGTCTACAACGATGATTGCCGCGGTGATCACAACGCGTACACGCATTTACCGCAAACAGACGCGCACAGTGTGTACGCGAGCGCTAACGTGCGTCGTTCAACCTCGGAAGTATTATGCGCAGCACGCTAAGCGCTAATGATCAGACGGAGCAGCGCTCAGCATCCGCGATGGCGCTAAGTGGAGGGATCAGAACCGAGAGCATTTTTTTTACGAACGCCACGAAGCTTTCGCCTATCCGGCTGACAAATTCCGCATTACAAGCGCGGTATTTTGGGCCACCGTGAAATGCAAATGGCGCTTCGTTACGCCGTTGCTGCATGCGAAGCACCGGTGCCGGCTCTACACATAGTGGGAGTTGTTTGTACCTCTTTGAAAATACGTTTTCTAGGCTTTCTTGTTATCGCTGCAGCAACAAATGACACCATCTGTCATGTCAGGGTTTAGCGTAGATTCTCTTGCATTGACTTCAGGGGCGTGTATGCCGAGTAAGTCAGATAACTATGGGTGAGCCCTCATTTTTTGACATCGATTATCAAAGCAATATTCATATGGTAAACCGACAAATAGGACTACAAATAAATAAGAAGGGTGTTCGTCTTGCGAGGGTATCGGTGTCGGCGTGGCAGCCATTCGCCCCTTTTGTATATGCCCATCTTTCAACACACACACTTATTTGCAACGTTTTGGTCGAGGTTTTGGGTACAATAACGGTGCCACCGGCGAACCCCGACGAACTGGCGCAACACGCGGAGTCTCACCCAAGTCGACGAATCATTCGCCTGTCGTCAGTAATCCCTTTCAAAACTAACAACGACAATGAAACACTTGCGCCCTGTCTCCCATCCTGCAGGCATGGTTCAAGCCATGAACTTTCGCGGTAAAAGCCGGTGAAGATGTGAACACATGGAAATATTCTACCTATGGCCAAGTCGGTTCAACAGCGTGAGTGTCACCAGTCAGCTTAAAATTGTCGGCCTCTTCTGCTAGGGTACCACGTCTTTGTGGTATCGAAACCGCTAAGAGAGCTTCACGAAGCAGTAAACTTTGTAGACGAAATCGCGAAACGCTTCGGAGATCCAGCGGCCAAAAAGATTCATGACGAGAAAATGCTGACACAGCGAGCTCATGTTCCTTGGAAAAACCTTCACCACGTACATTGAAGAAGGGAGGAAGTTGTGGAAGGTCCTGGATCCTCAGAGCACAAAAGAGGACAAAGTTGGTCACCTTCTAAAAGGAATCATGAAGGACGTATACAAATCCCAGGTTGCAACACACAGTCTGGAGTCTAGTAAGTGACATCATCCCGCACCGCCAGTAAATTTGAAGTCCTGAAAGCTCGGCACATCATACCAAAGTTCGGCTGATTGACCAACGTGACTGATGTGGCCAGCGTTGACATCGTTTTAACCCCGTCAGGCCTCGCGCCACTTATTTGGCAAATGGTGCGCGAAAAGCCCGACCGACGTGAAATGGCTTTTTTCCTGTATCTTCGCGTTCCGTAGCCTGTTCCTAACTGCGACTTCAGTGTGACGCTTCGCCGATGCCGCCTCCTTAGATAACTGAAGCTTCACGACTTGTTCAAGCGTAGCAAACCCTTTAATGAACGCTCATAGCATTTACCAGATTCATGAATGCAAACGGTGGCTACGCACGGACACCATTTTCAGTTTCTCAAGTGTGGGACAGCCGTGCCATCTATTTTTTTTACTGAGAAATTTAGCATGGTCCGTGAGTGCCCCATCTGCTTTCGATGCGCGTCCACGGCGAGGTCCCCCAATTTGATCCTAGGTGCCTGTCACATGTGGGCGCCATTATCTGAGCAACCAAGCACTTTACATGGGCTCAACAATCGAAATTCCGGTGATACACTGATCTTCCGAGACTGATATCAAGACTACCTGCTGACCTAATTACAGCAGCAACTCACCAGCTTCCGTACGGAACTTGACGCCACCGCCTTTACAGTACTGCGGGTCTCTAATCCTCGGTGGCGTCTCACGTCTTCGCCACTGGGAAGATAGGTGGCGTGACCAATCCTGGTGGGAGCGCGCGTCTTTAGCTTCACAGAACTATGTCTTCGCCAGTCACCCTGCATCACAACAAAATCAGTGATTAGGTAGAAATGTTTCTACGTCGGCCTTAGTAAACACAAGAACAAGACTATCCGCTATCAAACAGGACTCCAAAACTCAACTAGGTCATCAGGTAATGTTTCTCTGAGACAACGCTAAGACATTTCGCGCTGTAAGTCGACAACTGCTCCGACCTCTTAGTGTGTGCGAAACCGTGAACGTTTATCTCTCTGATAAGCTATATCATGCCGAATTTTCAGTACTTTCTAAATCTACTCGTGATGTATTTCTTGGTCTCAATCCATACAGCAGTGTGATACAATTATAACAATACATGATATTTGATAAGAATATTGAATTTGGTAGTAATATTTTATATTGTAGGCACTACTACAGTACTTTATCATTATATTTGTATATTACCACCACCATCTCCAGTTTTCTTCTCAGTGCTTGAGCAGTAGGTGCGATTAAAAATTCACATATTCTTATGGCTGCATAACAACTGGTTGCCTTCCCTGTAGAAACCCTATGTTTTTATATTACACCGCATGCGCGTATGCTTATTCCCATTAGCCCTTCAACCCCATACCCTCAACATGCCACTCGCATAGTCATATGAGTTGCACGTAACTTGTTAAAAAAAGATATTTTTCCACCCCACTGTTTATGCAACCAGCATGGCTGTCAATTCAAGGCACGTCTTCAAGGCTTTACCCTTTTGGCTTCATCTAGATTCGGGCTCCATGGCTCGAATATAAACAGTGAATTCGATGAAGCTCAGCTGTCCAATACCGTAGTCAATAATATGCCGTAGCAGAATAACTAAGTAACAAAATAAGTACAATTATCATACTTTTAAAGGAAGTAGATGATGTATACACTTCTGCATGGTCACTACGCTTTGAGGATACGGGCCATCTTCCTACCCTTATTACAAAGCAAACTTGACCAATACCCTCGCCCCATTGCAGGATAGCATACCAAATGCTACCATCCGGTTAATCTTCTTACTCTCTTTCTCTTCTCCCTTTCTCTGTCTGTCTCTCGCTCGTGGAATGAGGTTTGTGTACTTCTATCAGCCAGCTCCTTTCTGCAATAATGTGTTGGTGGTAATAATACTACACTGAAACCTTGGTGATACAATCATGGCACAACAAACTTTGGGGTCATAAGGTTTTATTTCTGTGGTGCGCCTAGACCAATTAGCTTCCGGTGCAGTACCGAGGCATTTTCACCCCGCGATGCTTGATACGAACATTTTTTATTCTCTCTCTCTCTCTCTCTCTCTCTCTCTCTCTACGCTACCACGCAGGTACGAAGAGGCACTACCTGTACTGTGGCGGAGTGGTACGGCCGTCGGGCGGGGAACCCATGCGAGAGCATGTTCTCCGGGTCGGCAGTGCGTCATGTCAATGACACGTCGTAGAGTTGGTCGTAGCTCCCGAGATGGTGTGCGCGATTCTTGGAGGCTTTAACGCACATTCGCGTGATTTCGCGATAAATTGCGAATTTCATTGTTGTGTTTTTTTTCCTTACTTTTTTTCCTTTCAGTGGCCCCGTGTTCCTATGCATGAGGTATCGTCGTTGTACCATTCTCACACACGAATACCACATCAATAAAAGCCATATTTTAGCAATGAAATATTTATTAATGGTGCCCGAAAACCAAAGAGGAAGCGGATGGTCTCGGCGAAGAACGTAGGCCTTGCAACGTCAACGTGCCGATTGTAGATGGAGGTGCACACTTGCGAACTCCCCAATATGTGTTGGAGACACTCACATTTTGAAGAAGCCTTGGGTATATGCATTACGTGACCATAAAACCCCGAAAAATTATCCTCGACACCACTACGATAAGAAAATTATAAAATCTAAGGACAGTGCTTCCAAAATGTCCTGGCTTTGATCTGACGCGCGCACAGCAATTCTTCAAGTTGTTTTGCCACACTATTTTTGTCTTATGCGGAAAAGATTCCGACAATTTTGAAGGGGCTACTACCAGTCACGGATAACAATATATATTGTGCAATTATTACACGTGTCCATATGTACAAGTAACCCGCCTTGGTTGTCAAGTGGCTAAGGTACTCAGATGCTGACCCGCAGGTCGCGAGATGGAATCCCAGCCAGCGCATTTGTGATCAAGGCAACAATGCTTGATCGTTTGCTTGAATTTAGGTGCACAGTAAAAACCCCAGGTAGACAAAATTTTCTGGAGCCCTCCACTACGAAGCCTCTCACAATAACATGAAGGTTTCATCACTGTAAACCTCAAGAATTTTTTCATGTTTATTTACGAGTGCTCGTATGATTTTCGACGTCAAAAACTTTATCGGCAGTCTTATAGAGCTATTTGTGGTATTTCTGTGTTCCGGAGAAAAAAATGAATGAAAATGTACGCCACCTTTATTTTATTGCATACTAGTTTTTCATGCTTTCTGGTGACACAACGTAATATGATACGAATATTTTTCGTGACACAACAGATTCGTATCGCCGTGGTTTTATGGTGTTACACTGGATAGTTTTCCTTTTCTTTAATGAAACCTGTATGTGTCATCATATGCTGTGCATTTGTTTGCATTTTGTTCACATAGCGATTCATACGTCAGTATTGGGCGTTAATGAGACATTGACCAAAGCTTTAGCTATCTATTGGTTCTACATACAGTATGTGCAGCCCAGCAGTGGAGGTCATGGAAAAAGTGCACACACCTTAGTTCCGTTTGTTATTCTAGCACGACTGAGGAATAAAAGTACAGTGCACTTACATTCGATCTTTGCCATTACCGTTGTAATGCTACTTCCAGTTGCGTATTTGAGCGCAGCGTTTAACTAAAGGTGCAATAACACACGAAGTTCGTTTAGACTTTTCGATTACTGTTAAAAATAACTGTCGGCCACTTGATGCAAACTACTTTGCATCAAAGGGATGCAGGTTCCCGAAGAAGTGCAATATCTATGCGGTGTTTTTCATTCTTCTTGGGGCCACTGCAAGCGTTGCAAGATTATGAAATCAGAATATTGGCGACAGGTGAAAATGTTTGAGAACTGGTCAGCTCTCTTTTACTCTACTGTATTTCTTTCCCCGCGTCTTTGCGCTGCCCTTTCAAAATGAATGCTTTGGGAAAGTATCTCGTGTATACTAGTGGGCTCGAAAATACCAGTGAGTGCACCGTGACTTGCCGTTACAATTGTGACTATCGAAACTTTTGTCATAGCAATAAACACTACACATGCACGTCAATGATACAGACGTGACGTCAGTTAATCCCAATTGTGGTTCCTGTTAAGGCTCGACTTTTACAGAGGTGATCTGTATTTACACAATTCAGCAAGCTATCTTCAAGACTCTAATCATATCGTGGTTTTCGGACGTTAATCTCCACAAATCAATCAATATCTAAAAGACTTTCTCAACCCCAGTGAAGTATGTTAATGAAAGTAACGTATCAAATTCGAGTATTTTCACTGCACTATCTTTGGTCTAACATGAGTACTGACGTTACATCAGGGCATAAGTTTCACCTTAAACGCCAGTGTAGTCGACTTCCCTGGATAACCGAAGTTGTGCGCACAACTTGAAAGCATCGAGCCATGTCGTAAGGCATGGCTCAAAGCCCCCCCCCCCCCAAAAAAAAATGAAGCATAGAATTCCCACACTGCTTCGCATGAAGCCGTTGCCACAAGGCTAGCGATCTGCCAGATTTCGGAGTTCAAAAAATATTATCACATTTCTGTACCACCGAACCACTTGTGAACGTAACTGGTGTCGGCCGCTGGTTTACGAAAAAATAGGAAAAATCAAACAAAAATGATTAAACGCATCAGCCCTACATGCTAATATTTATCAGTCAACCGAATTTGCCCATGGAATATTTCCAAACAAATATTATTACTACATTCCTGCACTTCTCAGTTTATTTTTTACTGCTGTCACAGAATGAGCGCTCAAAAAGGGCGGGCCGCCAAATTCTCGCGACCAACCGCCGGAGTGACGCCGCGAGGTCAACGAAAAGGAAAGAGAAAGAAAACAAACATCTAAAGGCTCCCCGGGCGCGCGAGCCTCTCCTCTCGGAAGCGTGGCTTCGCCGACGAACCTCCTCACCCCACAATGGCGGCCGGGCAAGCACTGGAAATTTCTAGAAGGAAAGGGGCGTGTTTTGCCGGGTTGAGTCATCTGTCGGGGACGGCCCTCGTACACTCTCGCGCCTCTCCCCAGCCTTCGCTGCGTATCGCGCCGACGAAATGACGAGAACTTTCTGGAATGTCGCGCGGAAGGTATTTAACCGAGCAGCGGAGATGAGAGATCAGGAAAAGACGGTAGTTAGCGCCAGAGTGCGTAGGGTATCCCGCCGTGTAGTCGGCGAAGGTTTTGTCCGTAGGGACAAAGCAGGAGAAGACGTGAGGTTTCCTGGAAGAGAAACTTCGGAGGAGAAGACGGAAGTTAGCGCCAGGCCGCGTAGGGATTCCGCCGTGTAGTCGGCGAAGGTTTTGTCCGTAGGGACAAAGCGGGAGAAGAAGAGGATTTCCACCTGAAGGGTGAAGGCTCGAGCTACAGGCAAGAGCGTGTGTCTACCGCTATCGAGCGAAGACGCGTGGCAACAGCTGCGTGTGTGAAGCCGACGTGTTTCCGGCGAAGAAGTTGGAAGCTTGGAGAGAGGCCAACTGAAGACGCGAGGTTTCCTGGAAGGGAAACTTCGGCGAGGTTTCCTGGAACAGAAACTGCTGGGGCAGCGGAACGACAACAACGCTGGACTTTGAGTGAGTGATTGTCGGAAGAGTATCCTCCAGACTTTTGTTCCAAGAACTTTGGACTGAATAGGTTTTCTATCTCTTTCGTCTTTAAGTGTCTTGGTTGTTCAATGCATGCGACTGCATTGTAGTGTGTATTGTTGTCTGCGTCCGTTGTTTTGAGTGTGGCTGATTGTACTGTGTAGTACGTTGGTTGATTGGTGACATATTGTACTCAACTATTGTGGAGTGTGCATACTCATGTATTGTTTTCGATCTGCCATTATTGAGAATATAATTTTGTTTGTTTATCAACTCTCGGCTCTGACTTGTTCTTTGGGCCATAGCCGGCGTCTGCTGGCGCGCCAATAAGTACCACATCTAAATTGTCCACGCTTTCGTGGTGCGGTTCGGGGGGCTGATACTTCGGCTCTTGGAATTAGCCCGGTGATCGCCTCCCTAATTAACGAGACCCGTGTGACAACTGCACATTTAGGTTCGATAGAATGGGTAACTGTGAAAAAAAAAACAGCAAAAGCCGTAAACCCCTCCAGGAACTCTAAACAAATCCTGCATCTGATGTGAGGGATGCATCCCTCTGAAGTGAGGGATGAATCTAGTAATGTCATGCGCTTCCCCAGTAATAATGCTACTAACATTAAGGGAAAGTGTCCTTTTATGGCATAGTTGCCAAGTTGTTATTGTGCACATAGAATCACATTGGCTCCCATCTGACCTCGTCTGGCAGCAAACATTTCCCGTTTTTTGCATGACTAGTTTAGGGCTACTTTTGAGTTCTGGATCTGTCACATTTTGTAGCCGTTATCTTTACTGTTTAGAGAAAAAAACTGTTTCTAAGCTTTACGGTCGTTGCGTTTCACTGCGAGCGTGTGTTTACAGAACCACTAGTAGGGTGATTCCCATCAAAGCTCCCAAACGCAGCAGTATCTGGCACACCTGCAAAGTGGAGTCGCGAAGCTGCAAACGCTGGCAAATGCGTGGCCAAGAGGACACACACGCTGCACTCCAACTATGTTAATGCTACGCGCAATCGTGTTTCCATTGTGGACACGTTTTGTCGTGTGAAGGCAATAAAAATGGAAACTCGCAGCAAGGATGCAGCTGTTCTCTTTATCTCCAAACTTTTTTCACAACTCGAAGATGGACTATTACTAACTTTACTAACCGAAAGTGGCTTGTTGATTTTTGAAAAAAAAAACCGCTCTAACCTTTAATGATTTTGCTGCCTGGTTGCTTGGAACATTATAAATCATTGTGTATCTGGCAAGAAATCCACGTAGTTCACACTGGCTATACAAATGCGCATTAAATCAAATATAAATTTACGCACTGATCCTCGGTGGGTTCTCTCAGAACAGCAAAGCGCCACTCATACTACCACTTATGTTCGGTTTGGCTAAAAATTAGGTGTGGAAGCCAAATGGCTGCGCCACTTTGGCTACTCTTAGTCCAGCTCCGGCTCCGTCTCGTATTCAGTCAACATCGTTCGTTGGTATTGTTTACATTCCACGCAAATCTAGAAATGCAAACAAAACGCCTTCTCTGGCCGAAAACTTGCTCCAATGCTTCGCCAATCATCCGTTGTCACAGAACCAGCGCTAAAAATGGGCGCGCCGCCAAATTGTCGTGACGAAACGCCGGAGTGGCGCCGCGAGGTCAAAAGAAAAAGAAAACAAACATCTAAAGGCTCCCCGGGGCGCGCGCTCTCCCCTCGGAAGCGTGGCTTCCCCTACGAACCTCCTCACCCCACATCGGCGGCCGAGATAGCCCGCGAAAGTTCTAGAACGAAAGGGGCGTGGTCATACCGAGTTGAGTCATCGGCCGCGGAGGGCATTCCAACCGTCTCGCCCTCTTCCCAGCCTTCGCTGCGTATCGCGCCGACGAAATGACGAGAACCGTCTGGAATGTCGCGCGCAAGGTATTTAACCGAGCAGCCGAGATGAGAGATGAGGAGAAGACGGAAGTTGCGCCAGGGTGCGAAGGGATCCTGCCGTGTAGTCGGCGAAGGTTTGTCCGTAGGGACGAAGCAGGAGATGAAGAGGATTTCCACCTGAGGGGTGAAGGCCCGAGCTACAGGCAAGAGAGTGTGTTTACCGCTATCGAGCGAAGACGCGTGGCGACAGCTGCGTGTGTGAAGCCGACGTGTTCGGGCGAAGAAGTTTGAAGCTTGGAGAGTGGCCAAGTGAAGGCGTGAGGTTTCCTGGAAGAGAAACTTCGAGGGCGCGGAACGACAACAACGCTGGACTTTGAGTGAGTGATTCTCGGAAGAGTATCATCCAGACTTTTGTTCCAAGAACTTTGGACTGGATAGGTTTCTATCTCTTTAGTCTTTAAGTGTCTTGGTTGTTCAATGCATGCGACTGCATTGTAGAGCGTATCGTTCGTTGTCTATGTTCGTTGTTTTGAGTGTGGCTGATTGTACTGTGTAGTACGTTGTTTGATTGGTGACGTATCGTATGTAACTATTGTGGAGTGTGCATACGTGTGTATTGTTTTTGATCTGCCATTAATGAGAATATAATTTTGTTTGTTTATCAACTATCGGCTCTGACTTGTTCTTTGGACCACAGCCGGCGTCCGCTGGCGCGCCAAAAAGGACCACTTCTAAATTGTCCACGCTTTCGTGGTGCGGTTCGGGGGGCGGATACTTCGACCCTTGGAATTAGCCCGGCGATTGCCTCCCTAATAAACGGGACATGTGTGACAATTAATCTGGCGTCCGCGAAACCGGACCTTTTGGTGCACAGTGTGTCCAAAGTAGTGAGAAAGAGCCTCGAGTTGTTGATACTGCTATCGGAACGATTTTGTGTGTTGTTCGGTGTTCTCGTTAACGAGTGCAGGGGAGTGTTCCGATAGACGGATTTAGGCAGATACCTTTTGCACGCGGCAAGGTTTTATTTGCGAGTTGCGAGACACAATGGATCTCGAAAAGTTAGTCGCTCTTGGTGAGAAGATGGGTCAGTTACACGATCAGGGAGGTACTCACACTGTCCAATGGCATATTGGACGTCACCTAAGTTTCCACCAACGTTAATCTTACACATGCCGGCCGGTGAACCTGGTTTGATCACTCCGCAGCAGCCAATTTTTTTTTTAGGGGCGAAACTCTTTAAAACGGCACCCGTTCGTCCCTCGTAGCCGTTGTAGTATGTAACGAGTGTAACATTTTGACCTCCAAGGTGGTGCCGGTGAGAGATTTCTTCTGTGCGTTGTTGAACAATAAAAAAAATGGTGCTCAATGTACATGCCAATGCCTGCTAATGGGGAATGAGGAACAGGAGCATTCGGCTTTTAGTTAACGCGCACTCTGGCTTTCGTGTACTACCCATTTTTCTCTTTGTTTACGGCCGCCGTGCCGCGGTGGTATAGTGGCTAAGGTACTCGGCTGCTGACCCGCAGGTCATGGGATCAGATCCCGGCTGCGGCGGCTACATTTCTGATGGAGGCGGAATTGTTGTAGGCCCGTGTGCTCAGATTGGGTGCACGTTAAAGATCCCCAGGCGGTTGAAATCTCCGGAGCCCTTCAGTACGGCGTCTCTTATAATCATATATATGGTGGTTTTGGGACGTTAAACCCCTCATATCATCGAAATTGTGGGGCCTCGAATTAGCGGACGAGCGCCATGCCACGCTCTTGGAGTGAAAGGACACAGTCGACGAGGTCGGTACAGCAAAACACACACACATTTTTATTTGACTAATTTAGACGACGATATCGTCCGCTGAATCGATACATCAGTAATGAACACGCTAGGACATCATTACACAATAACACGACAAACACACAACATGACAAACACACTAACACACCCAAGGCGGCGTCGCCAACGCTTGACTCACCACGTGGGCCTACAGTAGGCGGCCCGCGGTGCCGTCCATGGCAGACCCACCGCAAGAGACAACTGTTCGCGGCAACCGCCACGCTCAGAAGAGACTCGCTGAACTCTCGCCCACTACCAAGGCCTGCCTTCCGCCAGGGGTCACCGCCGGCGCTACCACTCCACCAACAGTGGTACTCAACGCGAACACAACGCCACCTATCGCCCGGTGGTAGTCACCCGAAATGCGACCTTGGGGTGAGACACGTGCACCACACGGCGCAAACAACTTTACAGGAGGTGCCAGCACCCCCACAAAATCAATCAGTCAAATCTTTGTTTACGGCCTCTCCACACTCTCTGTGCTTGACAGCAGCCATTTGCTTCAAAACCGCACCCCTGCACTAGAAATAAAAAATTAACAAATGAAAAACAACAGTATCAACTTTTTTTCAGACTTGCAAAAAATTCACTGTATTAAACGTGACCATGTGCGGCCATGCTTTTCGATTCGTTCCATCGTAATTTTTTTCATTCATTTACGCAGTACTACAAACGAAATAAAAACCGTGTTTATTCTTTGCTTCAGAAACCTTAATAATATTAGCCTACGTCATACCCCTACGATTTGCATAGATATGAGAAAAGAAATTGTTGCGAAGGTTTCTGTTTCAGGCGCCAATGCACACTTTATGAAATTCGTCCAGGGACGTTTGCAACGCAGTTACAGGGTGGCTGTGACTTGCCGTTCACGGGCATATGACGTACATTTTCAATCCCCGAGACGGTAATGAAGCTCCTCACACACGTCAGAAATATTGGGATATTTCTTCGACACCCGTATCTTGCGACTTGTGCCGGCTACAAGGTTATCTGCATTGAAGGGTCATTCGATTCCTGCAAGCTGTTTATTACAAGACTGCTGTATACTATAACCAGGTCTTGCGAATGCTATTAGTTTAACTGCTGGCAGATCCGTCAACTACATGGGGCAATTATAAAGTCGTTTACATTAGCCTTTCCACGTTCATTATTCTGATGCTAGCAATGTTCTAGTTTTGAATAGCTGGCAGGAGGATTCGGCTGTAACGTCAAGTGGTTGGATTATGCTAATGCTGCCAAATCTAGCGCGCGTTGTGAGTGGTTGGCACACCAGCAGAAACCACGGGCCGTCATTGTCTGAAAAACCGTCTGCTATGTCGAAATGATAAAGGGTACTTACCAGCGCAAACGACAGGGCAGGAGGGGACAGGAGAAGAGACGAGACAGAGCGCTGAACTGCCAACAATTTATTTATTGTGAAGGTATTCGCTTTTATACAGTTACCAGTCACGCTAGTCTCTTCTCCTGTCCCCTCCTGCCCTGTCGTTTGCGCTGGTAAGCACCCTTTATCATGTTATACCAACACGCCCAATCCCACTGTCTCTTGATGTCGAAATGACACTGCCATCCTTGCTCGGGAACAGTTACACGATCAGGGAGGTACTCACACTGTCCAATGGCATACTGGACGTCACCTAAGTTTCCACCAACGTTAATCTGACACATGCCGGCTGGTGAACCTGGTTTCATCATTCCACAGCAGCCAATGTGTGTTTTTTTTTTAGGGGCGAAGCTCCTTATAGCGGCACCCGTTCGTCCCTCGTAGCCGTTGTAGAATGTAACAAGTATAACATTTTGACCTCCAAGGTGGTGCCGGTGAGAGATTTCTTCTGTGCGTTGTTGAACAATAAAAAAATGGTGCTCAATGTACATGCCAATGCCTGCTAATGGGGAATGAGGAACAGGAGCATTCGGCTTTTAGTTAACGCGCACACTGCGATCCCCATGAGCAGCCATTGGCATGTACATTGAGCACCATCTGACAAGAAAGGGTTGCTACGTAATAATCGCTGGGTATAACCTCCTTATTTTTAGAAAGGTTTAGCGAGCGTTGAGCCGCAGTGCCATGAATACAATGAACTAGTATATACCATGAACTCGATGTGGTTAAAGGTGGGAAGTAGATACAAAGTGCAAGCCGTAAGAAAGTAAAAGTCGAATTCTCCTGTCTCTCATTTCCCATTAGCAGCCATTGGCATGTACATTGAGCACTATCTCAAAGGAAAATGTTGCTACGTTATAATCACTGGGCGTAACCTCCTTGGTTTTAGAAAGGTTTAGCGAGCGTTTCGCCGCAGTGCCATGAATACAGTGAACTAGTACATGCCATGAACTCGAGGTGGTTATAGGTAGGAAATAGACCCAAAGCGTAAGCCGTAAGAAAGTGTGCGTGTGCCACTTCTCGTTTAGTCTTTGGAATGTCCACTGGATGGCGGTGCTTCTATATGGAGAATATATAATGAAACAATGCGAGATGGTGGTACTTGGAGTGTTGAATAGATGGACGAATGGACACACAAACAGATGCATGGATGGACGCATGAACGGACGCAGGGGCGGATGCATGGGTGAACGCAGGCACGGACGCACGAACAGACGCATGCACGCACGGGCGGATGGACGCATGGACGGTCACACAGACGCATGCATGGACGGACGGAAGCAAGAACGAATGGACGGACGAATGCTTCGCCCCACTCTCCATCATTCACTCCGTGGATATGCTGCCAATTTTTTATTGCTTGATGAAACAATTGCACTAGCCATTGTAAAAGACAGGCCGTGCTGACAAGGACAATCGAAAGACGTCGGGGCATTACGAACACCGGAGGAACAACTGAAGAGACGCAAAACGTATACGTAAAGGAACAAGACGCGAAAAAATATCTGTACGTCCCCGTGCAATAGGCGAACCTATCAATCCGGTACGCATGGGGGTGGACGACAAAGATAAGTTAAGACACTTGATTTCATTTTGATGCACGTTAATTGGTGGTTACTCACGCAAGCGCGATGATTTTATCGATATGTCATGCCTCAATCATCAGACGTGTTAGTTCCTTGCTATGCCAGCACAAAACTGCAAGTTCATCAAATATTTGCGTGCACTTACGCTCTTGATCACGTAATGAGATATTAGAACGTATCTGGTTAATGTTGTCTTAAGTTGCAGTTATCTCTGGTTAATGCAGTGGACCGTATGTCATATGAGAAGGGGCTGCATCTGAAATGAACATTACAACACCGCAGCTGTACGGTAATCAGTGAATTTCTTGGTGTATTTCACCGAATAAATATTGCAACGAAGATACGCGAGCGTATGGGGCGCATCTTTTTGTTGCGGCGCTTGGGCTGTGTGGTTGAGTGAACCAAACTATGCCTGTGTCAGAAGTACGCTGCTCTTTACCAACGCCATTTCACGTTATCTGTAAATAAACACAATCACTCGTAACAATATCTCTGTGCTTCTTGTCCTTTTACTGTATAGTTCTGCCTCGCCGCGGTGTTCTAGTGGCTAAGGTACTCGGCTACTGACCCGCAGGTCGCGGGATCGAATCCCGGCTGCGGCGGCTGCATTTCCGATGGAGGCGGAAATGTTGTAGGCCCATGTGCACAGATTTGGGTGCACGTTAAAGAACCCCAGGTGGTCGAAGCCCTCCACTACGTCGTCTCTCATAATCATATGGTGGTTTCGGGACGTTAAACCCCACATATCAATCAATACTGTATAGTTCTGTCTCCGCACGGCACAATTTTTACCTCGTTATTAGAAGAAGCAAATAAACAACAATACTGAGCCCGTGTATACTTCGTACTTTCTTTAGCTTGTGAGAAAGACAATCAATGTAAAATATGCCTACGACGCACTTGTTCCTATCAATAGCTGCCACCGTGCTCTGACTTACCACAAGGAACGTATTTGCACGCACAGAGGCAGTGGCCACTTCAACAAAAGAATAACCAAGATTTAAAAGGCATGTAACCTGTGCGTTCTTGTTTGCGCAATTTATGAAACTAACTTTAGTTAAAATTAAAAAAACATCAATATTTAAACTCTAATGGTGTGCGCATCACTTCTTTTTCTTTTATACACTTATTCTTTCTCTGTATAGTGGGACAAACGCAACGTAGCTTCTTGGCAGTCATAACGACAATATTGACGCATCTACTTCCTACATTTTACAACCCCGTGAGATACGCAATGAGTATGAGGTATTTTTAAGACAGGTTTCTTCCTATCGTTTTCACTTCCTATCGCAGCTAGCTGATCTATGTGTTATTTAAGTTGCACTAGCTACGTATGAAGTATAAATAATAATAAACATTGATGCGGCTGGGTAAGTATACGTAATAATATGTCGGTGCATCGTGGCTAGTATTCTCTCAAGAATGAGATCAAGCCGGCCGATTTTAGGGCAATTTGGCATATGGAGACTCCAGTAGTAGATGATGAATATTAGTCCAATCAAATTGTGTCATTGTGCTTTTTGATTTTAATGGTCATAAAATATAATAGCAGTACATTTCAGTCATTATGCTTAGCTTCAACAACGTACAATGTTAATAGCACCGATTTAACGAGGTGAAAAAATAAGTAGTAACATCTTTGAGTGCTAATTGAAAGAAGTGTACCAGGATTTATTATTCAAAAACACCTTGAACCACCTTCAAAACCACCTTGGACGCTGCCACTTCTCAACGTTATCCGTGAAATAGACGGCATAGACAAGAAAGCAGACATGGCACCTCTAGTAGCGGCACAGTATGTACTTCATCAGCTTCATGTAATGCATAATGAAAAAACGAAGATATATACAGACGGATCATGCACAGAAGAAGCGTCAGCCTGTGTGGTCTTTATACCCGAAATTCAGAAAAAGAAGATGTACAAATTATCGCACAAATCTTCATCGACGACAGCAGAATTGGTGGCTATCTTCGAAGCAGTTAAGCTTATCCGCGAGAATCCCGAGCCACGAAAATGGGTGATATGCACTGATAGCTAACCTGCTCTTCAGCTAATCAGAAATGTGAGATCACCTTACAAAAATGGTGAAATAGCACAATGTATCGCGGAAACTGTAAAATATGCCTCATCGCAGGGTCACAACATCGTATTCTAATGGATACCCAGCCACATTGGAATAAAGGGAAGTGAAGATGCTGATAGTCTCGCGAAGAAAGCATTGAAGGAAGGACGGGATTGCACAATCCCTATGTCTGGGGCGGATATTCGACATTTTATATCGCAAGGAGCTAACCATTGTTCGATGGAGAAGTGGTTTGAGAGCCCTAAATCAAAGGAAACGGTACTTCATGAAGTTGATCCACACAGAAAATTTTCCATAGCGACAGACCTCCCACGACACCTAGAGACATTGATCCACCGACTTAGATTGGAAGTAGCATACACAAACAGCTTCCTGCACAAGATACATCGATCCAACTCACCGGAATGCCATTGTGGTCATGCAGAAGAAAATGTTCGCCATATTCTTTTGGAGTGCGCTAAATACGCGAAGGAAAGAGAAACATTAAAGAACAAATTAGCAAGTTTGGACAGACGGCCGCTCACAATAAAGAAACTACTTGGACCATGGCCTGAGATGCATCTCCAGAAAAAGGCAATAATCTTCCTGACAGACTTTTTAGTGGAGACCGGACTGGACAAGCGCCTATGACTGACAGCCAGAGATGGGTGTTATGTAAAATGTGGTCATGTATATACTGGCATTAGATTAGTAAGTTGTGCGTTGTTACGACCGGCCCTAGGGAACCAAGCAAGAGGAGTTGCGGGGAGAACCGGTTCTTGACCGACTGTGTCGTCGACCCCCACCTCCCCATTCAGGCTCCCCCCTCTCGCCGGGAGAATTCCGGAATCTGCTGTGACCATGTTTGGGAATTTTTTAGGGCGCCAGGACCATATATGGACATCGTGTTAGGTTGTGCCACTCCATGTGTTGTGAGAGGTGTTTCCCCCTCCCTCGTGGCCGAGGTGCCGTGGCCACCGTATTGGCTGACGATGCGGACAATGCGCCCAGTGTCGACAACGCGGCGCTATAAAATGCCGAAGACGTTTTGTATCGCTCACTCTTCTCTCTTTGGATCAGTTGATCACTTCTTCACATGTAAATAAATCTCTGTCGTTCGTTCGGGCGCTTCTTCTCGCTGAATTGTTGGACGATGGATCCTGCGACGGGGCCAGCTACCGAAAACGAGACCGGCAGGACCCGGAGTCCCAACAACTGGATGGCAGCGGCGGGATGCCGATAACCCCGAAAGCGACCACTGGACGGAGTGAGCCCGAAGTCCAACAACGGGATGACAGGAGAAGGATGACACGAGCTCATCGACTTCCAGAGGGAATCGAACGGCACTTCTGAGAGGCACGACGCCGGAGACATGACTGCGAACTGGGTGAGTGCCGGCTTTCTCTGTTAAATTTTACCAGGCATTTACTCTATGTGTTAAGTAAAAGCTGGTAGAGAGGGGCTGTCTTGGTCATTGGGTTAACAGGTAACTTGCGTCAGGCAGAAATTGTGTGATAGCTTGGTTAAGCTCTTTCTGTCAGTGGCGTCAAGGTTAACAGTGGCAGGGCAGGATTCCGTATAAGAGCTTTTTGAAGCTTTATTTGTAGACTAAGTTAACGGAAAACTTGAAGCAAGGCAGGAACCTAGAGCTGTCGTTTCCGTCAAGGTTAATTAGTTGCAGGACCGGAATCTTTGTGGAACAGAGACGGCGGTACTGGGGGCAGCCATGAATCTGAAATTCCTGCGAAAGTCCATGTTGTTGCTACTTGCAAGGGAGTTAAATCTGGAGGTGTCGGACTCTCAAAGAAAGCCAGAGCTGATAGAGGCGATTCTCGCATTGGGGGCGGAGGATGACGAGCTGTCAGAATGTGTCGAGGAGATTCAGGAGAGGCAAGCGGCAGAGGCCGAAAGAAAGGCGGCGGAGGCCGAAAGGAAAGCGGCAGAAGCCGAGGCAGATAAGATGCGAAAGCACGAGCTTGAAATGAAGCGCCTCGAGCTAGAGATTAGCCATAATAGTAGAGCAGGAGGCAGCGAGGCATCCGGTACCGCAGAGCGGGTCAGGTTCAAAATGACAGACCTAATGAGATTGTACAAGCTAGGGGAGGACATTGGGCTGTTCCTCGTCAACTTTGAGAGAACTTGTGAAAGGCAAGGTTTCAGCCAGGATACATGGCCTCAACGCTTGTTGTCCCTACTTCCGGGGGAGGCCTCAGAAGTAATCGCGCGCCTCACGAAAGAGGAAGCTGACGAGTACAGTGAGGTAAAGTCGAGCCTTCTCAAGAAATACAGGTTGTCAGCGGAAGGTTTCAGACAAAAATTTCGCAACGTCGTAAAAGAGAGCAATGATTCATACCCGGAGTTTGCTTACAAGTTAATGGCCAACATGGGGGAGTGGCTGAAAGAGGCAAAGGCGTATGGGAATCATGACAAGGTGCTCGAGTGTATCGGTCTGGAACAATTCTATCAAAGGTTACCAGAAAAGGTGAGGTTCTGGGTGCAGGATAGACCAGACGTGAACACCGTAACAAAAGCCGCAGAGCTCGCTGAAGAATTCGTTACGCGCCGCGCCCTCGGGGCAAGCAGCGAGCCAAAAAGGGAAAAATTCCTACGACCGAATAAGGCGTCATTTAGAAAACAACCGACAAGTCTCGCACAAAAGGGTGAGGAAAACAAGGCATCTAACCATGAGGCGTCGGCAGAGGCAAGCAAAAGGAAATTTGAGGCGAAAAAACCGGCGGCTTGTTTCAATTGCCACGAAACAGGGCACTTCGCGAAACATTGCCCGAAAGAAAAGGTGGCCTTTTTATCTATAAATGAAGCCGACGAGAACATGAAGTTGTTAGAGCCCTATATGTACGACCTTACCGTGAACGGCAAGCAGTGTCGGGTTCTTAGAGACTCCGCAGCCACTATGAACGTAGTTCATCCGTCCTTTGTTCAGTCCGGACAGTATTCAGGAGACTGTGCCTGGATTAGACAAGCCGTAGAAGCAAACAGTCAGTGCCTTCCCGTAGCTAAAGTTGTCCTTAAAGGCGCATTTGGTACGTTGGAAACGGAAGCCGCGGTATCGCCATATCTACCCCCTCAGTATCCTTACTTATTTTCAAATAAGTCAGATCAAATGCTGAAGGAGAAAGGTCTAACGTTGGGAGAAGGCATAGTGCAGGCACTGACTAGATCGAAGGCACGTGCGCTGGCTGCGAGAGCAACATTCACTGAGGCAAACAAGCCTCAAATCGACAACGGGCCTGGTTGCGAGTTGGACACCACGGTAACAAATCGACTTGTGCGAGAACAGGCTGCAGAAGCCGTAGTCGCGGAGGCAACCATTCCTAAAGGCGACGTTGAACCTCCTCCCGAATTGGAAGGGGTCAATTACGCCTCGTTGACCGAGCAAATAGAAAATGCCGTTGCTCCCAAGCCGATTCCTGGTAGTACAGAGGATAGCACAGAGGGTGACACATTCCAGGTACTAGGAAAAACAAAAGAGTTGTGTGTCATGCCAACTTCGGATAATTTCAGTCGGCTGCTGCAGGTGAGCCCCGCTTCATTAATAACCGAACAAAAGGGGGACCCGACGCTTAAGCAATTCCAGGACAGTTCGAAAGAGGGAATCGCCAAACGAAATGTGAGATTCCAAGAGAGGAGCAGCATACTCTATCGAAAATATCTAGATAGGCGAGGAGTAGAGTTTGACCAGGTAGTCGTACCTCAGGCGTATCGTCAGGATTTGCTTAGTTTGGTGCATGGAGGATCATGGTCAGGCCACTTAGGCGTAAAGAAGACGGAAAATCGTCTTTTACAGGAATACTACTGGCCTGGATGCTTTAAAGATGAGAGAGGTTTGTAAAATCTTGCGATGTGTGTCAGCGAGTGGGTAAGCCGGGAGATAAGGCGAAATTTCCAATGAAGCTGGTACCCGTAATCACGGAGCCCTTTCGTCGGTTGGTAATTGACACAGTAGGTCCTTTGCCCAAGACAACTTCAGGCTACCGTCACATCCTGACCTTAATCTGCCCAGCTACTAAATTTTCAGAGGCGGTCCCGCTAAAAGAGCTAAGTTCCGTGGAAGTAGTGAACGCACTTCTGTCCGTGTTTGCCCGGGTAGGCTTTCCTGCTGGGATACAATCAGACCAGGGCACCATTTTCACGAGTGCCTTAACGACAACCTTTCTAGAGCGGTGTGGCGTGAAATTATTGCATAGTTCAGTCTACCATCCGCAGTCGAACTCGATAGAGAAGCTTCACTCCGTGATGAAGCGAGTGTTAAGAGCCTTATGTTTTGAACGAAAAACTAACTGGGAAATGTGCTTACCTGCAACGATGTTTGCACTAAGAACTGCACCACATGAGACAACAGGGTTTACGCCAGTGGAACTTGTTTACGGCCGCAGACTGCGATCTCCTCTTCGTATGCTGAGAGAGTCGTGGGAAGGTCAGGGTGATGATCCTGTAGTAGTGGAATATGTCCTCACCTTATTGGATCGTCTAACAAAAGCCCAAGAACTGACCGAGAGTGCGATGACCAAAGCACAGCAGAAGGCTAAGCTTTACTACGATCGGACAGCTAAAGCGGGACACTTTGCTGTAGGAGACAGGGTCATGTTGTTGAGGCCCTCCCAAAAGAATAAGCTTGAAGTGCAATGGGTCGGCCCGGCCGAGATTACTCGAAAATTGTCTGACGCCAACTATGTGGTAAAACTACCAGGAAGTCGTAAGGTACACCAGATGTATCATAGCAACTTACTCAAACCCTATAAAGAGAGGGAAGCCATCGTGAACATGACTTTAAACGTTCCGGAAGAGGTTCTGGCAGAAATCCCTGAATTAGCTCCCGAATCGGACGAAGTCCCGATCGAGAAAAGAGTTGAGGATTTAGTATCAAAGTCACAACTGACAATGAAGCAGAAGCAGGAATTGCGTGGTCTTTTGACCGAGTTTCAGGACAGATTTGTAAGCGAGCCAGGCCGGACATCCGTCCTCACTCATGACATAGAGCTTACCTCGTCGGAACCGGTAAGATCTAAGACGTATCGGGTGTCACCTCGCCGGCTTGAGCTAATAAAAGCAGAAGTTAACAGGATGCTGGAATTGGGCGTGATTGAGCCGTGTGAAAGTGATTACACTTCCCCGTTAATTCTTGTGGAGGTACCCGGCAAAGATCCGCGTCCTTGCGTAGACTATCGTAAGTTAAACCTCATCACCAAGGATCAGACATACCCAATTCCCCACATTGAGGAACGCGTCGAGAGGGTAAGCAGCGCGGAATTTATCTCAACGCTAGACCTAGTGAGAGGTTACTGGCAGGTGCCGCTCACCGAGAGGGCGAGCCGGTATGCGGCATTTATTTCACCATTGGGGACATTCCGCCCTAAAGTGTTGCGTTTCGGCCTAAAGAACGCGCCTTACTGTTTTTCAAACTTAATGGATAAGGTTTGGCGGGGTCAAGAGGACTTCGCATTGCCTTACTTGGACGACGTCGCCGTGTTTTCCTCGTCCTGGCCAGAACACTTGGCGCATTTGAGAGCAGTACTGACACGCCTACGCGAAGCAGGTTTAACGGTAAAGGCGCCCAAGTGTCAGCTAGCACAAGCAGAGGTACTCTATCTCGGGCATGTTATCGTCCCTCTGAAATGAAAGTGGCAGCTGTCCGAGACTTTCCCCAGCCCCGAACGAAAACCGATATTCGGGTTTTTCTTGGAATAGCTGGTTACTATCGTAAGTACATCCCTAGATATTTCCGACATTGCCAGCACTCTTACTGACGCGTTGCGGAAGACCGAGCCCCAAATGGTTGACTGGGATGAGGAGAAAGAAAAGGCTTTCCGTGTTTTGAAAGCGGCCTTGTCGAGCCAACCTTTGCTTAGTTCAGCGGACTACTCGAGGCCTTTCATAGTCCAATGCGACGCTAGTGATAGAGGCATGGGGGCAGTTCTTAGTCAAAGGGATGAGGGGGATGAAGAGCATCCCATCCTCTATGTTAGCCGGAAACTCACCCTTCGCGAGCAGGTTTACAGCGCTAGCGAAAAGGAAAATGCGTGCTTGGTTTGGGCAGTTCAGAAACTGGCTTGTTATATTGCCGGAAACAAGTTCATTTTGGAAGTGGACCATTGTCCTCTCACCTGGCTACAGACCATGTCCTCTAAGAACGGCCGCCTGCTGCGTTGGAGCCTCGTTTTGCAACAATATACGTTTGAAATACGGTACAAAAAGGGTGTACTCCATGGCAACGCTGATGGCTTAAGTCGATGTCCCTGACGCGAGAGGATGTCTCGAGAACTCTGGAATTTTTTTTTCCTGACCTAGACAAGGGCTAGTGATTGTTTTTTTTTTTACTCTTTTAGGTGTACTTGTTTGAAAACGTTGAAGACACGGCTATCTAGGGTTTCGGGTTCGGTGTGCTTCCAGTGTTGTTGTTTTGTGTCACCTTAACGTATGAGTAACATTTTGAATAAATTGTGTATTTCCTTTAATATCAGTTAAAGGGTAAAATTGCCTGGTGGAGTTTGGCGGAATTGTCCGGCGCTCACCGGTTGAGTATAGTTGTGTTTTCATGTGCGTATGTGATGTCTGTTGAGCCCACAATGAAGCAGGTGGTGCCCTCTACTTCATCAAAGACGGTCGTCACCAAAACCGACTGCCGGTGCTGATCTCTCCGGACAGTGGCTGCAAACCTCAGCCCATCGAGATCTTTACCCCCCCCCGCGCGAGAGACTGTTACGACCGGCCCTAGGGAACCAAGCAAGAGGAGTTGCGGGGAGAACCGGTTCTTGACCGACTGTGTCGTCGACCCCCACCTCCCCATTCAGGCTCCCCCCTCTCGCCGGGAGAATTCCGGAATCTGCTGTGCGTTCGTGACCATGTTTGGGCATTTTTTAGGGCGCCAGGAGCATATATGGACATCGTGTTAGGTTGTGCCACTCCATGTGTTGTGAGAGGTGTTTCCCCCTCCCTCGTGGCCGAGGTGCCGGGGCCACCGTATTGGCTGACGATGCGGACAATGCGCCCAGTGTCGACAACGCGGCGCTATAAAATGCCGAAGACGTTTTGTATCGCTCACTCTTCTCTCTTTGGATCAGTTGATCACTTTTTCACATGTAAATAAATCTCTGTCGTTCGTTCGGGTGCTTCTTCTCGCTGAATTGTTGGACGATGGATCCTGCGACGGGGCCAGCTACCGAAAACGAGACCGGCAGGACCCGGAGTCCCAACAGCGTGTAAGTAGTTTATGACTGTGTGAACTGCGTGAAGAAAACTGTGTATTGGCATGTTATTTGAACTGGTTTCAGTTACCTATTATGTTTTTTTTTCTTATTGTTAATTTTTGGGTACCGTTCGGTATTATTATTTTATTTTTCGCTGCAGAACTTTGTGATATGAAGTAGCCGAGGGAATAAGCACCTCAACCTCTCCACAGCAAAACAGCTAAAACAGAACAGAACAGAACAGGATTTATTATTATGTCTTATTTTGTTCCAGTACTGTTCGCAAACAACGGTCGACCGCACTTTGCACGAATCCTCCGACTGTTTATTGAAACCGGCTAAGGCGTCAGATTTGTACAAATTACGACAATGTGCCATTGCCCAAGTCAGTCGCCGCGCCCCTTGGCTTTTCAATTTTCGCCAGCGAGCCTCGAAAACATGGGCGTCCAGCCCGTGAACCACCACTGAGCACATCGGTGGTCTCATTCAAAGTTTGCTAACTCGTTTGGCGCCCTCGGTGAATATTGCACAAGACAGCAGCGGAGATCACCACCTCGGGCGGCTTGTTTGCGCATCGCTGTACCCGTCTGAATGACGGGGGAAGACGTATTTCATTTCATTTCATTTCATTTCATTTTATTTTATTCGGACATTTCCGCAGAAATGCCCACGAAGGGGGCAAAAGGAGAGTGTGTCTCCTGACTTGGCCCCTCTTCGTGAGGCACCTCGGGCAGGTAGAGCAGGACAGTACAAAACACCATAACATATTTTGAAATACAATACAAGTTGAAAAACAGTGAATACTATAAATATTACATACATTACATATTTCCTTTACATACACTATAGACTTGTGTTCTGTTTATTACATTGTAAATTCGCTTCTTAAATTGTGTTATGTTTTTAGCCTCCTTAGCGTATTCAATTATTTCAGGAATCCTGTTGCACAGTAGAATGATTTGGTTATTAATTGACTGTACACCATAGTTAGTCCGGCACATTGGCCCGACCAACGCAACAGTACGCAGATTATACGTAAGATCTCTGCTTAAGTACACATCAGAAAAAATCTGGAAATTATCTTTAATTTTTTTGAAGATTAACATGGCTAGTTGCATCCTATAGCACTCTGGGAACGGGAGTACATTATACATATAAAAAAGAGACATATTAGTGGGGACCGAGGTACTTATCAAACCTAGTGCGCGTTTTTGAAGAAGAATTATACTTTCTGTATTTGTTTTGTTACACGTACCCCAGACTAAAATGCAATAAATGATTTGCGAGTAGATAAAAGAAAAGTAAAGCTGCCGTTTAACTCTCCCTGGAAGGAGATGCTGTAAGCGTCGAATTAGACCGATCGATCTTGATATTTTTATTCGCAGGTTGTCCACATGGTGGGACCAACTAAGGTCACTTTGAAAACACACACCCAGAAACTGAATTTTATTTACCTGCGCAATATTTTCTCCATTAAAAATCAGAGAGATAGCATAATCTACAGGCCTATTTTTTTGTTTGAAGAGCATAAATTTAGTTTTTTTTATGTTTAGTTCTAGCTGATTGACTGTAAGCCATGATTTTAGTTTATCCAACCAAGAATTTGCAGTTATTTCAATATCGCGAAGATCTAAACCAGAAAAGAAGGCATTGGTATCGTCGGCGTACATGACTATGTTTGGTGTGAACTGAATGTTAACTATGTCGTTGATATAAAGTATAAAAAGTAGAGGACCAAGTATCGATCCTTGGGGAACCCCATACTTAATTACGCCCAAATCAGATTTATAATTGTGGAGCTGTACATATTGTTTCCTGGCCCAAAGATAGCTTTTCATTAGATCAAGCGCAATCCCGCGTATTCCATACAGTTGAAGTTTCCTAATTAATATATCGTGCTTTATCGAGTCAAAAGCCTTACGGAAATCGAGAAATATTCCCACAGTGTAAAATTTTTTTTCAAAGTTATGAAGTAGGCTGTCCTTAATACGGAGTAAAGCAGACTGAGTTGATCTACCTGGTTGGAATCCACACTGTTCTTCACAAATGACATTTCTGTTTGCTATAAAAGAAAATACCCTCTTATATATCAGGCGTTCCGCGACCTTAGAGAAAAGCGGCAGAATAGAGATTGGGCGATAATTTTGAAGTTCATTTTTATCACCTCCTTTAAAAATTATTGTTACGCGAGCTATTTTCATGGCACATGGAAAAATTCCCGTCAAGAAGAGTCTGTTGCATATGTAAGTGAATGGGGCGACAATCAAATCAGCAACTGCCTTGATAGGTGCTGCGGAAATGCCATCTTCTCCTGGTGAGCTGTTCTTTAGTGAGCATATGACAGTGGCTACTTCCTCCTCGGTAACGGGTAATAAAAACAAAGAATTAGTGGAAGAGCTTTCAATATAGCATTCAGCCGGTTTAAGGTCAGTCGCTTGTGTTATATTACTTGAGGATCCTGCCTCAAGGAAATGAAGGTTAAATTTGTCTGCCAGTGCCTTGCCACTGAAGTGAATATCGTTTATCTGTATATAGCTAGGGACAGTGGCTTGTTTTCTTCCTATCAATTTATTAACCGAGCTCCAAACCATTTTTGAGTTGTTAATCACTGTAGAAAACTTGTAGGCATAGAAATCTATTTTCGCCTTCTTGAGGTCTTTGTTTACTTTGTTTCTAAAATTTTTAAACTCAATGAGGTCAGTTTGTTCTTTTGTTTTCAAAAAGTGCTGGAAAAGTTTGTTTTTTTCATTTATCCGCTTAAGAAGTGCCGGCGTAATCCACTCCTTTCTTGCTCTCTTGTGTTTCTTTACAACAACGTACGGAAAAGCAGTATTGTAGTTACTAACCATTTTTGACATAAACAGGTTGTATGCCTTAGACGGATCAGGTTCTCGGTACAGGTCATCCCAATTGCAGTTAAACATTAGAGAGCGAAAACGGGCTTTACTGCGCAATCCCGGCGGCGAAGGGTGCATGCTTTAGACTAACAATGCCTTCCCACGGCGCGCGTCTTAGCGCTTCGCCGAGTCCCTCCTCTGCCCGCGGTGTTCATTAGGATCATTGGCAACTCGCTGGAAGCCCGCGGCTGGCTCCTGCGAGGTATGTAAAGCAGGGCGCGCAATCGTTGTAGAGGAGCAAGCGCTGAAGCGCGAACTCTGAGACCCCAATATCATGTTCGTTGCAATCATCGTACGAAGAGAGCAGATATCAAGGTAAAGAAAACAAAAACAATTACAGATGGGGTAGCGTGGTAATTCAAGCGCCATTGAGGGAAATAGGAAGTCGGCGTCCTGGACAGCTAAGAAGTGCAAATCGCTGATCCAAGTTGCAAGAATTCATCGTCCCATTATTAACGTGACTGAGAATGTCAGTGCTGTTTCTCTCTAGAGTATTAGCTTTGTTCATCCGGCAGGATGTAACCGGAAAGCGTAATCAAAGTGATCGTCTTTACTTAGATTCGTTCGCGCTCACGTATTCGAAGAACTTTAGTTTTCTTTTGGCGGCGACGACTGTCCGCTTTCATCGCGGTGCGTGACGTAAGCCCCGCAAAGTGTAATTTTAACTTCTCTGCGCGCGCAAGCACTTCGTGCTCAGCACGCTTTGAAACAGAGACACTGGGAACGAGCGGACAGAAAGACTAGAAAGTGAAGAAAAAAAAAAGTTATTCCTGTACCGCGTAGAGGAACAAGACAAGAAGCGTAGATAACAAGAAAAAGAGAAAAAAAGAAACACTGCGCTGGAGGTTCCGAGCGAAGTCGGAGAAGGGGGTGTTTCTTAACAAGGCGCGGAATCTCATTAGAACATTCCACGGGGGGGCGCGTTCTTCGCGGCGAAGAAACAAGGCACCGCCGAGGGTCCCAGGTGCTGCTGTTTGAATTTCGTTCCCCCCTTTCTTTTTTCATTCTCTCACGAAGTTGCAGGGGTGGCAATCAGCTGAATCAACAGCGCAGCGTGCTGATTAGAACTGCCGCACGCCTCCGAGCACGCGCACCAACGCACGCGGCAAAACTAGAGGAAAGGAGTTTTCCAGGCTTTCGTCGTTGTCGTCAACGGCGTGCCTTGTGAGCCGCAGCGCCCAGAAAAAAACTTGAGAAAAAGAATGAGTCGCATCGCGCTCCACCCTGTGATCTCGCGCGGCACCCACGGCAACTCGAAGTAGGAGTTGCTTCTTTCTCATTGCGTCCCCATGTTCACGCTCCTCCTCTCCATTCCTCCCGTTTCCTTTTTAGCCGCCACTCCGCTTCACCCCCGAAATCGAGTGATCTGGTTCACTGCCAGCAGCGTCCCCGTCTAGCTTCACCCGTCTCGGCCACCCCCGCCCCCTTGCCTAATTGAAAATCATCGTTTGATTGTGTTTGAACTCGGAACTAGTGTACAGTTTGCGGGTTCTCGCGATCCGTGGCGAGCGAACCTCGTCGGATGTGCGCCGCAGAGGCTTGCGGCAAAATGGGAACGCGTGCACTTGCGTGTGCACCTACTGCTTGCTCGATTCATTAAGTGCCGATTCCGGAGGACAACAAAGCTGAGTTGACTGCTGGGAAGAGATGCTCGGAAGCGATGCTAAGGGGAAGTGTGTTGGAAAGAGCGGATCTCTGATGGAGTCTATTTATAAGGAAGTCAGTCTTGCGCGTGTACCGGGCTCTACCAGAATACAATTCAATTTGCGCTGTTCTCTTTTCATATTTTTACTTTCTTTTCCCTGAGCCGTAGCAAAAGATTAAAAAAACGCAGTGTCAGCGAATGAATTCCGAGATTTTTTTTTCCTCTTTTGACTCTTTGTGTACTTTGGTATTGCATTTTGTTCGCAGAACAATTTCCACTCATGCTGCAGCTCTTGATTAATTAAGCTCAGCTAACTGGCCAAGGTACTTCTTCAATTAAACTGGTTTTGACAGCATACGCTATTTTCGCTCAGTGGAAGCAACAAAACTGCCGTCCGCGAATACGGAAATGAAGTTCACTTTTTTCGCCAGTACCATGCGAGAGCTCGACGCTATGCGCCAGCGATTACCAAGTCATTCCACGGAACATCTCAGGAACGGCGAACAAAAAAAAAAAAAGGAGCACTCAATACAACAAAATTGTCGTCTCTTTCTTTCTTTTCTTAATTTTTATTTCGATGTCTGTGAGAGCGCAGTAAATTGGTGAGATGATAAGTACGCATGCGTGAAACTTCACAATGTGCTCTACTGTTCTTTTCGTTTGCCTCGGAACACGTTTCGCGAGCTGGCTTACACAATCTCATTATTCGGCGACATTATAGTTTTAAATTTTCGTTCTCACTTAAGCTTTATCTGGAGAATTTTTTCCAAGTGGTTGAACCCCCCCCCCACACCCTCCCGTTATGAAAAAAAAAAGGCAGTAGCCAAACTGAAAGGTATAGGAAGGCAAAAAAATACCGCTATAGAACCCCATGGCACCCAAACAGGGTACTGTACATAACAAGGGCGCATGTCTCGAAATTCGAAGCGAGTGAAAACGACGGCATGAGGCCTCCCTTCTGGACCACTTAAATAGGATTAGCTATAGTGGCACGCCACATAGAGACAAGACGTTCATTTACTATATTTCTTATTTGGTGCAGTGGTAGAGAGGCTGTGCATGGCAACACGAGCGAGTTATATTAGGAGATTATAAGCAGTTCTTTCTCCAGACAGTCTAGTTTCATGGTCGTCACCTTGGTTACGTCTCTTCATTTGTGCATAACGTTCTCAGAGGAGCTCAATAAATAATTATAATTCACCCCGAAGTTTGCTTCGCTAAAGTGTGTGGTCAACTCCGCAATCGACCACGTTTGTCCTGTATGCTTGCAGCAGCTGATAGAAATACCCATCACAGCATTACAGTAAGCAATAGTAGTTCATAAAATAGATGGAAGCATAAGGTTTTTTTTGGCTCCTAATAAATCGTTATGAAAGACATCAGTGCCCGGAATGGCACAGTAGTCCATTAGATGACGAAACTAGTCGCGAGTTTGCTCGGAAAGAAATTGTTTTCTCTTCCGTAACGCAGCGAGGCGTTACTACCAGGAACACGGCACGGTAAGCTGGTAGAAAAGCAAAACAAAACGCGGCGAGACGGTGGGGAAACAAGACATCGCGAGGCCAAATGGGGCCCATCATTTCTCTTTTGCTATTATCCGCAGGAACATCGTCGAACCATTACGAAGCTTGGCGCTGAAGGGAAAGGAGCCGACAAGAGTCGAAAAAGAATGTAGGGCAGGTGGAATGACAGGATTAGTTGCGCAAGCTTGTTCTGTTTATTGTTGCCGCAGTTGGAGCACATGTTCTAGTTCACAACTCCAGTCTTGCTTTTCGGACTTGCCCTTATCACTTTTTAGTCTTGCTTTTTAATTCCGAGTTTTATCACCACAGTAGTAGGTCCATCAGCGCTCATCTACTCCGACTCATCGAACCTTCAAGTTTATGTAGCCAACAACAGCAACACTCTGTAGAGTTACGTTCACATTGCTTACGCTGTTAAACAGCTTATAACAAGCAATATTTCGGTTCACACTCTTCTCCCAGCTTGCCCTCTGGCTTTTCGCCACAACGCGTGACCCCCGAGGTGGTCGAAATATCCGGAGCCCTCCACTACGGCGTTTCTCATAATCATACAGTGGTTTTGGGGCGTTAAACCCCACATATCAATCAATCAACAACGCGTTACTGCGTTATGGGCTCTGCAACGATGCACCAAATTTTGAAGGTGAAGCTTACCGCCTCACGCACACTGGGCAACTTGAGGAAACACCTAAAAACAATTGGCAGATCCCACGTACAGTGGGAATCGATGATACGCGAAGCATGAATGAGGAAGGTTGATATGCCACTTTCAAAACAGCAAAACGTTTCGATGCGGAGGTGAACTATTTCGCACATAACTTCCATGTCATAATTATCATGTTTGGACGCGTCACTTACCTTCGTCATCTATTCATGTCATACCAAATTTTGTATGTCTGGAGCTAGAAACGGCCACGAGCGTGCAATGAGCACAGCATGTAGTCAAGTTTCAATGACACGAATGGCATGATTATGATGTTTGGACGTGTCATTTGCCTTCGTCGTCTGTTCACGTAATACCAAATTTGGTATATGTTGAGCTTCCAAAACGGCCGCGAACATGCTATGAGCGTAGAATATGTAGTCGTTTCATCACACGCATATCATGAATATCATATTTGGACGAGTAATTTATATTCGTCGTCCATTCACGTTACGTAATACCGAATTTGACATATATGGACCTAGCGAAACGGCAACTGAGAGCATCATGAAGGGCCCAATATATACCTACGTAACGATGGTGCTCGCGCACGCTGGGCACAGCGACGCTACACTAGCAAAACGCGACGCCGGGCGCGACCGGTGCGTCCATCGACGCGGTTCGGCTGCAACCGGCGCGAAATGCAACATGCTGCATTTTGCACCGACGACGTTACGCAGACAACACCGTGTTTTCCTCTCTTTGTGACGGAGATACGACAGGCACGCTCAAACGCACACGCGAGAATATGGCTGGCAAATCGGCGTCTGGCCTGTCATTGCCGGCATGACGCGACGAAACGAACGCCGGCGCAGACGCGCTCCTGGTCACGTCGAAGTGTAATGACACCTTGAGTGTGGTATGTAGTCATGCTCTTACATGACACGCATCTCATGATTATCATGTTTGCACCAGTCACATACCATCGTCATCTATTCACGTGACGTAATATCAAATTTAAGATATGTGACGCTAGCAAAACGGCCACGAGTGCTTCATGAGTGTAGCATGTAGTCATGTTGTTACATGACATGCATGTCATGATTATCATGTATGGTCGTGTACTTTACCTATGTTGTCCGTTTGAGTCATGTAATACCGAGTTTGATACATGTAAAACTAGCGGAACGGCCGTGAGTGCATTTGTAGCATGTAGTCATGTTGTTACATGACAGCATCTCGTGATTGTCATGTTTGCACCAGTCACATGCCTTCGTCATCCATTCGTGTCCTGTAATACCAATGTTGGTATATGTGAAGCTAGTGAAACGGCCGCGAGCGCATCATGAGCAAGACATGTAGTCATGCTTTTACATGACACGCATCTCATTATTATCATTGTATGGTCGGTCGTTTGTGTTCGCCATGCAGTCATGTCATACCATACCGTTTTTTCAACATGTCATGTGAACGAAACCACCGCAAGAGCAGCAAGACCATGAAATGTATATCATGGCATTCTGGGCATGCGTGACATATTTTCATGTTATGACTAGTCACTTATGTTCGTCAGGTAGGTAGGTAATAAACTTTATTAGAATCCAACGAGGAATTACTGGCCCGGGCTAGGCCTCCAGGAGCTGTCAGGCTGTCATGTTATGCCATACGAATTTAGGTATCGATACCATTATCGGAACCACCAGGAGAGCTAAAAGTTGTAAGCAGATAGATAGATAGATAGATTGATAGATAGATAGATAGATAGATAGATAGATAGATAGATAGATAGATAGATAGATAGATAGATAGATAGATAGATAGATAGATAGATAGATAGATAGATAGATAGATAGATAGATAGATAGATACTCTCAAAGTTGCCGAAGTTCGCTAAGAAATGCTTCGCATTTAAAATATTCGTTTTTTTTGCATTTGCTTTGGTAACACGAACCGGCACGGTGGTCTGTTATTTCATTTCTCCTTTGCTGCGGCGTAGCGGCGTGCATAATTATCGACCGGGCGGGGCGCGAGCAGAGTCGCGTTCGCCTCGCGTATAGCCGCGAACGTGCGTGACTGGGGATTCGAAACGGGTGAGCAATTTGACGCGCGCCGACACGTACGCACGTCCGTGTTAAAACGCCGCATGTAATAACAACGAAGGGCATAGAGAACCTAGTCGACGTGAGAGTAAGATAAAGAGGGCGGACAGCACATTCGTTCCGTCCCCATTTTACCTCTCTTTTTTCCTCTGTGTCTTATCTTTTCCTTCACTGGAAGCAGGTGCAACGCTCGCTCTTTTAAACAAAGAGAGAATTATCGGCGATAGCTATGCACGTTTATACGCGACCTCCAGTTCGCACCGTCTATGCGGTTCCCTCTGTCGCAGCTGCAGAGCGCGTCGGGCGCTTGGCCTTTCTTAGCAAGGGCCGACGAACTTCGCTGGTAGAAACGTATAGGCACGAAATAAATACGTGAACCTCGATACAACCACCGAGGAACCTGGGCGAGCTTTGCCTCGACAAGCCAAGTCGTTTCCGCGTAGAGAAAGAGTCATCGGAAGACTCGTAATGGAATTTTGAGCCCGTGCTCGGTTCGTGCAGCTGAGAAGGCATCGAAGAGAGAGGAGTAGGTATAGAAGTACAAAGAAGGGGAGTCTAAGCGATGCGTGAGCGCTGAAATGAAGTCTTAGTATAAGTAAACGACTGAAAGACGGAGTTAGGGCAGTGCGCGTGGAACCTTATTGGATTAAATGGCTCTTCCGCGGTTCTCGCGATTATTTGCTGAAAAATTATGCGCGCTTGCGAAGTCTCTCTAAACTGCCCGTCTGCAAACGGCAATCTTTGTGCGGTTTTCCTGCAGAAATGTAAATTGCCTTCTAAACGGGTCCGAGCTCCACCCAGGAAGTTGTATACCCTCCTCCTCCCCACTCCCTTATTTTTTTTTTTCAAAGTTTCGTTGCCCCAAGGTCTCTAATTCTCTGAGTCAATTCGGCTACGCCTTTGCTGACAATATTTCTTTACACGCTAAAATGTTCTTCGAAGTTGAAAGAAACAAAAATAGAACGTCAAAATGCACTTATCGATGTGCCACGTGAGTCGGGTAAAAAGATAAGGAATAATTGCGTAATAGAGGAGTAATGAGGAAATTAGGGACGTTTCCTGAAATGTTACACTGCATACTTTGCGGACCGCAAGGGGGCAGCCCTTTTGCTTCGCCGTTCTTAGAACAGTGAGTCGTCTAATGGCGCCGGGCGGAATGCATTATTGCGCTTGATGACGGTCTCTGTATGGCCTGGTGACTCGGCAAATGTCGTTCTCGCACCCGCCTTCGTTCTGTTATTCGCTTTTGTATTATTTTGCCTCACTATCGTATCTTTCCCGTGCCCATTGCCGTTGCAGTATTTACGACGGCAGGATGTCGTTATAGTGGCGAAAACCGTGCCGTCTACCATTCGCAGGTAATGTCGTATGAAACGTTGACGGAATATTACCGGGGGTACCGTCTTTATGGCGATATTATTTAGGAGACACGGACCAAGATGTTACCTTTCGGGGGAACGCAACAACGCGTATGTGGATAGAGTCCATAGTGAGATGAACATCCGTTGGTTCACTGAAGTTTTGAGCAGAGCACAATAGACAAAACAATCCTTGCTAGATGTGAGCACTTCGTTTTACATGATTTCCACCTCCAAAACAAAATGCCAATATGCCCGTAAGGCAACTGTACACTACGGCGCTCGCAAAACACGTATTAGATGCTTGCTGGACAACAATATTGTTTCGAAAGACTAAGTTATACAGCTTTCTAGCGATTATTTTTTTGCTAACGTGATTCTTTCAGTAGTCATTTGCAGTGGCGGCGGTAAAATTTAGGGGCTATAAACACAAGACGGCCTCTTTTGAATTTAGGACCGGGATGAGAGACGTAAGGCTCACCGTCGAATTGACTCAGATTTTCCTTGTATTGTGTTCACCAAGGGTGTAAGGACGACATAAACACATTTTATCTGCCAATTGTTTTGTATTTCTTCCGCAACGTTTTTTCACAGTATACAATAAATTTCGTCACCTTCCATTCATCGTTCAGAACAACTTTATTCTTTTCTTTTATTTTAACATCTTTAGATCCGCTGGGCCTTTTTATCTTCTTACTATCTTGCGGAATCGCAAACACGCCAATATACGCTAGCTGAGCATTCAACATTTCATAAAAATTTTTCTTTCTTCTGTTTAATTAACATAAATGATAAGCAAGCAATAGTTATCAGATGACGATGCCTTCAGAGAGAAAAAGACTATCAGAAATCGAAAAATCATTACCATTTGTGTGACGCAACTTTTAAAAAAAATTCTTAGTAAATGTAGCTACAATACAGACAAACTAACTTTCCATTCGCAAACTGAAGGAAATGCGCTATATCTACTACGTCATACTGGTATCTGACTTCATGAATTTCGAAAAAAAGAAGTGTCATAGCGGAATTTGATCAGGAAATATAGCAAGTCGTCCCAAATAGCACAATGACCCACTTATTTTGGGTGTTTAATGTGTACTTCTTACCTGTTTCTTGCAGCCGTGTATACTAGAAAAATCTGATTTCTACCTTTCCTTCCACTTCTTGGTGACGTAATCATGTCAGGTGAAAAGTGTACTCTGTGACGTCAGAGCACGTCAAAAAACAAACAAACATGAGATGGTTCACATTTCCGGAGTCCTACACTACGGCGACCCTTATAATAAGGTGGTGGTTTAGTACCTTAAACTGAGATAATAGCTTTAACTTCACAGCGTAAGAATAGACTGCAGCCATTGCGGTGCTACTTATTGCACACAAGCGAAAGTGATCCTTGCATTTATTTTACGTTTGACAAAAGAACAGACCAGCACTGCCCCCCCTCCAACACACAAAAATAAATAAAAAATAGTGGCACAATGTGGAAGTTGAAACGCAGTGCGATTTTTCTTGCACAGACCCTTGCAGCAACGGCCCTTCATTCAAAGTTTGTCATGTGAGCTTACGGTCTGACGTAACAGATGGTGGACTTTTTGAGAGACCAGAGCGTACCGTTTTGAACTCGTCTGGATAGGGGCCCTGAATTTCAATTGTTGATATCTCTAATTACCTATACCCCTTGAGATTTTTTTTTCAGTGGTCATTGCGTAACTTGTCACCTCTCAACTTTTCAGGGAAACACGGACCTCAAGTCAACACTTAAAGACGTAACGAATGAAATCTTTTAGGATAATACTCACTTGAAAGTAACTTTCGGTGCCACAAAGTTTTCGCACGTTGTGGTAAAGTTCGTTCTCGAAAATGACAGAGGTCTGACAGTCAAAGCACGTTTATAAAAAAAATTGTGTTGGCTTAAAAACTACCATGTAAAGCTTTTCCTTTTTTCTATTGTCAGTGAAAAATTGTGGATTTTTTTCTCTCCCCCGAGATGGCCTCTTTCAACATTGGACACTTTCCTGACCACTGTCCTGAAATTTTCACACACTTGTAAAACAGTACGAATAAATGTATATTAAAAAAAACGAAATATTAACGTGTGCTCATACTGGCAACATTGCGCAGGCCCACATATTTGTTTCCGGAGTATCACCTATACAACGAGTAAAGCAACGCCTTCTGACAACACTCCCTTCGCTCTGCGAAGTAACTTTTGCATACAACCATGTGACGATGCCAGATGCGGCGACAATCCAGAATGTGTGAAGTGGTGTCAAGCGCAAAGAAGTTCTGTTTGCATTCGAAATGATGGAACCGAAAATACTCGGCTTGACGTGACGAGAATCACCGTGTGTGTGTCAGCACAATGCGCGAGTTTCAGCCAGCTGCGATAAGTTTGGGGTAGCTGCGTTCACGAAAGGCACCTCCTGGATGTCAACTGCAGTCGCGCACTATTCTGTAGGCGAGACAAGGTAAGGATCACGTGGCAGCTCGCTTTACGTGGCACCTCCTCTACTGTGTTTACTTCAATCACGCACCTATCTTGAGAGAAAGGGCAAAGGTGTGAAGGGGAGCCTCAGACAGACAGACAGAAGGACAGAAGGACAGAAGGCTAGATAGATAGATAGATAGATAGATAGATAGATAGATAGATAGATAGATAGATAGATAGATACATAGATACATAGATACATAGATACATAGATAGATAGATAGATAGATAGATAGATAGATAGATAGATAGATAGATAGATAGATAGAAAGATAGATAGATAGATAGATAGATAGATAGATAGATAGATAGATAGATAGACAGACAGATAGACAGACAGACAGACAGACAGACAGACAGACAGACAGACAGACAGACAGACAGACAGACAGACAGACAGACAGACAGATAGATAGATAGATAGATAGATAGATAGATAGATAGATAGATAGATAGATAGATAGATAGATAGATAGATAGATAGATAGATAGATAGATAGATAGATAGATAGATAGATAGATAGATCAAACCATTACCAGTATTACCTGTTCGTGGGCTAAACTCATAATTGATAGCAACTAATTTTCTATATTTTGCACTAACTTGTTCTTGCGGTATACATAATAAATAATATCTGACACGCACCATATGGGTATCGCTATTGTAAACATTAGTAAGATCTACGCTGCCTTTAGGAGTGTGAGACATCTTTGAACTAGAAAAACACAGCGTGAAGATCGTACGAAGGAAGGTGACACGAGCACTTTCTTTCGCGCTGTAATTGCGCTGTCTTTTTGTTTTTCAGTTTTAAAGCTAAGTACCAACAAGCCCTGCTTTCGTCGCTTCATCAGTGGAATATTTGCAAACCCGAAGAGATCACGGGCTTCTATGAACGTCATTTAGAAGAAAAAACTCCCTTTTTTGCTTTACTTTTTTTTCTAATGAGAGTGCGCAGATTGTTGTGTAGTGATTAGTGAGCGCGCGCGCGGGCAATGTCGCAAAAGGAAAACAAAAAATAAAATAAAACAATGCCCCCTACTCCCCTCCCCCCCCAAAAAAAAGAGAGAATGGGGCATCCTTCAAAAGTCAGGTGCGTACAAGTTGCCAATTTGTAATGAAGGAAATATAGAAGGGTGCTGACGAAGACTTGTATCCTTGTAATGTTTGTACAACAAAGAAGATAGCGAAATCGGGCAAGGTAGAGAAGAGCTGATAGCGGAAGCAAGAAGCTACACTGAAGCACTGTTTTTCAAGTCCTCCAAAGGCCAGACAGCCTAAGAAGAAGGTACGCATTGTTGAGTAAACGTTACGCCTGCTTCATTCATTATCCTCCCACGGAAAACGCGCTACAGATAAAGAGCACGGCCTTTGCAACATTTAGCGGGACGCTTTCCCGCTTCCCGGAAACATTAGTCGCTTACAGCTGCCCGGTCCGTCACTACGCGAAATCCTCGTGCCCGCACTCGTTAATTCCCGTTGCGGCAATCAGATATCCAGTTGGTACTCCTGCGCCCTAATCCGTCGCGCAAGTCGACAGAGTGCGGGTCTCATTCGAGTGCGGTTACGGGCATCCGTTCGTAATCACTCCAGCGACAGCTTCGCTCGTTAAATACAGGATGCATAATGAACACGGATCGCAAACTTTCAACACGAAGGAACTGGCGAGCCAAGCTTAAAGCTACGTATTCATGGAGAAACGGGAGAAATAAATTTTACTTTTGCTAAAGGAAACCAGAGGACGATACGGGAATAAAAGTAACAAAATGCTGTTGCGGACAGGCAGCGGTCTGGGAGCGATAAGCGGAATAATAAGGGAGTCGCGAGTGCGGCATCTGCTCTTGAAGCGGACTCGGTTTGGAAGAGGAGGAAACGCGGTTATTCTGGGGGAGGGGTAGGAGGGGGGCGGTGCCTGGGATGAGGGGATGCTGTGGTCGGCGGGAGATTAGAGAGACGGATGCGGCGCGGTTCCCGACGGGTGCAACGGACGCCCCTGGAATGGATATAATGAAGTTGAGGAGCGATTAGATTTTTACGGGTGTGCAATTTGAAACCGCGCTCTGGCGAAAGCGACGAAAGCTCCGCCGAGCAGAAACGTTCGGGACTGAGTCATGGGGTGTCGCTTTAACCGGCGATTGGATCGGGGCCATGCATTAGCGCGGCGCTCAAAGCCGGATTATGTGACACGCAGATGCTAACCGTCCTTGCTTCTCACGCATCTACCGCTCAGTTCGGCGATTAACGGTTACTCTGTGAAGAGACTAACTAAGAAGCAGTCTGCATTCAAATAAGTGCTTGTACGTGGATTACGTTTTGTTTCTTTATTTCGAATTTTGCGTTTTTAGTAGCAAAAAGCCCAGAAATGTCAAACAAAACAGGCGCACTTTTGCTGGTATAATTCTGACTGATTTAATGTCAACGTGGTTAATTCTACGTTGACTATATTTCTTGTCCATCAACTTGAACATTTTCTTCTGTGCATTTTGAAAATTTTGCTGCTGAAGAGTGCGTGCGAGCATATTGAAAGATTCATGCTACGCATAGAACTTTCCAAATGCCCACCTCTCTATTTGTATATATCCCTATGCGAGGTGAGTTTAGAACTCTTGTAATGTATACGTTAAAATAAAAATTACGAAATTACACAGAGTGCCATTGCTTTTTAGCCACTGCAATATGCAATTTTGAAAGTTTTTATTTATTATCATACTTCTACTGTACTTTACAAGCAATGAAAGAGCGTTAGCAAAATGCGTGAACTGAGACATCTGCGCTCTCTCGTAATATCTGAAACATTGCTCACCTGAACTTTGCGCTAAGTAATCTCGTCAGAAAGTGCTTCATGCCGATGCTGTGGCGTGCCCAACGTTATCGCTGGAAATTAAGTAAAGTTAGCGATAAAGAGAAATTAAAAAAACAGCTATAAACACGAGTTACTATCTATAAACAGCTGACTGACAAAAACTTTCATTTTTGGTATGCATTCAGAGAAACACAAGGTTCTTTTTCTAAGTAGTAGGTTGCGAAAAGCATCTGCGTATAAAACATATTGAGAAGCTCGAATGTTAAGGATTAATTAGGGTCTGTTGTAGTGCTCTTTATTTACTTTACATCTCAGGCATTTTTGAACACTTCGTTTTCTAAGACCTAATTAATTTTTAAACATGGCGCTTTTTATTAATTATTCGCAGCTCAAACGTGTTTACAAGCACGTGTGTACAGCACACGACGAGAAAGCAGCTACCTCTGTTACGTTCCGCTTATAGTCGCATTCTCCGATCGTGCGCTTAATGAGCGCAACCTTTCCGCTCTGACGTTGCCGATGCGCGCTCAAAGGAGCCGCCCACACATGTTACCGAGGGCGCTGCTCGTACAGCCATGTGCTGAGTGAAAATAGCATAGCAAGGGGGAACATAAAGCAGGGGGAGGATAGGCATCAGTAAAGGGGAGGTATAAGGGGGCAGGTATAGAACGATTCGAAAGTAACCCACAAGTGTGTGGTGGGGGCGTCGTTCGGTGGATTGCCCCGACCTGTGGGTGAGCAGTCACGCGAGCGCGTGCCTGGCGAGCCCGCGAAACAGCCATTTCTTTGTGAGAGGGAACGGACCATGCGCCGCTACGTTTCGGGCCGCACGCATTCAGCCACACGCAGCAGAGGCGCACACGCCTCTCTCGGTTCGATGCGTGATCTCGCTCTCGAAGCCAGCGAAGAGCCGGGCTGGTAGACAGAAGAGTACAGCAGCCCTCTTCCTCGCCCCCCTCCCTCCATCCTACTTCAAGCACACAACAGTACAGCAGCCCTCTTCCTCGCCCCTCTCCCTCCACCCTACTTCCAGCACGCACACCCATATTTTCGACGAACACCCCCTGAAAGTGAGCAAACAGTGCTCTAGCAGAGAGGTCCAGTATAACGGGAAAGTGGGGTCCTGCTGGCGATGATGGCGTTTCGTTTCTATACCGATGCCAAATGAGATTCGGAAAAGCAAATTTAGAGTGGTTCTGGCCTTAAGGGACGTAGATATCACGCTCGAGTAGTCAAAAAAGGAAAACTAAACAATAAGAAAGCAACACGAGTGCTGTTGTGTGGTTGATATCCATCCCACCAGGGTCCCTCTTTTTTTTTTTTTTCGCAGTGCAATAGGAATTTCGTGTGTAAATGCAGGGCACTATTAAAAAAACCCGCACGAATGGATCTTTTTGATCAAAGGTAATGACAAAGACTAGAATGCACACTTATGTCACCATCAGGCATGTTCTTAGGTGCCACCATATGAGATGGATAATATTCGGTAGAAATTTGATTCAATATTGGCTCCATCATTGAGGGACCTAAGCAGTAAAGCCTATATTCATGTCACATACTATTCTTGGTATAACTTAGTCAAATCCCTGAAAAAAAAGAAACTTTACATTACCAGGATCACCATTTCTACCGTTCCTTCGCGTGCCCTAGTCACTTGAACATGTTACCTTGGTACGGAAACGTCTGCACACACGCAAAAACGTATAGAAATAACAATAATGTGAGCAAGTTCGAAAACGAATTAATTCCGCTAGCATAGCAGTGCTTTTGCCACAAGCTCAAAATGCTGAAACATGTACGCACTAAAGGTATACGATGCACACGGTCAGCCTAGAGCGCCGCCTGCTTCCGTCATTGCGCGGATGATGTATTAGGGAATCTAGGTTGCTATCTCGCTGCAAGTTTCTTAGTCAGGGAACAGGTAAAATCGACTGCTCACACCTGATGCCTATTCACGACAAACCTTCTTGCAGCTATTGCCAGTCAAAGCAATTCAAACGAGTTTTGAAGCCGCACGCGTAATTAGGAGCAGGCTGCTGGCGTACGACAGGAACAAGTTACGAGCCCGAAGCTTTGCGAAGACGCAAGAAAAATAGCTTGCGCCTGCCCTTTTGCATATTTAGATCGTGACTAGTCCGCCAGCTATTTATGGCTTTTGTTATTGTGAAATCAACGTGAGATCTACTGTCTCAGCCCTTATTTTAAAACGTGGATGCGCTGCTTGCAAACGTGAATTTACGCAGTCGACTTCGTCAGTAATCCAAAACACGCAGGGTACAAATATACCTCTTCTGTGAAGTGCGCAGGAAAATGTAAGACCAAAGAATTCAAAGGAAGAGCTATCTATGAACAGATCCTCTGACTGCATTCTATGCATACACCATTCTCGTTATTGAGAGCAGCGAGCAGGAGGAAAAAGGGGACCCCAGCCAGTTTTCCAGGCCGCCGCAGAGAGTAGGAAACGAACTTACGTCTCGGAAACACGATTGGACTTCAAAAGCCTAGTATAATATAGGAAAATACAAAAACGAGCGATGGAAAGACAGGGGCCCGATGAAGAGACCGCAGTCTAGACTAATGGAAGGGCGGGAATGCAGAAAAGAAGGCAGGAGCGTGGGCTCGCGCAAGCGGGCAAACGAAGTTCCGCAGCCGAAATGAGGCTACATTGACGACAACGGGAAACTAAGGAAATGAAGAGCAAACTTGTGCCCAAGGTTCCCTGGCGAACGCGAATAGATAGATCGAACGCAAGCCCCGAGATCGGTACGGGCGAAGCCGTGGGTCATGAAGGCAACGCATCGTTGCTGCCAGGTTTCGACCCCTGTTTCGTAGGCGGAGCCTCTGTCCCAGGAATGCTGGAAATGTAGGGAGAATCGGGAACGCTCCTCCGGCAAGGAGGCCGTGAAGGGGCGAGAGGGAAGATGCGCGCAGAAAGGTACGGCTGGAGTGGAGAGAGAGAAGAGAGTGAGCGAAGGGTAAACGTGGGGGATGTAGCGCGTGGTGACTATTTCGGGCGGGCGGGCTCTCGCAGAGGCGCGCGCCGCCGCTCAGCCGATGGGGGCGGCACACGGCCCGTTGAGTACGTCGCGCGCGCCGGCGGTCTTTCCGAAGCCGCCGCAGCACCACCGCCAGTAGCAGTCGGGGCCACCACAGGTGTGCCGCTACACCTAGCAGGCTTCACTGCAAGGCGTTGCGTCGTTGACGACGTCGAAGCGTGGGCGAGACGCGGCCGGAGAGAGGGAGCTTCCGCGGGAAACGGGACTGACTGTGAAAGCACGCACTTTTGTTTTTGCTAGGATTATTCCGGCTCGCCACGTGTTTGTGATAGAGTACTTTAAAAGAAGCGAGACAATGCTTCGGACTTGGCACAACACGATCGGCGCGAACCATGGTGACGAAGGTGTGTGAGCCACCTCCTTCGAGAGACGTTGTTGTCAACATGCGACCAGCACTGGGAGTCGGATACTGGGCGACGCTGCTCGTGTGCGCCACGCTACTCTTCATCAGTCCGGGTGAGCACTTTGCGTTCACTTAGCTATTGTGAACTCAGGTGATTTACTCACTGTTAAGTTTCTGTTCAACAACGTGAGTGATATTTATTTTGACGAAGCTTGTAGGCGATGTTTATCTGTACTTATAAGTTGGAAGTTATTTCGAATTGTGACAGTAACAAAGCACACACAATCGAAGTAGTGGAGAGAACATTGGCGGAATCGAGCATTGTGACTTCATGCAAGTCTTGACTGAGCGCATGTTTTGCTGCCACATGTGTCTCGGGTGTCTTCATTGCACTAGGATATTTGCGAAGTCGTGTGTTGCGGCTTCCTGTTGTTTTGGCTGCGCTTTTTTCAGTGCTGCTGAGTCTGCAGGATGCGAACGGCGGAGCTGCTTCGAGAAAGTTTTGGCAAGTTTCGAAAGCGCTATCGGGCGTTTACTCGCTGCACCCTTCAACTGTACGTCGTGTATATGGAACGTATGAATTCGCTACTAGGAACGATTCAAGCGTAGCACCTTCTTCTATGTATTGGCACGTGTTCTTTTTAAAGCCAAGTGTGTCGTGCCGACGCATACGCATGCAGGCGCTTAAACATCACTCGGGTGATTTCATTCGAAAACTTGGTTTATTTTCCTGTTTCCATTAGACTGTATCACATACACACACGCGATAAGACACTTTCTTCTATCTCAATCAACACGTTCTACTTTTTTAATTTCGCAAGGGCTTCGAGACAGTACACTGAAGAAGGAATAATACGTAGCGCAATACACACACAGCGGGAATATGCTAATTTTTTCATGCTTTTGGTGAACCAAATAAATATTCGTCAATCAAAGTTTTGGTTTTGGTTCATTTGCCGTAATGAATTATTGGTGCCAGCATTCCATTTTGGCCTATGTTAGTAGGTTGTGGTAAATAATGAGGCAAATTAACAAGAAAGCATTGACCAGATGAGCGCTTTCGCTGATAATGCTTGTCCTTAGTAGTTTCTGCTTATTCGTTATAAAAGTTATAGCTGTCGCAACACATTGACTTTCTCCGTGCTTTTTCCTTTCCTACGTCTGGCTTACAAATTTAGCAAAGGCCAAAAAATTCTAAGAAAATTCTAAGAATCCAAGAGAAACACACACTACCCGGTCAAGTGAGGTGAAGTCTCTGCTGTCTTTGCAAAGCGCACCCAATCAAGGTACACAGTGGAAGCTCGTTACATTTACACGGAATGGTGTTTATATGAGATATTTTCTAAGGCTTAAAGCTGCAATGACGAAAAGCTGAAACGAAATGATGAAGCGCACGGCACGCAGGCACGACTCCTGCAGTGCCCGTAGATCTTACGCTTTCACTTCTCCTTTCTGGGCGGTAGCAAGAGGTTTGGGTCCAGTATTCAGAGATCATTAGAAACCTAATTATGCTTGCTTGTTTATCAATTCAGCTGCTGTATAGTTAAGATCTACAATTGTTGCGAGTGCTTTGCAGTCGGGTGTTCTTCGTTAACAAGGCATGCTATATCATTTTAGCTCGCGTTGTATGTTTGGCGCGTACTTTACGTTCTCTGCGAATCAAGCAGTCATTATAAATTGAGCATTTGCGAACTCTAGCTAGCAAAATGTATCGCTCAGCAGCGCTTCATCTCTTGCAGACTTGTCTGAGTGGCGAACGTTAGGAAAATGTAGATGGCGCCACGGGTACTGTTTCTTACTTTCGGAGTCGGCAATGAACCACGACTGAGTGTTTGGAGAGCGTGTTAACGTCACTACTTGTGATCAAGATACGAATATGGTTTCTGTAGAGAAATTGACCGGCTTCGAAGACATTTTTGTTGATAAGGGTGAAAACAACAACAACAAACTAGGTAGTTTGACATACGTGCTCATTAAAAGCCCAGTGGTTTAAATTATTCTAGCTCCCCTCCCTATACATCATGGCTTTTAACCAAACAATTAAGCCTATTTGTTTGCTTTCGGGAGCAACGCTCGAGTGAAAAGCACATCGTGGGGAGTGCCAGCAAATGAAAGCAATAAAAGTGGTGGGGAGGTGCAGGAAGGCAAACCATTCGGGTGACGCTTTGTGATGACGTGATTTTTTAATGTTTTCTCTGAAATTGTGCAACAAGACCATGCTAACTTTTGTTGTGTGATGGTTTATTTGTTGTGTTATTTATTTATTTCTGTGTTATTTGTTGTGTTATATATTTATTTCTGAAAACATATATGCGACAGATTGAGCGGCTGCGTGCCGAATTGTATTTAGGAGCAGAGGTCCCATGTCAGTCTATATAGCCTTTAGCCTCTGCTCCCGATCCTGTAAGAATTTCAGGATAAATAATATTCAATTCAATTCAGTTTGTGTGTGAGGGTGTGGGTGTGCGAACGTGCGTGCGATCTCGCCAAATTCGGAAATTTAGTGACCATGTCAAAGTGATGGCGGTTTTATGTTCCTCAGCCGGTTTCACCGTGCGCCTGATAGTAGAAATGCTGGGAAAATTTCGCAGTATTTTTTTGGATAAGCAAAAAACGCTGCACTGAAACCTGACATAGCAGTACTGTCTTCGCGTGGCGTAAAAGTTGGTAAAGACCGGGAATAGCGTAAGGCACAATCTTCGCGCTAGCACGAAATATAAAAGCAGAGAAGCGCCACCCCGCAGCAGAAGTCGTACCATGTCTGTGACTTACTCTGCCACGGGTATACAAGCTTCTCGGAGCGGTCGGACAGGGACAGCTACGATCTGGACGCACTTGAAACGAACTATGAATCGTCATTCCCTTTCGATGTAGTATACCACACCTGATCAGTCATGCGCTTTCGTGGTTGTGCATTCCACGGCCACATTGCATAACCTGTCGAGACAGGCTCGAGTTTAAGGCAGCGGCGGTCGGATGAAATGCTAATTGAAAGAAGTTCGCGAACAAACTAAAGCTGTTGCATATCGCTATGTGAGTGATGCATGAGTTTGTTGACAGTGGCGTTTGACATCGTGTAAGTAGGGTTGTGAAATTTAGTGTTACCCAAGTACGAGCCACAATTCGCACTTTTCGCTTGACGTACAGCTTACCGTTTATGGATAGGCACGGTTACGGTGAATGGTCACGGCGTACTGTTCATCCGGTATAGGCTCGGTCATTCTGGATGGGCACTCTTCAAGCGTTGCGGCACAATTTTTACGCGGTAAACCCCCGCCGATATCTGAAACACCAGCACAGCTATCTAAAACACTCTAATATGGATACGAATGGTGGTCGTTCGCTGTGAGCGTTTTGTTAATGTTAAGGGTAAGCGAGCAGATGCCACAGAGCAACACACCCGCCACCCGTCGAACGCACGCCCAAAAGGAACTGAAATTCACACACGCAACCAATGAGGCACTGGCCAAGCACAGGCGATATTTGCCTTGTGGGCAGCGTAGCTGTTGGGGCACCGCGGTTTTGTTACGTTCGTCGTTCTGGCCTAAGTGACGTCACGCGCACAATCTTGCCAATAGGTGACCAGTAAAAGAGCGAGGGATTGTGGGATGCACCGTCTGCTGCCGTCTTCCGGTTCGAGAAGTGTAGACAACGACGAACTGCTTCGCCGCAAGCCTCAGATTATTCGAGATTCGCGCGTGGTCGCCCGTTTATCTTCGTCCTGATAAATCATGGTGGGTTGTTCAGCCGTTGGCTGCTCCAACTCGAGCGTGAAAGGCAAGCGGCGTGTATCGATTCCCATCGAACGAAGAAGAAAAATGAGGTGGGCCGTGGCTGTGAAGAGAGCCACAGTGACAGGTAGCCTTTGAGTATGGAACGTTGTGTGCGAAAACAATTTTATCACAGATACGGGTGTATTCTGCACTATATAAAAAAAGCTTACGCATGAATTTGCTGCAAATATTATATTGAGAAATAAATTATCGCGCAAGCGCCTAGCAAATATATTATTGGAACGCACGGTTGAAATCGACCTGCCAGACGCGATGAGCGCCAGCCGTTGCACTCATATATATGACAAAAAACATGAAAGCTTCACTACAGGGTATGTTCACACAAAGCGCTGGACGAGTCCATTAGCGTTTTCTCGGTCAAACTATGCGCAAGACGGCACCCAAAGGAAGAACTGCGTTAAAAAAGCGGAAGGTTTCGATTATTTGGTGCCGTCTATGTCTGACTGTATCGTTTATGTGCCACCGTGCCGCGCACCTTGATCACGATGAGCGTTTAAATAAGCATCTGGCTTCGACTAAGAAATGCATCTTATAGGGCACTGACAGCTAAAAAAAATATCTCAGCGCACTCAATAAGTGATCCCGCAGGTCACGGGATTGAATCCCGGCTGCGGCAGCTGCATTTCCGATGGAGGTGGAAATGCTGTAGGTCCATGTGCTCAGATTTGGGTGCACGTTAAAAAACCCCAAGTGGTCGAGATTTCCGGAGCCCTCCACTACGGCGTCTCTCATAATCATATGGTGGTTTTGGGACGTTATGAACCACATATATCCATCAAATCAATCAATCAATAAGTGCTGCACTTCATGCCGATCGACCGACGATATCGGTCGAAGCAGCGATCCCAAAATGAACTCTTACCACACTGCCACAGTCATCCCCAACCCCTGAGATCTTTAAAATCGTGATTTTTTATCAGCAGTAACGTATCATACACTGAAAACTGTTTTCTATGTCGACCGATCTGCTAGCCAAACTGACAGTACCCCCACGAAGTGTAAAAGCGTTGCAGATCATTTTAGTGCGATAAAAAAGTTTCCTCGCCGTTTATGGCTTTCGTAGCTTGTCATCCTCACAATCAAGGTTAGCAAAAACAAAAACCAACTTCTAAAGCACTGACATTGCACGAAGAGGCGTTTTTCTTTCAACGGAGCTGTACAAAAATGTGCGCGTGCCGCTGCTAACCCGCGTGGTGCGTCAAACCGGAAGCCGTCGTATCCCACAGTTCCCTGCGATTGCCCATTTTACCGGTCACCTATTGCTGTGGGAATCCCAGTGTGATTGCTGGGCCATCTACAAGATACATTTGTACTGACTTCAAGCATCTCCCCAGCCTATAATTTGGCCCCGCCGCTGTGGTGTAGTGGCTAAGCTACTCGGCTGCTGAACCGCAGGTTTTGGATTCGAATCCATGCTGCAATGGCTGCATTTTCAATGGAGGCGGAAATTCTGTAGGCGCATTTGCTCAGATTTGGGTGCACGATAAAGAAACCCAAGTGGTCGAATTTTCCGAAGCTTCACTACTGCGTCTCTCATAATCACATGGTGGTTCTGGGACGTTAAAGCACACATATAAATCGGAGCTTATAATTCAGCATAAAGGATAAATGAGCAAAATAATGCACCAAGCGAGTATTCACTGAACAAAAAAGAAAAATTTCCGGGGCTGACCTTTAAAGTGATGTTACACCACAAAGTACCTGCGGAGCCTCACTGTTGTTCCGCCGCCGTGGTCTAGTAGCTTAGGTACGCGGCTGCTAACCCGCTGGTCGCGGGATCGAATCCCGGGTGCGGCGGCTGCGTTTCCGAGGGAGGCGGAAATTCTGTATGCCCGTGTGCTCAGATTTGTGCGCACGTTAAATAACGCCAGGTGGTCAAAATTTCCGGAGCCCTCCACTACGGCGTCTCTCATAATCATATGGTGGTTTTGGGACGTTAAAACCCACATATCAATCAATCATTGTAGTCTCACTGTTGCTTGTCATGACGTTGAATCGGCACCACTATCAAACGTCAGGAGCGAGGCAGGTTGCATTATACTTTCATGGCAATGCGCCCTCATTGCAAAATGACACACACGTCCGCCGCGGTGGTATAGTGGCTAAGGTACTCGGCTGCTGACCCGTAGGTTGTGGGTTCGAATCCCGGCTGCGGCGGCTGCATTTCCGATGCAGGTGGAAATGTTGTGGGCCTGTGTACTCAGATTTGTTTTAAAGAACCCCACGTGGTCAAAATTTCCGGAGCCCTCCACTACGGCGTCTCTCATAATCATATGGTGGTTTTGGGACGTTAAACCCCACATATCAATCAATCATTGTAGTCTCACTGTTGCTTGTCATGACGTTGAATCGGCACCACTATCAAACGTCTGGAGCGAGGCAGGTTGCATTATACTTTCATGGCAATGCGCCCTCATTGCAAAATGACACACACGTCCGCCGCGGTGGTATAGTGGCTAAGGTACTCGGCTGCTGACCCGTAGGTTGTGGGTTCGAATCCCGGCTGCGGCGGCTGCATTTCCGATGCAGGTGGAAATGTTGTGGGCCTGTGTACTCAGATTTGTTTTAAAGAACCCCACGTGGTCAAAATTTCCGGAGCCCTCCACTACGGCGTCTCTCATAATCATATGGTGGTTTTGGGACGTTAAACCCCACATATCAATCAATCATTGTAGTCTCACTGTTGCTTGTCATGACGTTGAATTGGCACCACTATCAAACGTCAGGAGCGAGGCAGGTTGCATTATACTTTCATGGCAATGCGCCCTCATTGCAAAATGACACACACGTCCGCCGCGGTGGTATAGTGGCTAAGGTACTCGGCTGCTGACCCGTAGGTTGTGGGTTCGAATCCCGGCTGCGGCGGCTGCATTTCCGATGCAGGTGGAAATGTTGTGGGCCTGTGTACTCAGATTTGTTTTAAAGAACCCCACGTGGTCAAAATTTTCGGTGCCTTCCACTACGGCATCTCTCATAATAATATGGTGGTTTTGGGACGTTAAACCTCACATATCAATCAATCATTGTAGTCTCACTGTTGCTTGTCATGACGTTGAATCGGCACCACTATCAAACGTCAGGAGCGAGGCAGGTTGCATTATTCTTTCATGGCAATGCGCCCTCATTGCAAAATGACACACACGTCCGCCGCGGTGGTATAGTGGCTAAGGTACTCGGCTGCTGACCCGTAGGTTGTGGGTTCGAATCCCGGCTGCGGCGGCTGCATTTCCGATGCAGGTGGAAATGTTGTGGGCCTGTGTACTCAGATTTGTTTTAAAGAACCCCACGTGGTCAAAATTTTCGGTGCCTTCCACTACGGCATCTCTCATAATAATATGGTGGTTTTGGGACGTTAAACCTCACATATCAATCAAAATTGCACACACGGGTTGCGATATGTCTCACACGCGTTAAAACGTATCCAAGATGAACAAGAAACATATTTTTGTCGAATTATCGAACGCTTGCTAAAATACTGGTGAAGGTGGGTGATCATTGTCTGTGTTTTCGATGACGTAGGTGACTTTCTTGCTCAGTCAGTGTTTACCTCACGCACCTTCCACGTTCGATTCGGAATGACCGCATTTCTTGGCGATTTGGATTTCACAGACTTGGAAATGGCACCTCAATATATATTCAGTATTGATTTTGGTTTAGCAATTTCGCTGAAATAGCGACGTGTGCAGGTCAGTGCTGTTATCAATATCTTTCAAGCAAGTCCGTTTGACCCGAGAAGCTGAGTCAGCGTCAGGGGTCGAGAACTCGGTGGCCAGGCTTTAGCCATGCGCTCCAACGATCCTACCAAATTGTCGCAGTGCCGCCTCATTTAGCTTTGCCACTTTAGGTTGATTGGCACTGAAAAGCCGACCCAGCAACCTGTAGGTGTGAAGGCGCGTTTGCGCTGGCGTGCTCCCGAAATGGCTCATAGCTGAAGAAAAGAAACGAAATGAAACTTGAAATTATATACGCGCCTACAACCCCATGTCCTGGTATTTGAAAAGTCGATAATAAGCTTGCACTGTTCCATACCATTTTCTGTAGTGAATATATTGTGAAGGTGCCAGCCAGCCGAATTTCTTGTCTATGTGGCAAAGAAGCGGCAGAACTAAGAACGGTTTTCTTTCGTAAGTGAACACCGGTCTATAAATCTTGCGGGTACATAGTAGTTGAATCATTCACAGAATAGAATGCTGAAAAGATTGTATACATTTGTTATATTCGTAAAGCGACCATGCGATTGCCAGATGCGGTACAAAAATACCGTTGGAAAGTTTTGTCTGAATGCACGCAGCCGTTGCGTGTATCAACTGAGATACAGATAGCCGCATTAACTGTCACCCCAAAGTTCATTTCGTTCCCTGCTAGCCACCATATTGTGGAACAGGGTGGTAAAATTTATTTATTGGAACGATGTGACAGTGCTGAACACATTCAAGAGTAATAGAACATGGTTTAAAAGTCCGAATTAGAGCTATCTGAAGAAACCAACAATTTCTAGTTACTTCTTCCTGCCACCACGCTATCATCTTCTCCTTCCCACTTCGAATTTCCGGGAATTTTCTTTATATCATCCATCCATGAAACAATGCACCGCGAGAAAAGAGCCCAACTGGAGCCTGTCAGCTCCCGTTTTGTTCGTCCAGACAATGAACGAACCATTCGAGCTACGATGAAGAGGGTGGCTGAGGAGTACGTATTTTGCTCTTCGTACCGTTATACATTACGAGTTCACGTCTCTTATCCCTTAGTTCTTATTCCTTTTTGCGACGACACACTCGTTTGTCTTTTTCTTCAGCCTTTCTTTTTGTACTTGTCCGGGGGTGACAGGACACGACCCTTTCGACCCGCAATCGAATATTATGCAAATCAACGTGCACCGTCCATTTGTCTCGTCACCCGAGCCACGAAATACCGAAAACCATGAGCTGTCAGGGGCAGCGGCTGGTCCGTACCTTCTGACTGGAGACGCAGATACTCTCCGAGGACCGAGTTCTCGGATAGAGACGAGCGCACGCTTAGACGAGGAAAGTGGAGCCGGCTTTTGATGTGCGGAGAGCGTCGTGGGAACATCCGTGGGTGGTAGTGAATACGAGAATATTAAAGCTTACGAACAGTCAATAGCATGAAGAGAAGATCAAAAGAAAACGAAAAAAAAACAAACATGTTTCTTCAAACATAGTTAAAGATTGGAGCTGAAATCGGAAAGTTATAGATGCTGGAGATAGGAAAAATGAACTTGCGTTTTTAAGGAAGTACCGGCTTACGTGAGGATTATTGACAAGCAGATAGCCGCTATTTCTTTTCATTTTTGAGCAACAGAGAATACTTTAAACCGCCACACTGTTTTCTGCTACATTAAAAATACGCACATTAAGTTATTTCGACGCTTGTAAAATTTTCACTGTTCTCTCAGGAGAGTGTACTCATACACATTTCTTTACTTGTTGTTATATAGGCACAGGTAATATAACAGTTCGGTTATTACAGTACAAATCCACGATATGATTATCAGAGACACCGTAAGTGGAGGGCTCCGGAAATTTCGACCATCTTTCGTTCTTTGACGAACACCTAGAATTAAACACACGGCTCTTGGTCATTTCATATTCTCTGAAATCCTACCGCCGCGGCAGGGATTCGCTCTTACGACCTTCCGGTCAGCAGTCAAGCACTGTAGCCAGCACATCACTTCGGAATCGTTCGTAATATGTATCCGCGTTTCCTTCAATCCTATGTATTCTTCCATCCTTTGATTGATATGTTGTTGTTATTATTTATATTATTATTGGCACAACAACTAAATTCTTCTGTGAGTAGGAGTTGTATTGCTTTGTTATATTAGGCGCTAGCTTGTTTGTATGTTACTTTGTGCGCACTTGTTACTTTTTGCTCATTGTGTTCATTTGTCATTTCGTTCGTTTTCGCCCATTGTTTTGCTGTATTAGTCACTCTGCCTTCTGTTTAGGCAAAACTCCTTCACACTGTCCAAAAGGCGCAAAACATGTTACATCTACTCATGTTGTAAATGTTTCTAAATTGGAACTCTTATTGGTTCTTTTTTTTCTCTCAACGCATTTTTTGTTATAAGTTGTTGTTCTCTTTTATAAGTTGTTGTTGTTTTCTTGCATTGTGAAATGTAATATAAAATGCATTTCTAAATAAAACCCACTCCTGTCTACGACTTTGCAAAGAAGTCGGCAGTATTGACTAAATAAATGATTATACAAATAAACAAATATATTGGCGACTTAAATGTAGCATATCGTATACGTCTCTTGTGTACTATCTTCTGTCAACAGCCTTCCAGCCGCACCATCCTAATTCGTGCGAATAAACACAGCGAAAAAAGGAGTAGAATTGTTAAAAACTGTGTTCCAATAGCAGTGTTCTTTATTATGCTATCAGTTCAGCCAGTTTCTTTTAATCAACAAAGCTGATTGCTACATTATCGTGTTGTTGAATCTTAAACGGGGTCTTCATTAGATCAAGTGCATCTTTTTCTTTGTTGTATTGTCCATTTATCTTTCATACCGTTGGCTTCTACAGATGACGCAAGCCAACATGATCATCAACGATCTTTTTTATTTCTTTCGCACTGTCTCATCGAGGAAGCTCATTCTTCTTTCAGAGAAGTAATGAGGCCGGGGAAGTAAGATAGGACCTACCCTAACAGATATGAACTTCTTCCGGGGTTGTCTGCCTCTATTGTATTTGCATCAGCTGTATTTAGGCCACTCTTGTTAAACTATTTTGCTGTTGGTTGTGAATACACCTGCGCTGTATGATTCCAGTTGAAGCACTATGATAACTTCATATGCGAACGTGTATCTGATCAAGGCGCGACGTTATTGCAAATATCGAACGCAGTCGTTGGAGGCTAACGTTGATGAGACTCGTCCTCGCTTGCTGCACATGAGTAGGGAGCGTTAGCGAAAGACATGAAATAAATCCAATTTTTGGGCATCGATAAATGCACAATGACTTGCACACCCGTAATCAGTAACTTTCTTGTACCAGTAATAGAGCAAAAGAACGTGTTTAGGTGTTCATTCATAATAGAGTCAATCAATACTCAGTAAAACGTTCAATGCAGCCGGTATCGAAAAAAAGAAAGGCAGGTAAATGCGAAAAAAAAGGTTTCGAAGCCAGACTTTTAACCCGGACGCCATCGAAATCAGATCTGAGAATCTAATAATGAATAGTTTTTGTTCTTTCATTCAGTTTTAGTGAGGTCACCCGTCACTCCTTTGCTGTTCTCAGCCTTACTGAGAAGAATAAAACTGGTAAGGATTCTTGCAGCTTCCGATAAGGATCTTGATACTTCTCAGTTCTGCTAAACAAGAATAACATAGTGAAGGTCTACAAGTCACAACTTTCGTAACGATCGCAAACACGAAGCAATATTCTACTTCCAAAATAAACTGCGATAAGAAAGAAGATCTTCAAATCAGCCTAATATCAAAAGCTTTGTACGTAGGGTGGTGAAATTCCAAAATTGAAAACAAAATGAAAGAGAAGCTATCAGATAGTTTAGGACATCTCTATTTCAGCTGATTGCCTTTTTTATTGTACGCTGCTATTGTTGGCACTAAGATAAACTACAGTGAAGAAAATCTTCACAACAGAACTTGTGATGGTTTCTCACTCTCGCAGACTAGATTTTTTCTGAAATAAAAAAAAAGTGACGTTGAAGGTCAGAGACACGACACGTGCTTTCACGTGGCTTCAGAACATGTGCCTTCATTCAGCTGCTTGATGCGGTGTTCCATTATCTGATTTCGAACGGCCACGCACCAGCTCATTCCAAAGAATGTGTCTTCTTTGTGACACACACAAAAAAAATCAGCGGAAGAAGGTGCACTCTCCGAATTTGTCTGTCGAGTCTACAGTGAGGCCTTCAAATAAAGACACTGTTGATACTTGTCGTATACTTCACTTTTCACAAAGGCGCGCATGTTGGTGAGTGAAATAAGACATATGTATCCTCGTGCAGACACACTAAGATACGTTATGGAACGCAAATCGTAAAAATTTCGCCCATCCTTATGCTTAACGTGACAAGAAAATGGGCGTATTTATGTAATAGGTTGAAGCAATCTAGTAAGGTGGTGCATCATTCAAAATTTTGGGGAATGGGAATATGAACGGGACATTGGTAGGATGGCACAGATGTTGTGTGATTCTTCTCCGTGTTAGCACCGTCAAAGCTTGTAGTACACTTAATGGTATATCGTCAGTGAAGTCAATAGCATCTAGCCAGCGGGTTAAGCACAGCAGGTAGGAGCGCAAATCTATGCCACAGATATTGAAATATTTCACCCTGGCTATTTATTAAAACCGGAGCCTCGGTTCCACTCAAGTTCAAATATGTTGTACGAAATAGCTTACATAATGATGATGATAAAAACTTTATTTAGGTCCAGATAGGACACAAGAGAGACCCAGTGCCACTCGGCTAGCCCCATGTATAGGGACCACCAAGCCGAGCATTGTGGCCCGTTCGTGGGCACTCTGGACGACCAGGGTTTAGTCCTTGAGTTATGGGCTGCTTAAAAGCGCTGGCTGCCTGCCCTCACTGAAGGCGTACGTGGTAATTTCAACACGATAGCATGAAAGAGCTTGTGTCTCAGAAAATCCGTCGCCGGCGTCGGCCTCTTTGGTTGTGAGCGAAAAATCGTTTGTGCGTCTGTGAACAAAAATCAAGTTACCGAGATAGCCGCGGGGGGCCGCTACTTGTCCTCGAGTGCGCGTGCGATCACACTGAGAAAGCCGCGCATCGAAAAAAAAGTGCGCAAGGCCACGAGGCGCGGTAGTTTCTTTCCCTGCCACGTCTTCTTGCTTAGCTTCCAGCGCTTCCGTCGGGACGAAAGAAGAGATAATGCAATTGCAGCATGCGACAAACCTTTGTAACTCCACTCGCACTGGACAGATTCTTAAAAGTTTTGCGGCGTTGAATTCGTGAGGCAATGAGCTCTTCTAGTGAATTCATTCCATGGTTACTTGAAAAAGTGTTTCAGGGCCCCTTTAACGTATTTTGTTCGACAGGTGTCACGACGAAAACGAGGTCATTCGGAGATAATAGCGCACGCTGGTCCAATCTATTGTGTGCGTGTTTGTTTGCGTGCGTGTGCGTGTAACAAAACATACGAATAAGTATCCACTTAGCGGTTGAAGGGTGCACTAGAAGCCCGAGTTCGCCATCGCGTTGAACTCCTAAAGGCGAAGCTTGAGGGTCCCCCAATTTTTTTTTATGCGTATGGTTGTTCGCCACCACTGTTTGCGTGCTTTGCAAGCGGGGAAGGTAGTAATGATGGGGCGTCGCGTGCCGCAGCATGTGGCAATTAGGGATAATAGCCAAATGTCGTGATGGATATACGAAACGTGCAGGACACTGTCTTTTAGACACTCCAGTAGGACACATACACTCGGTGTTGCGACGTTCTATTTCGACATTCATTTTGAAATGAGGAATGAGTAAACCGGAGTATAGAAGTCAATATCAGCTCCACCATATTTATCTTGTTATCAAACATCTGGTGGCCCCGCTGCTGTTCTTTGTTTCCTAGCGTGACTACCACCCCTGAACGTTTTGTGTCGTTTCATGAGCAGTAATAAAATTATGAAAGCAACGAAACACTTGTGCAATAGCAATGACTGTTTTGCTAGCTCGTTATTCCAAGAACCGTTCCACTGTTGCATGCAGCCTTCATTAAAATGAAGAAAACGCAGATTATTGTGTTAACGTGGCAAATGTAAGAGGGCAGTGCTCAAAACCAGTCACTCTCTTCACGGCGTACAGGAGAACGAGCGGGAGTAGTTCGTACCACGAGGAGTATTTTAGTTGTTGGTATAAGCTTCTTCGAACCGGCTGTCAACGTTCCAGTTCTCCGTTTTGTTCATAGAGAACAGTGAGTGGTCAGCGAGGCCATGGTCAGTTAATGGCCATTCGGTATGACGGCAGACATGTTGTGATCTTTTTGAATTGACATGAATCTGCTTAACGTGATGGTTTCCTGATCGTGTGCTTCGGTATAAAGCCGAATCTGCGTTATGCAAAGCACAATAAATAGACCAAGCGTTACAGTAGTTGCTGAGAGAAGCTGGGTCATTGCACCAGTGATATCCTTCTCTTGGCTGATATTGCCTTTACGCAGAAGGTCGTGATACTCTAAACCGTTTGACATATATATAAAGGTGTCACATATCTTTTTCTCAATGACATACCTTACACAGTTGTCATTTCTTGTTGGCATTTCTGACTTGTCGCTCCACCTATATACAGGTAGAAGCTTATCCCTTCATCATGTCAATCGACCTTGATAATGAGAGATATAATTTGTTCGGGCTGAGGAGGCCCCTAACGATTCCACCGGACATTTAGCGCAGCGCCTGTTGAGTGGACGCATGTGTTGAAAAGAAATTTGACTTATAAGACGAAGCACCTGAGACCCAAGCCAGTACGGACCTTTTTGTACAACGGAATTAAAAGCGTGCGCGTTATAGAACATTAGCAGACAGCATATCGCCACGCTGATGGAGTTTATTGAAGCCAAGAAGAATACGATATATGCAACGGCACGCGAGCAGTGAGCCGTTGTAGAGCTGACTGTACTGTCCTCTGCGCTGAGCTACGCATCTCTGACTTTTGTTATGTTGCAAATAAATGCATTCTATCGTTACAGTTGTGATGGAGGTGCTTGTTATTGAGACAGATTGATATTGGGGCAGACTGATATGTTGGCACTGATTGATACAGACGTTAACGTGAAAGATTCGGGTAGCAAGTTTTGTGCCCAGCGTCGTCGTAATCTTTGACACTGCGTGTTCAGGTCGACTGTCAGTATATCATGCTGATCGCTTCTGTTCAACGCAAATGGGAGATGGATCAAGCTCGTACTCTGTATATGACGTTCGAAGGAGCCGGAGTCGCTGCCTCTTCGTCATATCGAACACGTAGTGAATACAAGTGTCGCCCATGTACGAAAAAATGCCGAGGCTCTTGGTTCTTACATTAACTAAACCGAGGATCAAGACCCAAGCCTCATCAATCACTTGCAAGCGCGCGTACGCGATATGCACACTACGTGCGCTTTTACAGGCGTCATAAACGGAGCATGGACGAACAGCGTCCAAAAGGAAAGTACGAAACAGGAGGGAACGTCTACCTTGATCGATACACTCTTAGTAGAGCTCGCTCGCAGTCGAAGCTGAAGTATGAAGACCCAAGAGTCTTCTATACTGTGACCTATTACGCGCGTCCATCACCCTTGGGTTACAGGAGTGTGGCTCGCGAGGCAATAGAAAGTCGCGCTCTCGCGACCGGCGCAGTTCCTTGGCGCCGGTGATTGCGGTGCGCCAAGAGAAAACCTCGATGAATAATGCACAGCCGCGAACTTTTTAAGGTACTCTTGTTCAGCGTGTGGAGGAAAATGCCTGCGGCGTGGAATACAGCTCCTTTATATTCGGTTTCGCTGTAGGTTAGGGTATCTGCTTTTTTCTATTTTCTCGTGGTACACGGATCGAAGTAGCCGTAGGAAGCTGCATACCGCATATCCCCCTCGACTTCTTTTTCTTTTGGGATCTTATTCCGCGACAATGTTTATTTATCCTTTGTATACCTGGTTTCATCGTTGTCTCTCGCACAGGCAGGTTTTTCCACTATACGGGTCTTCCCGCGTTCTTTGCTCTTGTTTTCCGGTATTGCTTCTAGATGCACTCAATGACTGGCTTTTTTTCGTGTTCTTTCTTTTTTACGAAACCGAATGTGTCAAAGCAGCACCGATAGACTTTTTAGAATACAGTTTATATTGCGTTTTTTTTAATTTTGCTGGAAACGACACCTTGCTCCTTCATCGACGTTTTTATACATCCAGGCATATCTTGCTAGCACAAGTTCTCAAAGTAAGCAATACCATGACAATTTGATTGTAATATTTTCCGACACTTATTATTATGTCAACATTCAATAACACAATAGACACGGTAAATATATAGCTGGCAGCAATGTTCATTAGGAATGTTTGGCGATCCAATTAGATAGTTTAATTTTGTGGCATGTGGTCGAGTTAAACTTTCAAACTATTTTAATCACCTGAAGTACTTCCACGTACACTCAAATCTAAACACAACGAGGTTTTCGCATTGCGTTAAATGATTACCGCCGTGGCTGGAATCGAACCCGTATTATGAGTGCCGCAACATTGTTGCTATCCCCGCCACAGTAGTCCAATAGTTACGTCTCTTCACTGATGACCCGCTGGTCGCATGATTGAATCTTGGCCGTGGCGGCTGCATTTTAGATTCAGGCGAAAGTACTCGTGGTCTGTGTGCTTAAATTTAGGTGCACGTCCAAAAATTCCATATGACCAAAATTTCCAGAACCCTCCACTGCGTCGTCTCTCACATAACTATTGTCATTTTAGAATCTTAAGGCCAAGATAATAATAATAATAATAATAATAATAATAATAATAATAATAATAATAATAATAATAATAATAATATAATAATAATAATAATAATAATAATAATAATAATAATAATAATAATAATGTGCCTTATTATTATTATTATTATTATTATTATTATTATTATTATTATTATTATTATTATTATTATTATTATTATTATTATTATTATTATTATTATTATTATTATTATTATTATTGCCACGAACCACATTTAGGTGGTGGTTAATTCTATTGGGGTACCTTGTAAGGCACGCTCTTCAACGCTCTTTTTAATAACATAAATTTGGCTCTCTAGCAAGTCTCTTTGTGTCAAAGCAGAGAAACTTATGTATTACTTCAGAAAATTAATAAATCGCCCACAAAGCTACCTAATGAAACATTTCCTTTTTTTAAATATTAGGATGTGATGAATTACAACGGTGAACCATGTCTGATTGTCGAACGCGCGCGACAGTCCTAAGCTTTGTCCAGTCAGCTCTAGAAAATCATCCCTCCAATCCCATTCCCATGTGTAGAGTAGCGAATTGGTTGTCTTATTGTGAGTAACCTTTCTGCATTTTCTTCTGTACTATTCTTCCTGATAAAACTATTTCAAAATGAATGTGCAAATTAATTTTTTTGCCTGAAGATTACGTATAAAAACACAAAAAATAAATAGTTAGGCCGTCATGTTTGATGAAGATCCTGCAGTAAAAAATAAAATGGTGGACGCAACTTACAGCGAAATTTCAGCATTCCTAATACTGCTGTGTTTTCGTGTGTTTTTCCCCCTTCTTCTTGCTAAGTGGTCACGAAAGATTGCTACGCCTCATTACTTTCCCCACGATCATCAATTTTTCCGGCGTCTAAAAATAATAACCGATGCCTTCGCATCACTTTTTCTTTCTCCTAACGACTCAAGCATGACCCACCACTCTAGGAAACAAAAACAACCGAGCGAAATAAAAATGTGAAAGTTACGTACTATATAACTCTGATGCTTGCTCCCAAACCCCTTCCCGCTCGTTCCAAACTTTCATTCGCTTACATCCCTATTAAGTCTTAACAGCAGCGAAGGGATTCATCGCTAGGCTCGGGCCTGGCTTTTCCAAGACATTCAGCTTTACTCCCTCTAATGCGCAAAAGCAGAGAGGCGTGGGGGGAAGGTGGAGTAGAGAGGGCGTCTTCTTGCTGCTGTTTTGCGAGCTGTCCACATTTGCCGCTTCGAAACACGCTCAGCGAAGCTTCCTCGAGAAGGTGCGTGCTGTGATTTGCCCTTCGTTCGCAAATTATTTTTCCGCCGCATTGCTCCGACACCCGAACACACACGAAAGCTGGCTGCGCTGTTCCTTTCTGTCCCCCCCCCCCCCCCCCTCACTGGGGAATTCTCTTCCTCATCGACCTTCGGCGGATATCTTAAATGGATTCTTCACGACGCAATTCGACGATGCTGCGAACGCAAACAGCAGCGCCGCTCGATGAAAACCCATAAAAAACCACTGCGCTCGATGCGAACATTCAACGTTGCAGCAGGATGCAGCAGGAAGAAGAACCGAGTAGCAGTGAGAGAGGAAAGAAAAGAAAAAAGAAAACTCGAAATGACTCGACTGCAGTGAAGAGACAACGACCCGAAACTCGGCAGAGGAAGAGGGATTTGAACCTTCCACCTCGTCTTGCTTTTTTTTTCCTCGGGAGAGAGACGGGCGAGTTTTGAAACAAAACTGCGAGCTCGTTCGATGATTCGGCTTCTCGGCGCTGTCGGAAAGAAAAGACAATGGTATACAGATCACATAAAAGCTAGATAAATTTGAACCTTAGCATCGAATTCGAAAAGAAGGATATAAAAAGGCAGCTTCCTAAATCTTAGCCGGTGTGCTATTGACGCCGCAAGTTGAGGGGCGTAAATGGAAGTTGGGCATAAATTATTTCGTTCACACCAATTTACTATCAGAGCGAGTTTTCTTTTCCTTTTCCTTAGACGCCGTCTCATGTTTCTGAGCGAGTCTACGACGTATTGCCGCACAAAAAAAAAAAGCTGTAGGAGAACGAAAGGTGCAGGGTAGGTGCCAGAATAGATGGCGTTAGCACGGTACTTGACTAATTACTTCAAATTTTTATGGTGTGGCCGACACCGCTATTTCGCTTTTATTTTTTATTTCCCTCGCTCCATCTAACGAGACACAGAGGCGGAATTTCATCTTCGGTGGTGCCTGTTTTGCCTCCTGCTTGTGCTTTTATAGGTTTGCCTAATTAGACAAAAAGATGTATTGCGCCTAATTTATCCAGCCGAAGAGCACAGCAGGTGCAACTTATCCTTTTTTTTTCTTTCATTTAGGGGCAGGTGCTGTTCCCTCACGTTCTTCACAGTTTCGTAACCCACGTGCTGAAAAGCTTGTAGTGTATAGCAGTGCTTTTTCTTTAATTCTTGCGAATTTCATCGCTGATATGTTCATCGCGATGCACACATGATTCACAGGAGCATTGATGTAACTTACTCGCCTCTCCGTTGTTTGTTATATCATGTTCGTATGTAATGATCTAATTCGCGTTTCTAGCTGACATTTCATCGTTTACTACTTGCGTTACGTGCAAGGTTTACGCAAGATTTTTTTTGGATGACTTGCTACACTGATCTGTAGATACGAAAACAAAAAATGAAGTGACTCTAAGCAACCTCGGCGCCTCCTTCTTTCTATGGGTTTTTATCTCAAAATAGAGGTGGCACAGAACTTCGAAGGCCCTTTGAATGTTCGTCGTGCTTATAAGAACCTATAAAGGTGCCGTATGTACCGTAATAGGTGCAAAATCAGTCTAAAAAAATTGGCAAATCCCACGTACTGTGGGAATCAATGATGTGCGAAGCACGAATGAGAAATGTTGATATGTGACTTTAAAATCAGCACAACGTTACGAGGTTGAAGTAAATGATGTCGTACATGACTTTCGTGTCATGATTATCATGTTTAGATGTGTCGTTTACTTTTGTCATGTATTCATGTGATGTGATACCAAATTTAGTATATGTGCAGCTATGGAAACGGCCGCGAGCGCGCTATGACCGTGGTATGTTGTCATGTTTTTACCTCACACGCGTGTCAGGATTGTCATGTTTGCACCAATCATATATTTCTACATCGATTGATGTCACGTAACATCAAATCTGATATATATATATATATATATATATATATATATATATATATATATATATATATATATATATATATATATATATATATATATATATGTGTGTGTGTGTGTGTGTGTGTGTGTGTGTGTGTGTGTGTGTGGTGTGGAGCTTGCAAGACGGCCGTGAGCGCATCATGAAGGGCCAATTATACCCCAAAGTAGCGTTGACGCGCCCACGCACTGGACACAGCGACGCTACCTTAGCAAAACGTGAGCACTCTATAGTCTGACGCCAGGCGCGACCAGCGTCCGTCGGTGCGGCCCGATGGCAACCGGAGCGAAATGCGACATACTGCATTTTGCGCCGATGCGTTCCCCAGACAACAATGCGTCTTCCTCTTTTCGTGACGGAGGGACGCCGGACACGCTGAAACGCGCATGCGTCAAAGCAACGCCGCGCGGCGCGCGCCTGAAAGTATATGGCCTGACCGGCGCCTGGCGTGGCAACGCCGGCGTGACACGACGAAATGAACACCGGCGAGCACGCGCACCACATCACGTCGAAATGCATTGGCGCCTTGACTGTGGCATGTAGTCATTTTCTCACATGACACGCATCTCATGATTATCATGTTTGCCCCAGTCACATACCTTCGTCATTCATTGGCGTCACGTAATACTACAAAATTTGGCATATGTGAAGCTAGTGAGACGGCCGCGAGCGCATCGTCAGTGTGGCATGTAGTGATGTATTTACATGACACACATGTCGTGATTATCATGTTCGGATGTGTCAATTACCTATGTCGTCCGTTCGCGTCGCGTAATACCGAGTTTGACATAAGTGAAGCTAGCGAAACGGCCACCAGCGCATCATCAGCGTGGCATGTAGTCATGTTGGTACATGACACGCATCTCATGTTTATCATGTCTGATCCTGTATCATATCTTCGTCATCCATTCACGTCTCGTAATACCAAATTTGGTATAAGTTAACATAGCGAAACGGTCACCAGCGCATCATGAGCGTAGCATGTAGTCATGCTGTTACATGACACAATCTCATGATTATAATATTTGTACCAGTCGGACTACCTTGGTCTTCCATTCACGTACCTAATACCAAATTTGGTATACGTGACGCTAGCAAAACGCCCAAGAGCGCATCATGAGCATTCTATGTAGTCATGTTGTTACATGACACGGACGTCATAATTTTCATGTTAGGGTCTGTCGCTTGTGTTCGCTATACAATCATTCCATGCCATACCAGTTTTGCAACATGCCATGTGAACGAAACCACCGCAAGAGCTGCAGGACCATGAAATGTAAGTTATGACACTCATGACACACATGTCATGATTTTCATGTTATGACTAGTCAAATATGTTCTTCCTACAGTCATGTCATGCCATACCAAGTTTGTGTCGATACCTTTATCGAAACGGCCAGGAGAGCTAATAGTCGTAGGCGGCTAGATAGATAGATAGATAGATAGATAGATAGATAGATAGATAGATAGATAGATAGATAGATAGATAGATAGATAGATAGATAGATACGCTGAAAGTCGCCGAAGTTCGCTAAGAAATGCTTCGCATTTAAAATATTTTGAATGAATTTGCACGTTTGCCAAAGGGCCGAAGTAGTAATTGAAGCAAAAAGCAGTGATGTCATCTGGCAGAGCCACATCGTAAGCATCGTGTTTTACGAGTTCTCACCAGGTTACCGGGGAGCTGTGAGAGTTAACACGTTGGTAGAGACACCTGATACTGCGCAGCCCAACCACACACACACAAACATAACATTCTAGCGTGTAAGCCGCTTACTGACTATGTGTAAATCATTCACAATCAGATATTCATGAACTATTTTCAGTTTACTTTGTTCTACAATAACAGTGATATATATATATATATATATATATATATATATATATATATATATATATATATATATATATATATATATATATATATATATATATATATATATATATATATAGTGTGCGTGTTTTTTTATTCTTTAGGAATTTATGGGGGCTTGCACCTGAAGACGAAAGAAAGCCAATACTCGCCATGGATATCCGTGGTATTATTTAACATTTTATTCTTTGATTTTTCAATTTAAGTATTGCCGAACAATCCCGAAGCATAGCAGAGTAGGCATTCACTGCCAGTTACGAAACATCAGTCCAGTATACACATGGCGTGACTCCGTTTTCAGCTCTGAAAATTTTAAGGATATAACTGGTTGCGTAAGAATAGCCAAGACGCAGGAGAATAAAGCAGCACGTGGGCGCAAACGTTCAGATGAATGTCGAGAGTCGAGGCGAGCTGTAAAGAATGTTAAAAAAACATGATAGAACAATGAGTGCATACGCAAAGTTCTTTTTTAAACCTCATTGTTTTAAAGCTGAAACGAGGCTTGCCTCCTATGATTTCAGAAATGGCAAGCTTAAGCTGGAAGTACGCGAAGAAAGCTTGAACAGCTAACGTAGTTTAATTTAAGTTCAAGTAAGAGGAATTTCTTTTTTCCTTTTTCGTATACAGCGTGGCCAATTAGAGGAGTTTACTCGGCAAGCTCCTTATGCTCGCTTTTTGTCCGACAGCCGCCGGCGTATACACCAGCTCTTTGCCAGTGTACGCTTCTCCAGTCGCTGCTCAAGGCCTCCACTGCAGTCGCCTTTCCGCTGATTCCAACCCTGCTCACTTGGCAGCACATCGCCACCCAAGCCGTCGTTTTTTTGACTCACCTCCTCGCGACTACGTCCACATCTTTCTCATCGCTTCGTAGAAACGGCATCACGTGACAAGCTCCTATGATGAGTGTTACACACGGGTACCGATATTGCCCCCAGCCGTCTCACCTGCCTGCTCTCAAGCCCGTTAAAGAACGCCTGATATATCTAAGTCGGCCATTTACCAGCGTTTGACATTTGACTGACGACAACGTTCAGTGTGGCATAAAGGGGCAGGTCGGTAACGTGCCGATCGACGTGGCCAACGCTGTGCAGTGCCGGCCGCGGAGCATGCTGACAACGTTGCCTTTGACGTACCCATCATGCGCTGGTTTGTCAACAAGCCTGCCCACAGAAACGGTCTTGTCAAGAAATACCCCGTACACCTCCCAGCAAGCGCATCTAACATAATTCATTTTGTGCGTATGGTGGTAATTTTTGTTAGTGCGAAAAGCTTGAGCATCGCGCGAGTGGATCAAAGAGAATTCTTGAGGTGCAATTATTCTACAATTCGTCGCACGTTCAGGGTGACATCAACCAATAGGGGTGTCATCATCATCATCATCACCCTGACTACGTCCACTGCAGGACAAAGGCCTCTCCCATGTTCCGCCAGTTAACCCGGTCTTGTGCTTGCTGCTTCCAATTTATACCCGCAAACTTCTTAATCTCGTCTGCCCACCTAACCTTCTGTCTCCCCCTAACCCGCTTCCCTTCTCTGGGAATCCAGTTAGTTACCCTTAATGACCAGTGGTTATCCTGTCTACGCGCTACATGCCCGGCCTATGTCCATTTCCTCTTCTTTATTTCAACTATGATATCCTTAACGCCCGTTTGTCCCTTAATCCACTCTGCTGTCTTCTTGTCTCTTAAGGTTACACCTACCATTTTTCTTTCCATTGCTCGCTACGTCGTCCTCAATTTAAGCTAAACCCTCTTTGTAAGTCTCCAGGTTTCTGCTCCGTAGCTAAGTAGGGGTGTAAAAGAGCCTATATATGTGGTGCTACATTTCCAATGGGAACTGACCTTACTGTGTTGAAACACCTTGTGGGCCCAATAAAAAACGCCTCTTTGGCATTATGGATTAATTACCAAAGCGTTTTCATACTTCTAAGCTACACAGATGTTAACGAGCGTCCGTGTATGGCTTTACTCTGAATGCGTGGATGCGTGTTTGTGGCTTTGCATTGATATGATTGCCAGAATACTGTTTATGCCGTAATTGCTCATCGCACAGATCAGCTTGCTAGGCAAGCAGAGAGGTCATTATATCCTGCTATAGAATATCCGAACGATGCAAAGCTGGTATATTTCTCGAAACGAAAACATTCCTCAACGCTAATGATTATTGAATATGTCGCCTGTTTCACGCCAAACAAAGGCCGGTTGTTCAACTTCCTGCCAGCGTGAGCCGCTTCACTGCTGCACCAGGATTGCGAAGCACACTTCAGACCCGCAGGACATTAGGCGCCTGCTACCCTCGGAACACGATACTAACGAAATTAGCGCTCCGCCTGATCTAATACAAGAAGTGGACAGCGCGGCTGGCTCGCAAGGCCCTGCTGCATCGATATCTGCTTGCGGCAGCGAAGCTTCGTGTCAGCCTGTATAAACAGGCCGTCGAGACATCAACGGCCGTTAGCCACTCCCCTGGCGAGTGACCCGTCTCCTTGCTGCCTATTGCGCTGCCTGCATGCAGCGGCAAACTCCGCTAGCTCTCCTCTCGTCCCAATCCCCCTCTCTATCTGTTCCTCTCTATAGCCGTCCGCCCCATTAATTCCGCTGATGTGTGCATCCTGCCCCGCCAGACAGTTCGCGAATCGGACGCCTTCGCCGCAGGCGCTACGCGCTTGTGTGAGATACTCCACTCTTCCTCCGTTTCCCCTCATCGACTTGTTTTGAACTGCGAGAGAATCACTCTCGATACGCTTGCCCACAGGCGAGGACGATCAGGCTCCGTCGAAACAGACTGCTTTATATAGTAGATTTCGAGGCAGGAAGGAGTGACGGCGCTTTTAGCACGGCTTGCCGCTGACTGCCTCGCATTAGCGCACAGTGGTTAACGCGACAGTACGAGCACCAAGCGCTGCTGCTACAATGAGACCTTTCCCTGTCAAGAGTTGAAATGGTTGTATAATTTTAACACGTGGTGTGCTCATGCTTAGGTTCACAAGTAACAAATATATTGAAAGAAATCATGCGTGCTGCTGTAATCAATCTTCCCCTCTTCTGACTCAGCCAACTACAATAGACAGCCAACTTTAGTTTTGTTCTCAAAGTGATGACTACGATTGTTAGTTCAAAGACGACATTTTTTTATGGTCACACTCGGCAAGGTAGTCGCCAACGCGAAAGCTGTGCCAAAACCACGGGGCCGATAATGAAGCCTCCGCAGTCGATAATTTGCTCGGCGGGCGATACCGATGAATCGCATGGCGAGCAATTTTGTGAGGGAGAGGTTACCATTGACTACAGAAGTGTGACTATATAGGTACGCTTCGATTTGAGGTAACTGTTTCGGAGGGAGGCGTTGATCCTCTAATTCACCATTATCCGCGAGTCCCGCATTGATGACTTGTCGCAACATTTGAAAGTCTATGAACTTCCAGAGTAAAGAGGGTAGGACTGCAAAAAAGTAAGAGCGTTTCTCATAAAAGGTAAACCACTCTCACACAATGAAAACATGAATGCCATGTGATTGATAATTCTTTTTAAACATTTTTGGCGATTTTGCTGAGGCAGTCGCTGTAGGTCGAGAATATTTCTACTTAGTGCAAAAATCTTGATATCCTACGACAGTTCTGATGAAAACACTGGCCTGAGCAACCTATGTGGTCATTTTATCCGTCTTTAGTACTCATTCACTCCTATATTGCCTTTTTTCATATTCCGCATTTTTTTTTCGCCGGTGTACATTGGTACAATGTACAATTCCCATGATCGCAACATGATAGCAATAAAGATCTTGTTTTGCAGAAATGCGGGTGTCGATGTCGTTGGCTCCGTAGTTGTCCGTGAGTGAAATTTTAGATAGGTGCAAAAAATAATAAATTATGTTACCTCCTAGTAAATATCGAACAGATGTTTTCTGCTTGGCAAGCAGGTTTTCTACCATGAAGCCACCCAGTTTTTCAAATTGATTTGTTAAAACGACGTTACAAATATATTATGAATGGGGAGGAGTCCTTTGTCCTATGTTAATAAGGCTCCTTCCGCTACATGGTTTCATCAGGCGCAACGAGCAGAATGTTTAGAGCTTCCCGCCATTGAAAAGTGTTTAACTGCACAAGGGCATATGGCCCATTATTTTCACGTGGTCGTGAAGTTGACGAAAGCCGTAGTCGCTGTTTTTTTTTTTAAGACTGAGCTTTTTTTTTATTTTGGCGGTCAAAGAGAGTAAACTCCTAGTGTTGACAAAAATATAAAAAACTGGGATATAAACTTACACGCTGTGTTTATTTGCAGTGTGCACATATTAGAGTGTTAGTTTACAAACACAAGTTACAAGCAGATACACACTTTATTGTCAGAACTGTCATGTCGGCGCTAAGGGAAGTGACTATGGGAACGACGAGAGCTTTGTGACGTTGTGCTGCAGCCTGCATACTACCGCTCTGGAGACCTCATGTCCGCCCGCGGCCCCTCCAGTTGGTGTCCCCTGATCCGCTGGTGAGAATAAGCTAACAACGTACCCACCGAAATATGGCGAAGAAATTGCATTTGAAAAACTTGCCACCTTATATACGAAGTGTCTCTTGACTGAAGGGTATACAACAAAATCTTGGAAGTACGCCACCATCACTTTAGTTCATATGAAAGGAGCCGTCAAAGACGTAAAAAACTACAGGCCAATCAGCTTACTGTCCATTATCTAAAGGTACTTCTAAAAAACGATAGCTAATAGAAATAAGGCGACATTAAAGTTGAATCAGCCAAATGACCACGCAGGCTTTTGTACCAGCTACTCCACAATAGACCATATTTATACTATCAATCAGGTAATAGAGAAATGTGGAGGATACAACCAACTGCTATGCATAGCTTTCATAACTTATGAGAAAACGTTTGACTAAGTCAAGACATCAGCAGTAATGCAGGAACAACAGAATAAGGGCATCGGCTAAACCTACCGTGAGGTCGAATCATGAGTGTGAAATAACTAGAAGAGTAAGGATGCGGTGCATAAAATTGAGCAAGCATTCTGAAATCATGAACGGTAATCTGCCACGAATTTTCAAGAGGAGGGTATACACCCGCTGCATCTTGCAGGAGCAGAAACTTACGGAGCAGAAACCTCGAAGCTTACATAGAGGGTTCAGCTCAAATTGAGGTCGACGATGCTAGCGATGGAATTGAAAATGATACGTGTAACCTTAAGAGACAAGAAGAGAGCAGAGTAGGTCAGGCGACAAACCAGGGTTAAGGGTATTATAGTTGAAATCAAGAAGAAATTGACATGGGCCAGGCACGTAGGATGTAGGAAAGATAACCGCTAGTCATGAAGGGTAACTGACTGGATTTCCAGAGAAGGCAAACACACGCAGGGGAGACAGAAAGCTAGGTTGGCCGATGAGATCAAAATGTTTGCAGGTATAACGAGGCAGCAGAAAGCGCAACGCTGGGTTGGTTGGCGGATCATTGGAGAGGTTTTTGCGTTGCAGTGGGTGTAGTCTGGCTGAAGATCCTAATGAGGATGATGATCTATATGTTTCTCAGTCATTCGGGCGCAGTTGCTGCAAGGCAAAAGTCACACGTGTAATAGAACGGCAACGTAACAACAGAAAGAAAGGAGTGCGTGTGCAATATGGAAACATAGTGAGTATTTCACCAATTTGCAAAATGTATAGTTATGACGCAGTCAGCACTACGCCAGCGTTCATGTAGAAGACACGCTAGGCTAGGTTGAAGTGTCCAGCGTTATCCACACAGAAACGATTTTTTTCCTATGTTAGCTTGTCTATTTTTTAATTTTTTTGCTTGGCATGGCTGACGGTAATGCACACGACGCTGCATCGCTCTATCACGTTTTACTCTCGAATGCGAAGATGTGGTTGTACTCCTAGATTTTTCTTCTCTGCTTTTATTTTCCTTGTCATCTCTATTTTCCTCTGCCACTGACTAAAAGTTATAGTTTTGGCTTCTTTCTAACACGTAAATAGCTAGGCCTAGGTAATTCGTTTTAACAACATGAGACAAAGAGCTGGATGCGAGTTTGATTAGCAACCACCTAAGCGCCATTAGTAACAGATGCCAGAGCCAACTGCGCTATCTTTCTGTTTGACAGGCAGTAAGGAGGGAAGCTAGCGTAGCCTCACTGCAATGAGCAAGCTGAGCTGACGTATACACCACGTGCCCCACGCCCAATTCCCGCCTCCTTCCCCCAGTGCTCCACAGAAGCTTCCCAAGTTTGATAGCGATAGGCCGGCAGTATACGAGTGGCGTCAAGCAAGCAAACAAGCTGGGGCACGCGTGTCTCGGCTGGCACTGAGTTTGATCGGATCTATTCTGGCTCCATTTGTGGCACACATAGAAGGAAGGGAATGTCGCGAGGAGGAAGTCTTGTGGAGCGGACGTAACCAGAGGCTCACGGAAGCCAGTATCGCTTCCCCCAGTCGCGTGTTGGAGGACTTACCAGGCTCCCCTATTGTGTCGCCTGCAGCGTTACAGAAAAGAGGAGACTGCCTGTGCCCGTCACATACTCCTCGTGGATGTACCAATGTCACGGAGCCAACCACCGTGAATAATTCATATGGAGCAACTCGCGTTTCTCTATAGGCTCTACCGACGGTTGATGCAAGTTGAAAGCTCTTGCTTTTTCGTTGTCTTCTCTTCGCTCTATATTTGTTGCCGTTTACTTTTCTACTCGCTGTTTCACTTCTCTGCCACGTGTCTTTTGTGTCAATCCTTAAGTTGGTGCTGGCAAGAGGGGTGCAGTCAAATTTCCCACCGAAAACGTTTCCTTTTACTACCATTGCCGGTAACATGCACAAACGTCAGCATGCGGCGAAGAGTTCTGAGCGTAGATTGAAATTAAGCTCACGTGAAAAGGCAATTTAGACAAGACATATAGCAGATTGGCAACACGTTTCAGTTAATCAGAACAGCTTGATTCCACACAATAGTTTATCAGTGAAGCTCCCAGCAGATGAAACAGCCTTCTATAGCGCTTTAAGGACCTTCGATTGAGCAACGAGATATCACACATAGACAGAGAAATAAGATAAGAAAAAAAAGCTAATGAAAACAGTGTAAATACGAACTGGCGCTGGTATTTCGCAGACGCTCCTGAAGTTCACTCACTTTAATATAGCTCAGTATGGTTAATATGACCTTGTTCATGCACAAAACCAAGGGTAATTGTCCGATTATGTTCTTTTCATATAGCGGTCGTGCGTAAAGACAATCGAGTTTGGCTCTTAAAACATAGCGTTCACTTTGATACGTTGCGCAGTGGCATATACAGTGTGCGCAATCGTCTCCTCACAGACGAATAAGGCGATTGCCGCACTGTTTGTCCTTCCTACGAGATAAGAGATGTGCATTCGTAAATACCGCAAGCAAACACGTGCGGAACAAGGCTACCTTGCTATGGAACAGGTCAGATAGCAAACAAAGTCGTGAATTGTGGTGTATAGAATATTAGCGTGAGTTTGAAAAACTATACCTATTCCACTACAATAGTGTCACGTGATTGGCAAGTGACTAAAATTGTCGCATTTAGTCTGTAGGAAAATTTCAAGCCACCGCAAGGCTATGGAAGGCAGAGTAATCGACGTTTGTTGGCAACCTTAATATGAATGATCACTATTGGGCTGCTAGTCGAGCATCTTACATATATCATGTACTCTCTGTGACACATGCGCGCACCTGCTGCATAAGGCAAAAAAATAAAATAAAAGTTTTCCATAATCTCGAAACTTATATTGCAGTTGCATGTGGATGCTCATAGCTTGACGCAAACTCATCTGCGACGCCCGTACTACTTACTCACTGCCTTTCGCTCACGGCATTCCACGACGCAAATAGCATCGCGACTGAATCCCACTTTCGATTGCTCTCTTTCCTTGCTTTCTGGCTGCATCAATACCGGCTGAGCTGCAGCCACGTCAAGGGACCGCACGTAGCTCCGAACAAGAGCACGAAGCTCCCTCGCTGTGCAGGAGCCCAGCATATGTCGCTGCTCTCCCACCCGCAGGTATACAATAGACGGGGAGCGAATGTCCCCGAAGGCGGTAAAATCATTCCTAAGAGATGAATCCGCATTCTCCCCTCTTTCAAAATCCCCACCCCGGATACAAAGTAGCGTCATTTGTGTTTCGATTTCAGAAGCATTTTTCTCCCGTGCATTATACCTAGCGCCAATGCATTATACAGCAGAAAGAAGCTGAGAATACCGCACGTGCCAACTAGAATCGAAAATAAGGAACAAAATATTTGTTGAACGCCGTTTCGGCTGTCACCATATTAAGCGGATGCAATCGTCATCAATTGCTATGTCTTTCGCTGTTAAGCTTACAATTGCAAATGCAGGATCACCAGGAGAAACACGGCAACATCAATACGAGACACGACCTAAAGCGAACAATCGAGAGTAAACTACCCCCTCCGGTTGAGCGAATCATTGCCGTAATCTTTCTTTTTAATTTGTGCTTCGCGTACTTCTATCGGGGAAACAAACTCAGGGATAGTTGTGCATGACTTCCACTGCAACGCACCACTCATGCCCCCTTTTGCGAACAATAGGGTCGTTCGATCCCCGGCGAAGCGTTCTACCGGGGCTCTGGTTCTGCTTGCTAATCCTCAACAGCCAACGCTGACTCAGACGCCCGAACAAAAAAGCCGCGCCTGTCGGTTAACTCTCAAAATCGAAACTCGCTCAATACTCTCTGTAATAATACAGGCCGTTGTGGCACTACCACGGTGGGCGAGTTTCCTCCTTATTCTGCTGTGCTTCTGCTGTACTTTGATGCATGCTGTGCTTTACTACTGTGCTTCATAACAGCTGTGTTACACTTCTAATATTTTTCGTGAATTAGGGGCTTCTCCCAACAAAGTTACACTTTTCTTCTAAAGCAGATGTTCTCCCTATTTTTAAATATTTAGATGTTTATAATAATGTCTATGTACTTTTACGTGCAAGTATAAAAACACTATTCTAAATATTAATGTGAACCACGAAATGTCCCGCCTATATACGAAGTATATGTGATTCCACGATCTTGTGTTCGTAAAGCCTGAGTTCCCGAAACACGAAAACTTTCTAACAACCGTCACAGCATGAGTATGAGACGTTGTCTGCTAGCACAGAAAGAACAAAGTTTTGACTTCGCTGTTGAAAGCGGTGCAGAGGAAATAATCGCAACAGCAACTAAGCAACTGAAGTACTATGCTTTTTTGCGATGAAAATGCGCATGAGAACGCCGGGTCGGAGCCCATCAAAATAGTTTTTTGCCTGTTATGCTAAAAAAAGAGAGAACGAAAAAAAGATTATTGCCACTGCGATGACTTCTTTGTTTCACCATGGCGCGTATTGGGTAGCAAATGGGACATAATCCATTTACTCTTCTCTTATTCCTCTCTGTTCTCTCCCTTTCTTTCATCGAATGTCATTTTGCTGATGGTATCATATCTGTCAAGTTCATGATGGCACACAGTTGAGGCTCGAAATATAATACACCATGAGTCTACGTCATAATTAAATACGCGTACATTAATCCTACTGCCAGAATTTCTAGAGGACATTGTTTCTGCAATAATTTAAGAGCATAGACATAACTATTTATCATAGCGCGATGCTCTTTAGCGAAACTCAGGCAGGTGATAGAGCTGGCGCTATAAATTACTGGACCGGCCCAAATGGGAGGCTCGAGGAAAGGAAATGGCTCATTGTGACGCCATCACGACGTCACCTATCAAAGAAATGTATGACCGCATCATGACGTGACAACAGTGCTTGGCAGTGCAACATAGCATTCGCTGCCGAAAGCTTCAACGCAGTGGGGGAGCGACGTCGGAACCGACTAAGATGGTCAAATAACCTGATGCGTCTCTTACATGCTGCTGCTCGTCACGCCTTGAAATAAGCCTGGTCCCCGACTGTCTGGTCTCCGATTGCCTAGAGTGCAGCAGGCTTTTGATTTAAATAGTTACAAAGTGAATATAACCTAACAGATACTCTTTAATATTGTTATTATTTGTAGACTAATTAAGCATAGAGTGCTTTCCAAGCACATCAGAATTTGGGAAGTGCTTAAAGGGCATCCCCGTACTAAAGCTACTGTTAGTACGGGGCTGCATACTGCCATTCTGTGGGCTGCATTGGAGCAAAAGCCTGCAGAAGTAAAAACTGGCACATAAGGTTTCAGACTGCGGCCACCCACTCTCGCTAAAAAAGTCACTACTGGAAGTTCATGACAAACGTGGTTCCAAAACCAAGTAGGGCCTTACTTTATTACGTGTTTAACGACCACCTATGTTTTTCTGCAGCATACTGGATGAGCGGTTTTATGGTGCCATTCCACCAGCAGTCAGGTTGTCTTTTAGTGACAAGGAGAAAGAAAATATAATACTCCCACGACAGTGGACCAGATAAAAATACTGCTTTCTTTTCTGTTCAGTGCACTTAGTGTTTTACATTATGCGCTGGAAGCGAGAAAAATCAGAAAATAATGTCCCGCAATAGCTGAATCAGCTTAATTTAGCTTGAGAATGAAAAAGGAAAAAAAAAGGGACATTAGTATCATTCCAGGGTCAGCAGCTCAGTGCGTCTTACCGCATAATAGCAGGTCAAGAGCTGACGGTCCATGAAACAGTAAGACAAGGAAAATTAAGGCACATTGTGAATTAGGAATGGTGTTAAATAAGCGTGCACAAAGAGCTGCCCAGAGCCAATAGTCAATTCTGACCATCTAGGTCCGCACGCAAGGCACGCAGGAGGGGCGATTGTCGACTGCGTCACGGAGAGGCTCCAAGGGCTTGCAAGAAGCAAGTGTTTTACCTTTTTGTAATCAAGTTGGGAGCATCCTTTCATCGCTTTCTTTTATCGGCCCTTCGCTCGGAATACGATTGTATCCGCACAGTGTATATACACAAAAAAGAAACAAGTCAAATGTGCAGAGAGAGAGGTAGCCCATTGAAAGCAAAGCAACCCATGCTGCGTGCGCAGTCATCATAGAGCGGAAAGCGAGCGCACAATGAAACACGGGACCAGACGACCACCGTAACCCGGACCAGGCTGCTTCCCTTTTCGAGAGAGAGAAAGGAAAGCCGTTCGGCGGCCGTTTTCGGGACAGCGGCCGACACGAGCGAGCACGCGATAAGCGGCCCGAAACCATAAAGCCACGCGCACCACTGTGGATATAATGACAGAGAAATGGCAGCAGGCAGTGCCCCTAACGTGCGCCTCGAGTGGCTCCAGGACGACGAAGGGGTTGGTGCGGGATGGTTTCGGGGCTGCAGTCCGCATTAATGGTGGTCACTTAGAGAACGGAGCGAGGAGAATTGCCCCGAGGCTATCTGCGCGTGTGCCGTGTCAGTATGAACCTCGCGTGAGCCTCCTCCTCGACGGACAGCTCGCTGGAAACGGGACGCTACGGGTGTGCAGAGGGCGAGGGATTCGCATTGTGGATTCCCGTTACGCGCCCATCGTCATGGCCCGTCCTCGACATCGCCTCCGCAGCCAGAAGCCGCAGGAGCCGCCACGGCCGCGATCGATGCGCTGTATCGCACGTCCGCCGCCACCGTTGCCGATCGTGGGTGCACGCGGAATGCCTCAGCAGTCAGTGCGTGCCGCGTCGTGTATTCCATGTACCCCGTCGTTTTCACTTAGCTTGCACTGCGTCAACATGACGGCGCTGGCAGCCTAGCGGAAGAATCAAGCGCCATAAGAGGACATTCCCTGGTCGCGTGTTTTGCTGATGGTCCGGTCAGTCGACCCGAACGTGGAAGTCAGCGAACATTCGTGTCACATCACACAACAGTTTAAAGGCGTGGTTATTTTTCATGTTGTCGCCTTCATTATTTTAGGCGCCGAGCACTGTGAGGATCGGAATGTCGCATTCCGCAGTCGCATGGGCATGGCTCAGGTAAAACTAGGTATAAAAATGAAAAAAAAAACGAGGAGCTATGTGAAATACTGAAATGAAGATAAGGAATGAAAAGAATACAAAGAAAATATAAATAAACTGAAAGAAAGGGAGAATATACAGGGAATCGGAAAGGAAAAAGGGAAATAAACAAAAGCGAAAAAAAAGAAATAACGACGGCCACCCAGATTCACACTTTCTCTCCTGTTTGGCACCACTAGTACGCAGCTGCCTTATTAATGATACTGTTTCCTTGTTGACATTTTCGTTCTACGCCTTCTGGTGGAAATTGTAGTGATGGTCTTTGAGCAGGAGTACTTAGCCTCTCACACTCAGCCGGTAAGCATTCCGGTTCAGCCTCTCATGCTTCGCTAGTAGCCGTGTTCCACTGGAAGATTTCATGAACCTCTTGCCCAGGAAAAAGTTTCGCCGTACACATGCGCACGAAAACCAACAAACCTTTACTTTGCGCTACTTGATGGAGCAGTATTTCCGGTAATGTTATACGCCATTCAGTTGCATTGCTCCTGAAACTTAATGTAAAAATGTTTCCAAGTCAGTATAAGCGCCTGTACAAATAACTATCTCCCTCAATTGGAGCTTCTCTACACGATCAGCCACTGCGCTCAGAATGAGGCACTAGCTGTGACTTTGCGTGTTCGTCTGGAAAGTTGCTCTATTAGTACATTTATTCATTACTGCTTTCTGTGCTTGACGGATATTGACGAAAATAGCTACGTAGCGTAAATGCGCCATAGTTTGTATCATTGAACTATACCTGAACCAAGGTTGAGGGTCATTCCGGTATTGCATGGCGAGACCGGGTACTCTCTTTTACGGGTTGCTTGTTGACAGAGAACACCTCCGTCTGCTAATTTCCGCTTGCGTCGCGACCTGCTTCGATCCAAGGCGAACGAACAATAAGCACCCGGTGCGCCACATTACAACAATGCCGTGAGGAGCTAAACTTGTCCGCTCACAACGCACGGACAGTCTGCGGAACTTTTGTATTTTATACTTAAATTTCGTTGCGAACTGTTGTGCAAGAGACGTCGCTCGACAAGGTACAACGGTCGACAGTACATTGCGGTCTTCGTGACAACGTTCGGTTTATGTGAAACCTCTGAAATGATGGAGCGAATATGGGGTTAGTGTTGCACAATGGGTAAACAAGTATTGCCTCATATACATAGTGGTTACAATAATATGTGGCTCTATTGTATGTGTGTATTTGCAGTATAACTGCGGAACGAGCATGCATGTGTCGAGAAGTTCAAATACGACTTCGCTGCTCCCCTGTTTACTTACAGTATAAAGACATCGTTACAGAAGCTTCCTTTGCATTGAGCATGGCCAGTTTGTATTTCTATTCCTCGGCAACAAGGATATTCGTGACACCAATCTTGTGAAATCGTTTGCGAGCTTCTGTTCCAGAGTGATCTAAGACTTCTCACTTTATAAATATCGCTGGTGATGGCAAGTCCCTCACTTGAACATGTAAATTGGGCTTGTAAGATGAGTATATATAAATATATAAGAGTAAGAAGTGTATACTTAAGGGCTCGTTTTTCCGTGTTTTGACACAAATATTGAGATAACCGGATAGTCCTGGGCCATGCCGGTCGCTGGACCGAATCACACACACGTACGTTGGCGGGTTACACACTGACTGGCTGGTCATGTGCGCCGTATTTATTTCCTTGCAACATCGACGCCCCCGGGCGCCCGAACGGCAAACTAATCTTATTACATCCCTCCCCCCTTTATTAATGGTTGCAAACCATTGTTTAAGGTGCGTAGTGCGATACTGGTCGTCGAATTCTGGTATTTCGACGCAGGACAGGAGTACTGGGTGCTGTGACAGCAAGTTCCGAATCCCTCGCCACGTCATCCCTGGGATCTTGCCTAGACTCTGTGTCGTGAAGACGATCCGGAGATAGCTGCCTTGGACCTATGTCCAAGCCTGGAGCAAGACCAGTTAGCTGCGTCTGACCCACGTCCAAGCTTGGAGCAAGACCGGTAGATACTGGGCTGCCTGACTTTTGGTTGTCTGCACTCAGTTCCTGAGGGGCCTGGTGGATGGGATCCAGATATCGAGTTAACCGTCGTCCGTCTTTCAGTAGAACATCCATGGATGAAGTGCGTTGTTCGGTGACGACTGCAGGGAGCCACGCATGTCCTGGACAGAAGTTCCTTGCGAACACCTGGTCACCCGGGTGGCCCAAAACCCTGGGTCTTCTTCCTTGGTCGCATCTGATTTTCTGCTTAAGGTGCTTCTGTAACACCTTGGTCCTGAGGTCTGGGTGTAGCAGGTCCAACGCAGTCCTCAGCTTCCACCCCAACAATAGCTCCGATGGACAGCAACCCGTGACCTCGGGAGGCGTTGACCTGTATGCTAGGAGCATGCGGGCAATTTGAGTGCGAATATCTCCAGGGCCAGCCTTCCGCAAATTGTTTTTGACAGTCTGTACGGCCCGCTCTGCAGCACCGTTTGACGCTGGATGATACGGTGGCACCAGCATTCGCCTCACCCCGTTTTTCTTGAAGATTGTGGAGTAAAGTTCACTGGTAAATGCTGGCCCATTATCCGACACGACCACATCTGGAAGGCCTTGGTTTGCGAACATAATGCGCATGCAGGAAATTGTTGCTTCAGCCGAGGGTGTAGAGACCGAGAACACTTCAATTCACTTCGAAAACGCATTGGCTGCGATAAAAAAATAGGTGTTCCTGTAAGGACCGGCATAGTCCATATGCAGCCGTGACCACGGTTTCTCCGGGGAATGGCCACGGCATTACAGGCACTGGTCGTGACACTCTTTGATGCTCCTGGCAAATACGGCACCTTTGAATGGATATCGCTATATCGTTATCCAGGCTAGGCCACCACACATGGCTACGCGCAACTGCCTTCATTTTGGACAGTCCTGGATGACTTTCATGCAGCAGCTGGAGGACTTCTTTTTGCAAGGATTTTGAAACAATGACTCTGTTGCCCCACAATAGACAGTTCCCTTGCACGCTCATCTCATGACAGCGCGTCTCGTAGGGTCTTCCCTCTGACCCTAGGTTTATCTGGCAGCCTGACTACAATGCTGCTCTTACTTGTGACAGCACTGGGTCTCTGGAGGTGGCTGCCGCAACAGCATTTGACGACAGCACCCCTGGGTATACTCCTTAATTCGGCAGGGCAGTCAACAACAAATTCGGCAGTTGGCAGAGGTAGCCGGCTTAACCCATCGGCATGTGCAATTTGTGAACCCGGCCTATACTTCAGGTCGTAACTGTACCCCGACAACAGCAAGGCCCACCTTAGCACTCTCGGAGAACAGGATTCAGGAACTGGTTTGTCTGTTGCGAGCAGGCCGAGCAGCGGTTTGTGATCTGTGACGGCTTCGAATTGCCGGCCCCATAAGTACTGCCTGAACTTTGTAACGCCAAATACAAGGCTCAATGCCTCCTTATCTAATTAGATGTAGTTTTTCTCCGCGATTGCCAGGCTGCGGGAGGCAAAACCGATGGGGCGCTCTTCTCCAGATGACTCTAGTTGCGCCAGTACTGCTCCAATCCCGAAGGGAGATGCATCAGTGACAGGCGCAGTTAGCTTTCCTGGGTAAAAGTGTGCCAATATAGCAGCAGAGGCCAATAGCTCCTTGCTTCTCCGAAATGCCTGCTTTTCATCAGTTTCCCAGCGCCATGGTGTTCCCGACGCCAACAAACTATTGAGCGGCTGTAATACGGCAGAAAGGTTCGGCAAAAACCTTCTGTAAAAATTAACCAACCCGAGGTAACTCTGAAGTTCCTCGACCGCTCGGGGTGCGGGGGCTTCCAGCACTGCTTCAGTCTTAGCCGGGTTTGGACGCAGCCCAGCCGCACTAATGATATGGCCCAAGTACTGGACTTCTGGTTTCATGAATTCGCATTTGGATAACTTCAGACGCAGTCCCGCGGTCTTCAGGCGATCCAACACTCGGCCCAAATTTTCCCAATGCTCTTTGTCACTGGTTCCTGTGACCAGAATATCATCAAAGTACACTACGACATGGTCAAGGTCGTGCAACAGATTTTCCATCTCTCGCTGAAATATAGCCAGAGCTGTTGAAACCCCGAACGGCAGCCTTGTGAATTGGTATAACCCCTTCGGAGTGTTAATGGTGACTAGCTCTTGGCACTCCTCATCGAGTGGAACCTGCTGGTAGGCATCTTGCAAGTCAAGCTTTGTGAACTTCTTGCCCCCTGTAAGTCGCGCAAAAAATTCCTCAATCCTAGGAATACAGTAGCACTCGACGACTGTCACCGGGTTTATGGTAGTCTTAAAATCGCCGCAGACCCGAACCTGGCTGTCGCGCTTCAATACAGGAACGATGGGCGCGGCCCACTGAGAAGTTTTCACCGGTTTGATATCGCCTTCCCGTTCCATCCTCTGTAGTTCTTCAAAAACCCTATCGCGCAAAGCAAATGGTATAGGACGTGGCTTGACAAAACGTGGCTTCGCACCCTTTTGTACGGATATAGACGCTGTAACGCCGTGAAACGTGCCAAGCTGCTCCGAAAAAACTTCGTGATATTGGTTTACCAGGTCTTCCGTAGACTTCACGACGTTGACTCCCTCCGTCTGAGCGATGCCTAGCTTGAAGGCCTTCATCCAGCTTCGTCCAAACAGCGTAGGACACGCCCCTTTCACGACAAATAGTGGTAGCTGGCGCTCCTTGTCGCCAAGCTTGACCATTGCTTCCAGCTTTGCCTGGACGCGTTTCATGTCACCGAAAAAACTTCTCAGCTGCACACTCGATGGCTCCAACGGCACCGACGGAAAAAGCTCGGCAAACTTGCCATCATCAATGGTCGACACACTAGCGCCGGTGTCCAACTCCATATCGAGCATTAGGCCATTAACTTCAACCGCTATGCGCATTGGCTCCGAACTAGCTGTGTGAAGCGTCCACAATTCGAAAACTTCGGGCTCTTCAGCAGAGACAGGTAGGTCGCCCAGGTTGTTCACGCGAGTAGACTGGCTCCGGTCGAAATTTCTACTTCCCGGCGGAACTCTGCAAACCTTTGCAAGGTGCCCTTTTTGGCGGCAGTTGTGACAGATCGTGCTGCCATGCTTACACCGACGCGCAGAATGACCTCCTCCGCAACGGAAGCAACAGCTATCAATTTTCCCCGTGGTAACAACGTTCGCTTGCTCCGGAGCTTCGTGAGATAGTAGCTGTGCTTGCGGACACCTCAATGTGCGTGAAATCTTTACGCGCAACCTCCATAGCTACGACGGTGTCCTTTGCAGTTTCGAAGGTTAAACACGTCGTTTCCAGCAGCCGTGTTTGCATGGTTACGTCATTGATTCCGCTGACTATCTGGTCGCGCAACATGCGCTCTCGAAATGTTGCGAAATTACAGTCTTCGGCTAATTTCTTCAACGAGGCAATGTAGTCACTTACGGTCTCCCCCTCTTTTCGATGTCTTGAGAAAAACTTGAAAACTTGCCACTACTTCTGATACGCGAGGGGCGTAGTGCTTGCCAGTGTGGTAACATTTTGGTCAGTCCTGCTTGGGCGGGCCTGCTTGGTGCTAGGAGGCCTCGTAGCAGAGAAATAAGTCTCTGGACCGCAGCATGTCAAAAATACGGCTGTCTGCTTGTCGCTCGGGTTGTCGTTCGCGATGAAGTACAGCTCGGCCCGCTCCGGTATTTCGCCACTCCGATGTACTCCGGTCGAACGGATCCAGCTTCCCGACGACATGCATGACGACGTGTGATTGTGCTGTGCCCGTCCGTTCGCCAGTCGACCTCGTCGCCACTTGAGATAACCGGTTAGTCCTGGGCCATGCTGGTTGCTGACCACTATCGTTAGAGGCTCTGCAGTTGCGTGTTACGACACTGGTTGCAAGCGTTCTTCGATTTTTGATTTCGACGGCCGAAGAGGGCAAGGGTAATTGCTATCACCTATGCCTACGCTTCCACCCTCTTCACACACTAAACACCACACGCAACAGATGCGTCACTTTAGGGAGGAGCTTTGCGCGGACCCTCACCCTCTTGCATGCGTAATCGTGCGAAAGACAATTAAACTTTGGAGCCGGATATCTCGGAACACAGGCGTGCTAGAAAAAATCTTCCAACTGAAACTGTGTACAAACACCACTGCCTACATTTTTCAATATAAACATGCCAACTTACCGCAGCCAGTAAAAAGTTAATTATTAAATTTTAGTTAATTGGGCTGCTGACAGCGATAATTATCATCTAACTTTCTGTCCCCCTGGCCGCTTAACTTATTTGCACAAGTGGTTCTCACGTGCCTTCGAGCGCCTAATTTTAAAAAAATCATAAAGCTTAATTTTGAACACCCGGTATATATATATATATATATATATATATATATATATATATGTGTGTGTGTGTGTGTGTGTGTGTGTGTGGTGTGTGTGTGTGTGTGTGTGTGTAAGACGACTACTAGTATGAAGATGTGAAGAGTTTTTAAAATGGGTGCGAAGACACCAAAGTGAAATAAAAACTGAAATTAGTGTTTTCGAAATGAACCGCTATTTGTGAAGTCTGAATCTCAAAGAGAGGCAGCACTTTTCTTCAATATTTACCCGCAAAACACATAATATACGGCCACCTATAATAATAATATACGGCTACCTATAGAATGCTGCATGTATCAAAATCATATCTAAAAAAATCACATTCTCTTAATGCAACGCCAATCAAAAACGAAAAAAACCAAAAGCTTTTGCGAGACACTGGCTAAATTACAATAACGTTTATAATTGACTTCCCTTGCCGCCCCCGTCGTTTACTTTGTCGTTCTTTACGATTTTTCGAAATGATGTGATGCTTCACTACTTAGGGCATCGTTCCATGTTTGAGCCGGTGATGATATTAGGCGCTGGCGCCATGAAATATTCCATGCTATGACAACACTTACAACGTCGTATGAATTATTTTTTGTGCAGATATGCTCTTTCAAAGCCGGACACCTTTTTCCCGGATGATGGGCCATATATGTTTCTTGCTTGGAAAAGTCTTGGCTTAACCACTTGCATCTACTCTAATATTGATACAAAACCTGTGACCACTACGGTTCCTATTTAACGGCCCGGAATATCGCCACATGTATTGCATACCAAATTATTTTTTACGCTAATTCAATGCTACGGGGTAGATAAATCGGAAACATAAATACTGCATGTATTTGTAGTATAAGAAATATAGATGCCGTATTGCATAAACGGTCCATACATGTAGCCCTCACTGCTAACTTTAACTTGTGCTTTAACTCTACAAAAAACAATAACGTGCATATAACCCATAAACCCGTTTTATAAGCACATCTTCTGAGTTTTTTTGCTGCTTATATGCCAGAAAATGTTGTATGACAAGAAATTGCGTTTAGTAAGTAAACACGGTAGTCTAATTTTCTCCGCAATGGTCGTCTTCGCAATCGACCTGTTGCAGAAAATGGGCGTTTCATGCTTTTTAGCAGATTGTCCGCAATATTTGCCGCTTAGCCTTAGCAGGAATATAGCCAGATGAACTAATAAGTTAAGCTGGTTTAACAGAGACCACACCATTCAGGTATCTGAAGCTTAATGAAATGGATCAAGTCCTTTGCGTAATGTATAACCTCTATACGCTTTCTTCTGCTTATATGATCGATAAAGCGTTGTGGCTATCTTCCGAGAAACTTTCTTCTCCGCAAGGCCACCTACATGCAGTTTTTTCGGATCTTTATACCTTCACTTGACATCAGATGGCTGCATGCGTGGCACGTGTCGTGACTTACACTCATCTCGTGTCCTATTGACACGTTTCCTATGGCTACTGTGTGTAGTGTGCTTGCGATTGGTAACACGCTCTTTTCGTGTGCATACACAAGCATGACGGATAAATTTGCAAATTATGAAGTGCTCTAGTATATAGCTTTTGCGAGAAACCATGTCAACATAACGCTCAAACAAACGTTCATGGCGCATACATGATATAGTAGTCAGCAATCGATATATAACTTGGCCCATCGCGCCACGTCTCGGCGACATACAGTGGCACGACTCACGCCACCTACAAACGCAGATAGCCCTTTATCGATCGTCTTCATTATTTGTTTCTGAGGCTTGCATTTCAAGTGCAGGATGCTAGGCCGCACTGCACTTATTGTAATTGGTATATACTAGAGGAGTTATGATATTTAGCACACGTAGAACGGGTCCTTTAAGCCTCTAGGCGTTTTTATTACTTTATGTCATCCATTTTTCATTAGACAAACCTTAGATGCCTCCTCAGACCGGTATGTGGAATCGGCGTACCACGTCAGTGACATCAACAGGAATGGTGCATAAAACTATCATAACGTGATTACGACCGCATATCACGTTGTCATGACGTCAGATGGGCTCAAAACTTGTGGGGTAAGCCCGACATGAATGTGACGTCCTCAAATGACATAATTGCTTGGTCAAAAGTGGACCGATCCCGGAGGCAGTACAACACACAAGTTCAAAAAGCTACCATATTTCTGCTCTGGCAGGCTGAAAAAGCACGTTAGTTGTCGAAAGCTTTCGGAAGTGTGCGCATGAAGTGCATTACATTGACTCTAAGGAAAAAAAAAGAATTCGATTTGCACCTTTTGGTTGACTCAGGCGTATGCATAAGTGAACCTGTAAGTTTTGATGAAAAAAAAAACGATCTTCGCTGGGGGACTTCCCTTAGTAGACAGTCTTGATCTCGAGTCATGTTGTGAGTGATTCGATACACTTCGGACGGCGTTGCCCCGGCAAGCAGCGGCTGTGCGCCCTCCGAAATAGTCGTAGGCATTCTATAGCAATGCGTAGCAAGCACATTTTATGTGTACGATTTGTTGAATTGTGCAGTTGAAATTGTTCGTGAAGGCCGTGTGAAGCCTATAATCTAACAAAAGCATGATGCATCATGCTGTATACTTTTCGCACCTTGCCACAGCTTCGGTCATACTTCTTGAGGTGGTCGCGCTTGTTAACAACAGCTCAGATGGGCTTATGGTGGCACCCAGGGAGCCTTTGTCAACAAGGTGTATAGGCTGTGGGAATCACGCCCATCAAGTGGCTGGTGTGACATGTGCTGCGAACCAGCGTTGCGCGTGGACCGCTGTAGGAGCAGCAGCCCTGGTGCAGCCATGGTCAAATTACATGGGTCGCGATACTTGGAACGAAAAATGTCGAAGACCCATTGCCACAGGCATCCGAGGCCACCGACGATTGAAGTGTGACTAGGGAAGAAGGGGATAAATACCCGAAACTAAAAACTCAATGTGATTTGTTTTAGCGGCGAAGCTCTTTAAGCCATACGTTGTGCATCCGCGATGTATGTAGTAGTAGTAGTCGTCGTCGTAGTAGTAGTAGGTAGCCACCTCTTGTTTAGTCCTTGGAATGCCCGCTGGATTGCAGTACTTCTATATGATCAATATATGGCGAAAAGACGCGAGATGGGGGGCACTCTGAGTGTTCACTACATGGATGGACGGATGGATGAACAGACAGACAAGCAGATGGACGGGTGGATGGACGCGTGGATGGACGCATGGATGGACGAACAGACACATACGCGCACACACAGAAGGACGCACGAATGGCCGCATGGACGCATGAACGGACGGACACATGAACGCGCGGACACACAGACGGACGCGCGGATGGACGCATGGACGCATGATTGGAGGCACGGTTGAACTGGTGCACAGACGGACGCATGAACGGACGCATGGACAGAGGGATGGTCTTACGGACGGACGCAAGGACTGACGCAAGCAAGAAGGAACGCACTGAAGGAAGCATGGATTGACTGAAGGACGCTTGCCCCATCTCATGATCATTCACTCCAGAGATATGCCGTGATTTCTTTTTTCAAAGAGTTGCAAATTTATATATGTCAAAGTTACCTATAAACTTACTTTACGTTGCATTTCACACCTGAAAAAATGGTTGATTGTCTCAATTTTTCGTCGAGTGCCTTAAATAAGGGGAGGAGATCGTATCCAAAAAAATCTGCTATCAGAGCTTGTGTTTAGATCGGTGTGTTCTTTGATTAGGCGCATTGCCAAGTCAACGAGACATCATCGCTCACTTTTCTGTGGTGATTTCATGCGTACCTTCAGAAGTTTCCTTACTTTTTATGTGATGTTTACTGGTGTGCCATTTCAGAGCTGAACTAGCTCACAGAATGTGTAGATTACATGCTGTCGCGTTAAAGAAACAGAATAAATACTCATTGCTCCATACACTTGAACAGCCCCTGAACGTTGGGCGAAGATTATGAGGACAAAGCACGGGTTCGTTTATGTCATTCTCGTAAGGTTATATTGTTTACGCCTACAGACTCCAGCATTTCACCCAGTTTGCCTGCACTGTTTCGCGTGCAGAAATAAATTAACCCAGTACTGAAAGAGAATGAACGAGAAATAAATGAACCCAGTAAAGTACACAAGATCAGGACATTGTAGGCGCACTTCGGGGTTAAGGACGAGTTCTATTCGAGAGGGTGCTCGAGCGAAACGCAGTTGACGTAAATTAGCGAGGCTTCCGGCGAATCGACCAAAACGCTGTGAAATGAAGCTACAACAGTAGCAAAACCAACTGGTCATGCATGACAGGCGCAGCTATGATGTTATCATAGAATATCACGTTCAATCACTGTACAAGTCACTCGCGGGATGTGTTGAAAAATTCCAGCGTGCTAGTTTAGTCGAGACGGGGACATGAACTGGAGGCGCGTAACTTTTGCGAGCTGAAGGTCCTGTATTGCAAGAACCCGCGTGTACTGCATGTGGCAATAGCTAACTGTGAAATACAATTACGTCCTTCAGTGGGCTTCATTTTTTTAGCTGTCCTTCGCACCATCTTTTTTTATGTATTGTTAATGACACGTTCCCGTATTGTCAGCGTTTAATTGTTGTTTTTCTTTTCTTTTGTTGTGTCCACTTCTAGATTGCTTGTTAAGAAAACCTGGAACGAGTTTACGAGCTTTTTAGTTGGAAATAATTTTTCTGCGAGTGTCTCTCCTTCTTTCTACTGTTAAACATAATGTGTATCGATGGCGACAGCCAGCTAGATGTGCAGGTGATTTTATATACGCGCACAGGGACCCATTTTACCCAGTTTTCGCAAAGTTGAAGCTCCTCAGGTCTCCCAAAGCAGAGGCTCTCCAAAGCAGAGCCTCTCCAAAGCCACTGTATTTAGTCTTGTTAAGAAAAAGACTTATCTGAAACGTGGCCTTGGAGTAGGGAACACTACACAGAGCAAGCGTAAGCGCTGTCATTCATCAACCTAATTAAGCTACATAGGTATTTTCGAACCACCAGCTGTCCTTCGTAGACTGCTAAACTAATTTTATTGCATTTGATTTTCAACTAAATTCATAGCAATGGGCCATAAGATGACTGAATAACCAGATCTCGAATGATTCAATAGTAAGCTGTGAGAAAAAAAAAGACCTGTAGGTTTTTTTTTTCCCTGTACTCTAGGCAGACATTTTCCCCAAGATCAATAGCGACTGACTAGTCATGTCTACATTTAGCTAATGTTATTATCAACCTATTTCCAAAGCTTCTCCTTGTCTTCCACCTGCGCCATTATACAGGGGAAGATGCGAAATATTATTTCCCTGCATTTATTTTTTCCGTCTGCGCCCTACCCTACTATCAGCTTAAAGGTGAGAGCATATGAATAATTAAAATATATCCTTTGCACTACGCGCAGCAGATAACTATAAACAGGCTAGTCTATGCTCAAATCTATAATCCCGAAGAGTGAACGCAAGCCAACGTCTTCTGTAATGTGAGCTGCTTCGCAAATGTTTCACGTGAACGGACTGCAGTGGCGCCATAAGGTTCAATATAAAGAACACGAGGCTATTGCGATGCGCTCGTTTCTAACACAGGCAGACCCAGAGACATTGCATGGTAGGAAGGGCGAGCCATGGACAATGATCAAGGCGCCCAAAATCACGTCACCTTCTGTGGCGACGAACCGCGACCATCGCTAACGAGAAAGGAGCACCTTCTCAGCGTCAACCCCCTTCCCCCCACCAAACGCTCTTACCGAGCCAGTGGGCCGCCATCATGAACTGAATTATTGGCCTCCCCCTGCACAGTGAAGAAGCCATCTGGAAAGGAAAGAAAAGGCTATGGGGTGCCACGAGGAGCGGCGGGAGGATGTATAGCGTAGTAGTCCTAGGCGCAGGAGTTTGCGCGGAATTAAGGGAAGGCCATAGCACGCTCGGATCACCAATGTGGCTCAGCTCTCAGCCACCGACGGCTGTCTACAATTTCGGTTGCTTTTTGTGGAAACCATCTGGGCTCCGTATAGCTTGGAACTGAGTAGATGGTGAGTGAGCCACAATTTTCGCTCGTTGTGAGAAGGGAAAGTGAGAGAGAGCCTGTGCAGTTTCATTGCAGTGAGATCCACCGCAACCCTTTTTGGCACAATTACTCCCCTTCCAAGTGCAACGGCTCCAGTGTCTCTATTCCCTCTTTCGCCTTTCTCGGGCACGGAACGTCGTTACGCTGCCGCTGGGCTTTCGGGTGACAAAGAGCGCGCGGTTGGTTTTAGTAGTGTAAGTGGAGAACATGAACGGCACCAAGAAAATGTGAGACTGAAGCACAAAGGAAAATGGCGGACCACATTATAGGCACCAGCAGCCCGCTGTCACGTGCGTTGCCTTAGGCGCCGCATGTGCCCTCCACGTTGTTCTGGGAGGAGACAGTTACGAGGGATGGCCATTCGTGCGCGGATTCGCTTGCATCCCGCAGAACGCCTTCGTCTTTTGCTGCCTTTGGAGCACTTTCTCTGAATGCGCTCTCGGTCGCGCCATCTCTTTCCCCCTATGTGTCATCCGGCGCATGAGCTTTTGTGTGAAGGGAAGAGAGATTGCTGATTGCGCGTGTTACTGTCTTTCGAGAAGCAATGCGCTGCGAAGTGTGGTGATTGTCTACGGATGTATGCTACCTGCGTAGTGCTGGATATGGTGCGATCTACAGGAAAGTGGAGGATAATGCATTTACTGTGCGCTATATTGCCATGATAATGACAATCATTTGCGTACATTTGCGACGTCAACATGTACACATATATCAGATCAGCGATAACCCGATCTTAACTGCGGTTATTATTCAAGCAAGACATCATTTCGTAGAAATATGAAGGCTTGAAGTGACATGCGTGAAATCGCCGATCATGGTCACCACAGCCGTGATGAAGTCACGCCTAAAGCGATTATCTTGTCTGAGCCTCCTCTGCCGCACAAGTTCACTTGTCAAGGCCACTATCCATGCACTTCAACTTCTATAATAATGTTTCATGCACTTTTCACAATCAACACCCTCTATGTGTTATGCTTTGATGACGAGGATGCTGCTCCACATATGAACATAGTTCTAAACCCATGGCGGTCTTGTCATGTTCGAAGCGGAAACTTCGTGTGAACACACATAGGTTATAGAACATACCTTATAAACGCCATAAGCAACTACAAAAACGATGAATAACCACGAGGGAAAAGAGATGGGCAATATCTCGGGCGTTGTATTTACTTGATTGGTATAGTAGAGATCACATGCGGTTCGAGTGCGTGGAGTGTACCGGTGCCTGCGTGTGCCAATGGCTATAGCGGAAGGAGCCATAACGAAAATGCACGCACGATATTCTGCGTCGCCTATATATAATGGCTGATCGATGCAGCTACTCCCACGTTGCAGTTCGCCCTCTGGTCTGCATTCATTATACTTTATTATTCGTCATTAAGAATTTTTATTGAATAATTTATTATTATTTAAATAATTATTTATTTGATTCTTTATGTCTAACTCTCTTTATTGCGCGGACCACCACTGTGCCTCGAGAGTTTAATCTGGAGCGCACATAAAAAGAGTTTGGCCCGTTTCGCTCACTATTTATCTCCTCTGAAACTGCTTTATGCGGCTGTGCTGAAGTGTGATCACTGCGCCTAATTTTTTGTCATTAGGCGCGTGCTTCCACCTTCTACCTTCAGCCACAGTGCTTGCATAGTATGCTGGGTGAACATAATACCGAAACACAGAGCTAAGAGAAAACAAAGAAGACAGTTAGACGAAAAATGTCTGCCAGTTTCGAATGTACATCTTCGAAAATAACTGCGGCTTGGCTGAAGGCGTCGGAATACTAAATATGCACGTTTTACGCATTACATCTTGCACACAGGCGCGAGAGAACGAAAGATAATAGGAAATCTCAAGTGGATCTAAAAGTGAAAAACGAATGCCCGAATGGAATGTTTTATATCCCAGTGATTCGATTAATCGACACGCACATGCATCCATATAAACAAACTGTCGTTATGGCGATTCATCGAACACTGCATTATGAAAACTTTATTATTGCCTCTGCTCTTTTTCCCTGTTTAATATTGTTGTGTCATCTGTTTTTTGCAAATATTGTGGCGAATGATCCTATCTTGCGATCGAGTTTATTTCTCTCAAGGGTCTTCCATTTTACTTAAACATTGCTGGAAGAGATGAGGATCGCACTTCCCCCTTTACAATAATATTCACCGGTCATCTCATTTGCAACCCCTTGTCTTGCATTTCGTTCAGTCTAACCCTTGTTTTCGTTCTATATCATCCATCCTTTTCTCGTTATTTTGCTTCTTCGGAATTGTGCGCAATAAATGTGTGGCCCCCTCCGGTCCGAGACAGTTTTCAAACAACCCGCCGACAAAAAAAAAAAAAACACTCCAATTCCACGCAAAGCCAGCTTTTCTCAGAGCCGGAAAGTTCAACGACCGGAATGATCACAAAAGAAGGGATAGAAAACAAGTAGAAGGCAAGGGACGAACAAGTAAATGTGAACACAAACATTCACCCGAACACTCGTGCGTGCATACTTGACTAAGTGTCGCAGAAATACTGCACTACGGCTGCGGTATTTCGCGCGTCTTTTTCATTTTTTTTTGCTCTGCATTTGGCTGTTTTGCTCGTGGAGCTGGAAACCTTGGTGGCACACAAAGAAAGTTGAAGTGATATTGTGTATATATAGCGTGGCGGGCGCGGTGTTTCTGGCTAGCATGCTGCAGTCAAGCCGACAGAAAGTAAAGCCACACGAGAGAAAGCGTTTTATGGCAGGCATAAACTCGTTGAGGTGGGTTGAGGGCGTCTTGCCGTGCATGCTGAAGCGTAGAAGACATTCCGAGAGCGTGGACTCGGCCCATAAGCCACTGCGAGGCCACCTGCGGTTGAACGCGCCCACGGGAGTGCTGCCTCTTTCGAGGCACGTCACTGTCAGTGCACATTCGGGCAGGCTGTACAGTGTGTCGGGAGGATTTCAGTGACAGCGCACGCTGTCGGACAGAACAGACGAAGTTACGTCATTTATAGTTTTGTGGGGTTCGGTTTTCCACACACGCCAAGAGAATTATCTCCGAGAGTGCAATTCGCTGACGACGATGGCTTTTTTCTGCACAATATGTTCTTTTAACTTAGTTTTGTAAAAAAGCTTCCCCGGTCACGTTGAACGCTTATCTGAAGATGTGGCAATGACTGTCTCGGCTTGCGACTTCGCGGCAGTGATTTGATTTTCTGGCTTTATGAGGTGATTTCATTGTCCACGTAAAAACAGTCCCACTGCATTTACAACTGTCTGGTGGAGAAGCGCCTTTGTTGTCCATTATCTTTTTTTTAATGAATGAGGATTAGACAAAGCAGGAAAATTGTCAGCGTAGCTAGTCTGAAAAAATTTTTCCAACTTTCGTCTCTATGAAGCCTCGTGTACCTTCTCCTCAGTTTTACGTAATGTACTGTCAGAAAGCGACGTGGATAAATAAATAATAATAACTAAATATACAAAAATAACAAGGAGGGGCTTGTCAAACTGTGGTAAGAAATTAAAATGTCATGTGTGTTGAGAGAGGGAAATGTGCAACAGTGATACACAGCGCTCTGCGTGTGCGTTGCACTGTCTCGTATACTCTGTGCGTCGCTGCCATAGCGTTCGTGAACCAACTATAGCCCACCTGAGGAACCTTCTCGTTGTATTTGCATTATTAAAGGTTCATAGCGGAAAACCATCACTCTTTCAGACGAACTTCATGCAAGGAGTTGTGCAGCTGTGTTCCTAACTCCTTAGAGATGTTCCCAATCACGTTTTTCATCTGTGTATTGGTTGTATATCATGCGCTCATGCGTACAAATCCAGATCAACAAACGCCAGAAGCAGCCTTCTTTCAGAAGTTTTACAAATATTACATTACATATTCTGAGTCATCTGCACTCTACGCATTACAGAAGGAGATAGCTAAATGCAATCAACGCCAGAAATCGAACACGACCTTAATTATCCGCAGAAGGTGCCTAAAGGTACAACAAAAACAGAAGAGAGCACAACACGTCGTGGTCTTTTAAGCGCTTTGCAATTTCGCTATCGCTCGCAAGCTAGGCCAAACAATCCCACAGGCAAATATAAGAGTGACAGAAGCCTTGCTATACAGTGAGGTTTGTTTTTTACTTACTATTAAGCAGCAGTATTCTTTGTGCCTCTTGATTGGGTGATAAGCGCAGTGTGCCCGAAATTTTAACAGAACAGAGGCACATTCCGTGTCGCCTTATGGTCTCTTACTTCTTATATACGGGTTATCTTAATTTTCGTGATCACGAACTAGTATCACAAAATCACCCAAGCTACTCTATGTAATCGATCGCCTGTTCCGAATTTTATGCTACATTCGTCAGATTTTGACTCAACACGTCGGATACCAGCAAAGTGACGTGTGATTTGCTGCATTTTTTGTTTTGTTTAGTTTTGTTTTAGATAAGAAGCAGTTTGTGAATGAGGCTTGTCCTTTGTCGCGCCGTAGCCGCCGCTGACGATGACGATGATGTGGATGACTAAGCGCGTACCAGACCTCACATTCTCTTTCTGCCATCAGGGCGAAGCGCCTAAAAGATATTGACTATACGCCATCACAATGATGATCCTAGACAACAACTCGATTGTGCAGCAGATGACGTTTCGATATGCTCTACGATGCCTTTAATATGATCGGAAACAATTAACAACCACCAGGGGAACGTGCACGAACCGCGTCTTTTCCAACCACGCAGGAGTAATATTGAAGACAAAACGAAATTTGCCACTCAAGACAACATGATATAGAAGTGTGGCAGCTTGGGCTAGTTGGTAAGGCATGACCATAGCTATAGCGCGAGAACAAAACGACGACACAGGTTTGCTTCTTGTCTCTGTGTCGTCGTTTTGTTCTCGCGCTATAACTATCGTCATGACAACACGACAGTTATGACTGGTTAAGTTTGTATAAAACTTTAAGACCGCTTGGCACTGATTTACGTGCTTGAGTGGTTTTAATGTCACGAGTGATTGCCGCTCACATTGAACTATCCCGTTACTTTCGCACACTGATTATACTTCATTCATGGATATGCCGTGATATTTTATAAGTGGCCGCTTGCAGGCGTTCAATGAAGCAGCGCACATGTGTTCTGATGGTGCGTTTTTCCTTCTTCTTTTTGTTAATATTATTCTATTCATCCCCTCCGCACTGAAAGGTAGCGAAGAGGACACCCGTAGGGTTGACCTCCCTGACTTTTATTCTTTTTTTTCGTTGGTCGACGAATTACTTCTCCGCTTAATTAATGATGTCTAATTAAAGATATCATGAAATGAAAAAAATACAGCCTATTTCTTGCGCACGAGCGTACTGTAGGGCTGCTCATGTAGTTGCTGTAGGCATGCATAACTGCAAAGTGAACGTCTCAATATGGCGGCGATTTGCTACGTACGTAAGGTAATTAATATTTCATCATTACATAGATTATTTATTGTGGCTAATAGCGCGAAAATCACACACGCAGATTAGAAGTGCACACGAAGCAGCGCTGTGACGTGTGCAGTTATAGTCTGTGCCGGTCTTTTTCGCGCTGTTAGCTTTGCACAAGTCTTCCGCTTTACATTTGTTGTTCCGATCTCCAAATATTTCTGCTTTCACCTTCACAGAGCCGTGGATGCACCTGAACAATATTTCTGAAAAATCTGATGGATAACTTCAAAGAAAATCACTGGTGCAGTCTTATCGACGCAAAGAAACATTCAAACTCTTTTCTGGACGCACGCAATCTCTAATGCGCGAACAAGGCCTAATTACAACGTCCTTTCAACAAGAGCTTGCCGGAAGTCCCTTACACACGATGAAAACGTGATATAGGCTAGTGTACTGGCAGACCAAAAAGGGGAGAAAAGCTGCGAAATCACGCAAAAAATAAATGCGCCTCGCTTCGGCGCCGCAGAGATCAACTTTCTCAGCGCCTTTCTTTAGTCGCTAAATAAAAAAAGTTAAGTCGCCCGCCGTATGCGGAGCTTCGCGCACGAATTCAGAAGACGCTGGAGCTGCCTAAACGGATAGCGAGAACATATTTTAGTAAATTACACGCTCACAAAAGAAGCGAAAAAAAGTTTGTCAATAAAACAGAATGAGATTCACGACATAGCCCTGGCAAAAGGAAAGTTGGGTGTGGGAATCTTACTCTCGGGGAAAGAAAAGAACTAAATCGAGAAAAAGAGATATTGAAGAACAAAGGCAGGAGCATTTCCTGCTCTTTCGTGCTTTCTCTCTTTCTTTTCAAATTATCTCTGCCACTTTGAAAGCACTCGTGCATTTCTGGAGCCTTAGCGTTGGCCGAGTAGGGAAGAAAACTAATCATCCAGCAAGCGATGTCCAAGGCGCACAAAGTGCCGTTCATGGTATAATAATCTAGTAAGGAGCAAGAACAGAGGTGGGATAGACAATGGGTGTTGCGCGATCCCTTTTTTTGGCTCAGTTTGGCTACTTAGTGTTTCGGGAACCTGATTGTATATTGCCTATGAACGACTGAGCAAAAGAAAAAAGAAGACAGTGTACGACGAAAAAAGGGGACTTATTGTCTTGTCTCGCCTTTACGATGCGCATGGGTGCACTCCGCAGGGCCCATTGGCGCATCCCAGTATATTCCACTCTGCGCCCGAAACTCAACCCAGACTTTGTGAAATAGAGAAAGGCCGAGAAGAGCAAAGAAAATCATTCTTATTTTTTCTAGTTAGATTTTTTGTTTCTACAAAACTGTTTAGCTTTATTTCTTGGTTAGAAGAGCTGTTTGTGTGTAACTGCCTGGTTTATTGCTTCTATCTGTTCGAGAATTTTCTGTGAAATTTATTTGCTACGTTACTTTAAAGCCTGCGTTTTGAGTATCGAATGCACAGGTATAAATTCACTATGTGTGAACGAGAGTCAGTGCTCGAGTTTCTCAGGAAACACCCTCGCTACGACACGCACTCGAGTTGAGCCCTTTGAAGAGATGGAGAGTGGAGCAATTGAACTGTTTCTTTGTGCTCTCTATGTACAATGCGAAACGAAAAAGTCCGAGACATTTGTAAGTGAACACGGCTATCATTCATTAAGGCGATTTTACATTAGAGCGACACGAAGTCGATTTTTGTCTGCCGACTGTCTTTGGGAGCGTCTTTTGTCATGTCGTTGTCCTATTCTTGGGTGGCCTGACAGTCGTTTGGTAGGGGGTTCTGAAGAAGTATGATGTACACGAGGAAATGATGGGAGTGGCTATCGCGTTGCTGGATTTCTCGTTTCTTCCGACATTAGAGTGGCACTATCTATTATGCAGCGGCGTTTTGAGACTTAGTGTCGAAAGCGGTGACAAGAAATAGTCATTTCAGGAAGGAATACTATATATTACTTCATAATATTGGTAAATTTCTTGTGACATCTGACATTAAGAGCATATATGACCGCTATACTTCTTCACTTTTATATCTGCATAGTTACACCGCCATGATGTTCTGTAGGGGATCAATTGCTATCATAGTGCTTCATAAAGAAAGCAACAGAATACCAATCAAGAAGGGTATAAGGCAGGGGGACACAATCTCCCCAATGCTATTTACCGCGTGCTTACAGGAGGTTTTCAGAAGCCTAGAATGGGAACAGTTAGGGATAAGAGTTAATGGAGAATACCTTAGTAACCTGCGCTTCGCCGATGACATTGCATTGCTGAGTAACTCAGGGGACGGATTGCAACTCATGATTACGGAGTTACACAGGTAGAGCAGATAGGTGGGTCTTAAAATTATTCTGCAGAAAACGAAAGTAATGTACAACAACCTCGGAAAGGAACAGCGCTTCGAGATAGGTAATAGTGCACTTGAAGTTGTAAAAGACTATGTCTACTTAGGGCAGGTAATAACCGCAGAGCCTAACCACGAGATTGAAGTAAATAGAAGAATAAGAATGGGATGGAGCACATTCGGCAAGCACTCTCAAATTATGACAGGTAGATTGCCATTATCCCTTAAGAGGAAGGTATATAACAGCTGTATCTTGCCGGTACTTAGCTACGGAGGAGAAACCTGGAGACTCACAAAGAGGGTGCAGCTTAAATTGAGGACGACGCAGCGAGCAATGGAAAGAAAAATGGTAGGTGTAACCTTGAGAGACAAGAAGAGAGCGGAGTGGATTAGGGGACAAACGGAGGTTAAGGATATCATAGTTGAAATAAAGAAGAGGAAATGGACATGGGCCGGGCATGTAGCGCGTAGACAGGATCACCGCTGGTCGTTAAGGGTAACTAACTGGATTCCCAGAGAAGGCAAGCGGGTCAGGGGGAGACAGAAGGTTAGGTGGACAGATGAGATTAAGAAGTTTGCGGGTATAAATTGGCAGCAGCAAGCACAGGACCGGGTTAACTGGCGGAACATGGGAGAGGCCTTTGTCCTGCAGTGGACGTAGTCAGGCTGATGATGATGATGATGATGATGATGATGATGATGATGAATTTTCTCTTACAGGAACGATTTCTTACGAAGACATTCCAAAGATTTATTTCAACATACTTATTGATGTTACGAAAGTATCCTTTATATAAAAAATGCAAAAACCAGCAGCGAGTGCACAGATTACGTTGAGATGACGCAGTCATTGTATAAACTGTTTTTCCAGACCTTCAGACATTGCAAACTGTACGTATTTCCAATGGCGTTTCTTATTTCCACTTTCGTTTGATCCGGTGTTTGCCCACAAAGTCTAGCTCAGGAGTGCTCAGCGCTAAATGTTCCTCATCGTTCGAGAAGGTTTGAAGTTATTGTAGATCGTTGTGTTACGATTACGCACAAGACGAGAACACTTGAGATTATTCCTGAGCTTGCGCGACGACCAGTGATAATGCTGGAATATTCGACAGCACATGTACAAATGCCGACGTGTTTCGCCGCTTGTAAGTTGAACGACGGCCGCCACTTCCATTCAGCGCTATCAGTGCCAGTGTGTGTAGCTATAATCTGAGTTTTATTTTATGTGGCCAAAAGCCCGGCTTAGTAAACAGCTTCACGTGAACAACCAGTCTCCTGCCTTCGTCTGCGTCATGATCTTGTGACAATATCTAACGTACGCAAAGATTAATACATCTATGAGCAACCTGAAGCAATGGAGAAAATAACCCGTAAGACATGAATTAAGAAGCAGTGGTTGTGAAGTACACGCACAATTGAACCTAGTGATAAAGCTTTAACATCCTGTTATTCTTTCTTTCTTTGTTTCTTTCTTTCTTTCCTTCTTTCTTTCTTTCTTTCTTTCTTCCTTTCGTTCTTTCTTTCTTTCTTTCTATATATCTTTCTTTCCTTCCTTCTTTCTTTCTTTCTTTCGTTTTTTCTTTCGTTCTTTCTTCCTTTCTTTCTTTCTTTCTTTCTTTCTTCCTTTCTTTCTTTCTTTCTTTCTTCCTTTGCTTCTTTCTTTCTTTCTTCCTTTCCTTCTTTCTTTCTTTCTTTCCTTCTTTCTTTCTTTCCATATTCAATACTGTAGACCTTATGCATGTGCAAGCAGGGTGAGGGTAAAAACAAAACAAAACAGGTAACAAACAAAGTTTATGCAATTCGCAGCCATTCCAATGAGACTGAAAGCTACAAATAATTGTTCCAGACGGTTATGATGCGTGGGAAAAGAGAAAATTTGAATAAATTTGTTTTCATAAAGTATGATGTCTATGAACTACAGTGCTGGTGGCGAGTAAATCTTGATATTGAAGATGAAAGATAGGGGGATAGATTAATTGCTGGTTTCTCATACGAAAGCAAGCAAAGAAATCGTAATCGTGCAGTTTTTCCACTTAGTGCAACACACAGAATTTTATTAGCCTGCAATAATTCCGTAGATGAGTAATACGAAGCAAGTGTTGAATAAGTAAACCTCACAGTTTTTGTTTGTACATTCTCTGAGCGGGTAATGTCGGTTTTAGTAACGAGTCCCAAACAACACATGCATATTCAAGTAAAGTTTCAATGGTGTGTTACGATCAAGTCACTTTGCAGCTGGAGGAGACTGAGCTTATGTCTTAAAAGAGTATAATTTGCGGTATAAGCGTATAAGTGTTATTGGAAGTGAGATTAGCGTAATTAGGAGATGCTTTTTAGACTAAACAGAACACCAACCGACTTCTCTTGCGTGAGAAAGATTGGCACGGGTAGTGTCATTGCCTAGTATGCAGTACAATGGGCAATGACTGAATCAATGGCTACTCAACACCACGAGAAGACAGAGCTTTTCTGTACATTTTATTGATTGACAGCTTTCAAAGGCAAGTCTTACAACACAAACGATTACTGCACGTCGTCTTGAAAATTGATCAAAACATCCATACCTATAGTCGAGGGACAGTAGATTGGTTCGGGAAACGCCGATACGGTGTCAGTGGCAAGGCACCACAAAACAAGGCCCATCTTTGTACTTACATTATGTGTGGAGCTTGACATAATTACTGTGGGGAGATACTGGGCACTTGTAGTGGCTATAGAACGTGCTCTTCGACTAAGCACAACGGAAAGCGTGAAACCCATTTGATAAACAATTTATGTTCAAAAGTGCTCAGTAGTCTTCAGTGTGCTCAGGAGAATCGTTTGTTTAATTTTTGTTTTGTGTGCAGTGGATGGTAGTACAAGTTTTTTCGAATGGGTTGCACAACGCTGTTTTTGATTGATGGTCAGCCCTATATTAGTTGCGTGCAGTAGCGCTATTGTTATTGACCCATTTCTAAGGCCAACGCTGCATGAAGAGCGCGAGTAGTATTGACTTGAGAAATCCGCTCTCTTGTATTTTGAGTAAGTGTCTCATGACTTGAAAGCTTGAAGGTGTGTGATTAGATAATGGGAAGTGAAAAAAATTCATTTTTTTTCATAAAGCTTCGGGCCTCGGATATTGAACGTTATGTTCCTAACGCCTAAGCTTTACAAAATGACTTGAACATTTTATACTGATGCTGTCATTTTCAATAAAGCATTCTCTTTTGTTTTTGAGCGTGGTTTAGGTGAAACTGCGCTGCTGTGTATAGTGCAAAACCATTTTTCAAGTGCACTTTTTTCTGTTTATTTTTTTATTCGTTTGAAATACCGTTGCCCAGAAGGAGTGCTTAAGTTAGGACCATTGCTCAAGAGAATTCAAGTTGAAAACGCAAACATCAGAAATAATCCACTTTTTTTGTACAGGCAATTTACAAAAGTCAGCATCAGGGGCTGTTACGTAGTAGTGGACTTGGCGCAGTCGATAGGTCAACCGGCGGCTTTGCAGTCTTTTGACGATCACAATCTAATAATAAAATAAGACCCAAGAGAGCTCTAAAGTGCGGCTGACTTACTCACTAAAGCTCGGCTGGCCACATTTCATACAGATTGTGAGAAGTGGAAGTTTCTACAGCTCGCTGGCCGAAACGCAGGATTACTTCTTGGCTGTATTACGCAACGAGCGGAAGACCATAAGGTTGCCTACTGGAAGACTTACGAGTGTCTGCTATTTCGGCAACGAAGAGGCTTTTCGACTGAACAGAAACGGACCCGTTTTTCTCAACTCCCATATTTACTTGAATGCACAGCCACTTCTAATACGCTAACGTTGTTCGTTGTCACAGAATGATCTTAACGGCCTTAGAGAAGCGTGAGGAGTAGCTTTCGAGAGCTAGATTATTGGGTACGTTGAAGAGGCAGGAAACGCAAACAGGCTCGAAAATTTGATGAATGCCAGTGAAGGCACCAGCGTTTCAGTACAAGAGTTCTGCTTACAGTATTGATTCGAATAACTGAGGTATGACCTAACATTTCTTAGTAGATGCCGTGGTTTATGTCATTGCATTTACATTTCATTATTCTGTCCGCTTTGAACTATGCGTGTGAAGTTCGGCAACCTCATTTGACACCAAGTTTCATTTAGCTGAGATGTAAACTTGTTCAGGACTTAATGGTTTCTTTCAAAGGTTAGCTAAGGTCCGTCAATTTGAGCCCTGCATGTGGTAAAATTGGCAAGTGTATATCACTGTAGATGTGTTAAAGAGAAGGTTTCTTGCCTGCTAGTTTACCTCTGCAAGGTTTTTTCTGGCTAGTTGCTGAATGCTATTGAGCACTTGGATATCAAGTTAGAACTATTTGTGAATTCGCTGCGAAACTTCACATGAGCACCTTGTTTTACTAGAAACAACGTTATGAAATAAACATTTCTCACTGACCAACGAAACCATATGAATCGGCAAACGTGCAGAGCTAATGAAAATTAGTATTCCTTAAAGCCAGAAAAAAAACAAGGATTTTGCCTCACCAATATTGCCAAAGCACGCACGTATATCAATAAAATCGCGCAATATATCCAAGACATCGTTATATCATACTAATTTTCATTCGCTTACCAAACAAATGGTTGTGAGTGCTGATTCATGAATATCCCTATGAAAAGGCCTTGTTGTCAAGAGAATAAAATAAAGAACATATACACAAATTAGCCTGAGCAGGTGTTATATTAATGTGCAGTTAGCTTGATTTGATAGGCAATGGTTTGTTACAAACTGTCATACATAGCCTCCTCAGCCCTCGTAATTTTCCTGCGTGGATGCCCTTACTGCTATGCAAGTGCCTTGTGTGGACTTGTATTCGGCACAGTTTGTGAGCGCAGTATCTGTTGGGAGATGATAATTTACACTTAATTAGATTGTTGGTTCAATTAGGCTGCAAGGACATTAATATTAGATGAGATGGCGCTGAGTGGAAGGTTGAAGTAAACACAATGGTGCCCATTTCCTTTAGTTGTGTGGTAATTTTAAAACCGCGTGTCAAAAATATTACAATATCGGGGCCTGTATCTATACTCTTAATATTACTATTATGCCAAGATTACTAAGCTGAGCTGAGTAGTTTGCGTGCATTTCGATAAAACAACACCAATCGTGGGAACAGCGAAACAATGGCATTTTGTCCGTTTGTATTTTTTAGCTGTCCTGTCTTCCGGGTTTTCCCCATAATAGTATTGAAGCTGTCATGCAAATTGCTGGTAACTGCTTTTACATAAATCTTTTTCATGATGTGTCTGCTATCAATGTCGTGGTTTTATGTTTTGTTTACATTTATTTGTGTAGTTACTTGGTAAATTAACTCATATTTATAGTTAAATAACGTAAGAAAAGATTGCCACTCTGTGGTGTAAAAACTGATTGCTTCCTGTTTGCATTGCTTGCGCACACACACACACACACACACACACACACACACACACACACACACACACACACACGCACACACACATAGAGAGAGAGAGAAACAGAGAGAGAGAGAGAGACAGACAGACAGACAGACAGACAGGCAGACAGACAGACAGACAGACAGACAGACAGAGTGCTACATTGTTAGTTGCAGTACTAGTGCCTGTCATTGGTAATGCTGAAGGGATTCAGCGGTGGAAAATTTAGCAAACGTAAGCAAGGCAGTCATGCAGAGCATGAGTTTCAAACTGCCAGAATGAAACCAAATAAAGCCCAGCGGGTGGGCTCTGCAGGACGCCCATCAGAACCCCCTCGTGTCCTCGCTGTCAGTGCCTCCCTTTGTGGTGCACGACGCAGCGAGGCAATAATGAACACGGACGCACGACTGGAAGTTGCTTAAAGATTCAGTGCTCCCCCAAAACGACCTGCACTGTTGCATACAGGGTGAGCCACACTGAACAACGGAGCAATCGGAGCATGAAAAGAGAAACTCCAGGAGGCGCATGAGAGCCACGCAGCAGGGTGGGACTACGAACATATGCGGGGCAAAAAAAAAAGGTCAGGAAGAAAGATGTGATTTACATAGCTGGTAGCAAAGTGCCGCAGTACCACAAATGTCGAACAGCCAACGCCTACCCTTATACAAGGAAATATACAACGGTGGGTCCTCTTGGTGCTCCCCTATGCTCGCGCCGTCAGACAGAGTTTACTGTTTGGCGGAACGAGTATTGAACTTTGTTTTCTTTAGTTTGGCAATCAGCGAGCTCGTGCTTTTGTATATTTAGGCATAAAGTCACGAGAAAACAGTTGCTGCGAGTAAAAGTGAAACGAAAGCCGGCTACTCGGCTTTTCTTTTTCTTTATTCAGAATGGTTTTGTTGCAGTTCAGAGCGCCAGTCCTTTCGTATAGCCGTTTAGTGGCACAGGTTTGCGCTTGGTTTACGATGGCGTCGTAATTAATGGAGGTAGTCCTGTCGGACTACATAGACGACCATAAATAAAATTGTATCTCTTTACGTCAAAGAAGCGGCCTAGAAATTTGGTACGCAGTTTATTTGCGGCATATTCATTAATGATTAAACGCCCCAAACTGCGCGAAGGGTTTATAAACCTGATCCCAGGGTATAGCTTACTTTTCAATGCTTTCACAGGGAGTCTTGTAAGCTTTTCTTAGCTGCATATATCCGGACTCCTCACACTCGGAATTGTCGATAAAGTTCTAATTAGCGCTTCACACATGCTTTGAAGTGACTTTGCGGCTAGAAGGAATATCAACAAAGTTCCGAACACTAAGGATTTTAGGTGAATATTGGTAAGCGAAGCCATTTCCTCCGCCCGTAGAACACACTCAACTGGCCCGCAAGCTGAGAGTGACACAGGAACAGAGGAAGGCCGAAATCGAAAAATTATCATAGTATACGTGAGCAACAGGGATGTGAGACAGCACGAGCTGACGCTACGGTGGACGCGTCTTTGCGTTGCACAATTCTCCGTAAAATAGAAGAGCGAATATAGCTCAGGACGATTAATATAATGCCTAAGGACACATTGGGGCTTACATTTTGGTGGAACCCTGTTCCTCGGCATACTAAAGCAGTGTAATGAGATACATAAGTAATGAGCTCACCCTGACATATTTCGCTTGTATTTGATTCATAATTCTTTGGCGTTGGTTTCCTAGATACTTCAGGAGCATACAAACTGCATTCGTAGAGAACCAGACAGAAGATCGCTTGCAAGATGCGAAAAAGGGGCGAGTAACGAACCACGGGGTAAGAGTGAAGCGAAAAAACAGGAGAGATTGAAACACGATACAGCAGGTAAGAAGAAAAGACCATGCATAGCGGAAAAGAGGAACTAAACCACACTATAGGCCGGTGATTAAAAATAGATGGGACTGACAGGCGTGGGTGGGATAAGTGTCATAACTGCAGGGAAACAGTAAAAGATTAAATGAGAAGGATAAAATGGAGCGGAAGGAAATGCATCTCCGGTAGTGCCATTACGTTAGGAAGTAAGTGTGCATTGTAGGACACATCAAGCCGCAACGTTTCGTACACGTGACCGCAGTATACCAATGTTGCCTTAACTACTTCGTATTCTGTACGCAGGGAAGCTGAATAATCTCATCGCCGGTGTGATGGCTCCTATGTTGTGCATATGTCATTCCTGAGAAGCACCTGAAGGCACAAAAGCAGTTGTGCCCTCGTGTAGGCAGGCATTGTTTGATAACGGATCTCAAGGGATCTCAACCATACACACAGGATCGGATTCATGCCTGTAGACGCCTAGGAAATGAACCTTATACTCGCTCCCTTCCTCGCTGTTTTGGTGGTGGCCTCGGCTGACCATGCATGTTTTGGAGTGCGGGGTTCTGACGGGTCATCTCGCACCTTCTTCGCAATTTGCCGAGAAACTTACACGAGGTATTCGGGTCGTCGGTCGCGGCATAGTTTGCACGGTCTACCTGATTCTGATTTATGGAGCCTATTACAGGAAGGGGAGCTCTACCGTATCTCCCCGTCCCAACTCCCTCGCGTTTACATTGCCCGCGTAGAGCACGAGTTTGCCTCCCACCGTTCTTGCTTGGTTGTGAGCCCCTCCTTCCTTGCCACTATATCGAATAGAAAAAGGAGCGCTCGCGTGCTATAGGTGCTCCCTTGCCCCCCATCCGCCCTCTGGCCAGTGCCCTATTTGTCTTCCCGAAACAAATAGCTCCTGGTCAAGCCTGAACCCCCGGCGAACGTTACCACAGCGTTTTCAGTATGGGGCGTGGTGATGAAAACACTGAGGCTTGGAACCAGGAAAGCTCGTAGACGCGTAACTTGGGCGCTAGTTTCATCATGATAGAGAATAAATCTGTATATTAAATGTTGCTATGCTGCCACTAGGAAGAAAGCGCCGCGTGGAAGTTGATTAAATTGAGTTTGTTCGCACTGACGAAGTAAGGAGGGCCTTTGTAAGTTGCGGGGAACTGCACTGTGCAGCCCGTATTCCCCAACGACTCGCAATCAAAGAAAGTTTCAAAGTTTGGCACATGTGATGTACCAAAGCTACGTGCCAAGAGCATCGTGGACTTAATATCGAAATACTTACACAAGAGATCGGTAATCACCTAGGAGAAGGAGGGAGTCGCAATCTTGTCGCTGGTCCCATATCACCAATGACTGCTTGTTTTGCTTGCCACGAGATGACGCAAAAATAGGCCGTGCTTGTTTTCGCTCCCGCTTGGACGCTCTGCCAGCAGCAGCCGCCGGAGCGCGCTGGCCACGCACTCCCTTGTTCCCTTTCACAAAAATTGACGCTGTACGTAAAGCACTCGCTCGCCGTTGCCGTGAACAGCGTCAATTTTTGTGATATATATATTCTCGGGACATGACGGCTACGGCAAAAACCCGCCGAGAGTGTCATATAATTGCTATCGCGCCACAAAAGATCACTTCTATTGTTGGCATGTCAGCACAATGCTTTTACAACGACGCATGACCTTACAAAACTTTGACGAAAGAGTAGGAAGTTACGCGCAGGCAGTTTGACGAACGGCAGAAACAACCACTGTAAATGCACACGTATTTTATAACCATTGGATGTTGTATCGCTTCTCTGTGCATCTGAATTCGTGGGAACTATTTTATTTATGAATGGATTCATTTCACCGCATACGTTGACGGAGACACTGTCGAGTGAGCGATTCAAGAGACCACTGCAACGCGTGCGAAAGCGTACCACTGCGCCTTCTGACGGGTTAAAAAGTCAGTTGGAGAGCGTGTACATCGCCGGCTTTTCCTTTTCTACCTCCCAGTGCCTTCCCTCGCTTGCATCTACCGCGTGCATTTAGAAACGGCTGAGAGAATGTAAAGTATTATTCCTGCAGGTTTTGCGGAAGCGCAGAGTGATGATGTCGTGGGGAACTCTATAATAGTACAAATAAGGTAATTTTACTATGATATCATGACTCAAGTGCTTCCACGGTGATTGCAGAAGCGGCACCTCAAATGTAATATAGGGCAGTGGTTGCATTATCGTTGAGCGTCCCCTTCCGATGTGTTGGCTACCGGGTTCAATTCGCACTGCCATCTATAAACCTACCTGTTATTTTGAATCGGTAGAGGAGTACATAGACTTTGCGCACTTTTACGGTTCATGAGTGCTCACCCAGAAGGGCGGCTTCATGAGGTTCTGTAGGTGCACTGCACCTAGTCCTGACAGACTCACAAAACCGAAATTTACGTGGAATCGCGTCTGTGAGCCACAGACAAAGTCATCGAAACGCTAACCGGTATTGTTCTCGTTTAAATGCAGTGGCGTCCAGCCTGCACATCCTCCACCTGTCGGTGCCCAAGTGGGTGCAGAATGGCACTGAGGACTCCGTGGTTCTGGACTGTGTGTACAACGCGAACCGTGAAGACGAGCACTGGTGATCAAGTGGTTCCTCAACGATGATCCGCAACCCATCTACCAGTGGATCCCCGAGCTGAACAAGCGGTTCGTGTCCAGTCGCCTAAAGGACCGCATCAACCTGGACTACTCGCTCTCCAACGGGAACAGCTTCACCAAGTTTCGCGCGCTCAACCTGGTGCGGCCAACCACTGAGCTGAGCGGCCGATACTCCTGCCACGTCATGTCGCTCGCAGGACAAGACTCCGAGTCCAAGCTCATGACCGTTTATGGTAGGCTGGGGCTGTCATTCAACCGCGGCTGACGTTCCCTTTTTGAAATAGTAATGATTGTCACTGTCTTATGTTTCAAAACCTGACTGTGATTACGAGGCACATCACAGTAGAATGCTCCGGAAATCAGGACTACATGAGTATTCGTAACACAAATCAAAATCTAAGGAGACGGGCCTACAGAACTTAATCTCCATAAAATGCAGCCATTGTGCCAAGTGACTTGTTACCGCGATCTCTAGTTAGTTTTCGAACACCACTACTACAAGACTGTAGCAGCTGGAAACTGAAGCTTTCTTTCAGCACAGCTGGGTAACTTTAGATAGCGCATCAGTTCGCATTTCGTTAATGGACATACTGTATTGCGTTGCGTAGCCGACTTCTCTAATTAGTAGAGCATTTTGCCATGGAGCCCGAGAGTGTTAGGTTCAATCCGCATGGAGTAAAGAGTTAATGTACTCCTTTTCTTAACGCTTCAAATAATGGTGCTATGTTGTGAAGCACGCTACTGTACACCTACTTCATGCAAATAGATTTGTATATTCGTTTATTTTTTATTCATAAAGAAAAAAACAGAGCAAGGTAGGCTACGTTAGAGCCAGCTATCCCAATGTAATGAAAGTTATATTCAAAACACACACTAGCACGTGAACGTATACACACATTGACAAACAAAAAAAACTAGGTGTGTTGTACTTAAGAATGCTCTTTTTATACTATGTTCTGACACTTGTGAATAAGGTTGAAGGGGTCCAGTGTCGCTCAGGTGACTTCGTTTCTTGTATAGCGGAAATAACTCGTGATTTAAGAAAAGCGGACCAACATTTAAATAACAGATTTAGTGGTTGAATTTTGCTATGATGATTATTGCTATCACGTTTCCAGGATGTTATTGTCTTCTTGTCAACCATCTTTTGCTGCCTAATGTTTTCAAAAAGCTAGTCAGAGTGAATGATTCTATAGCAATAAAATCTTTCATGAAGCAATGCACCAATTCATATACAACTCTTGACGTCAACACTTGCGTTGAATAATTCACACTATGGAAGTGTGGCGCTAGACCAGTTGTGACAAATTGAAGCAAAATGATCGCGAGACGCATCTAAGTTACTTATGTCATGACTACATTATCCATGTCAAGACTACGTTACTCATGTCAGGACTGGAAATTCGTAACCATCAAACCTTCTTACTCTCTAATACAGATTTAGCTCGGCACCACGATAAGGAGGCGATCGCTAGAGTAGCCAATCGTAGGCGGCTAGATACAAACAAACACGCAGGCAGAAAGGTCAAAGTGCCTTACGATGCACATGAACTGATTCACATTTGAAATGTTCATCGCATACACATTTTACCTACTCACTCATAAACTTCAGATGCTGCCTAGACACTCTATAAGCAGGGTACCAATTCATATTATTTGACGTCCAAGTTAGTTAATCACAGTCGAAACTTTAGTATTACCACCGTATCGCCAACACTCTTCCCGTTAATATGCACAAGAACGCACAGTGCGGGCTGCCACAGTATTAGGGCGAACTTTCCTCTCCTCTACGCTTCCGTAATGACCATGCGCGAAATAGCGCACAGGGTAATTAGTAGCAGAAGGTCATTAAAGAAGCGCTGGTAAGTGGGGCGGCAACTTTGGACAATGCCGGTAGCCAATGGCTTATTAGCAACGCGTCCGAAGTCCAAAAAAGATAAAGGCGAGAAAGACCCTGCTCAACATAGAGCTGGACTCACGCCACCTTTGCCCGCAAACTGCCAGCCTCAGGAATGAAAAAAAAAGTGAGGAGGCTGAAAGGGAGATGAAGAAAGCATTTGCATCCATACAGAACTCTCAGTGCATCATTGTGTCAAGTCAGGTAGCCTTCGATGCATCTGGCAATACTAATCTGGGGCCGTAATGAAGTTTTTCTGCCCCTTAATGACATCCCGTTTGGCTTAACGGCAGTGGTGTTCACGTGTGAGGAAGCAAAGGAAGAGGAGTGGTGATGTCTGAAATCTGCTGTGCCAGACTGCCAGTCCTCAAGTTATCGCTTAACGGTGATTACGTGCTAAAACACGGAGAATTTTGATGCCTCTACTTACTGCCCACTTGGTCTTACGATGACATTTGGGAAACTAGTTGGCTGAATCCCATAGCTTTCTAAACGAAACAATTAGGTAGGGGTCGTTAAAGGATTATAACTAAATTTGAGTGGTGAGCGCAACAACGCAGCGGAGGAGAAATGTGAATGAAGTATAGTTATCAAGAAAGAGATCAGAATAGTTAGACATTGATTTTAAAAATTGATGCAGCCTGAATAATATAAAAACCATACACCACGTTGTGAGAAAAAAAATCATTTTAAAAAGAAGGCGGTTATGTATGCGCGAATGGTGAAATAAGTAATGAATTAGCGGCGTGCTGCTATTCAGAAAGAAGGTCTGCTTTGAATTACTGTGGGTGCTGCACTGTTGACTGTACACTGTATGTCACTACAAATCGTCAAAGTAGGTTTGGTAGAAAAATAACGTGAATATGGGCGTGCTTGCAAATTTTTGGGAATTTATGTAGAACACGTTCCTGACCATCACTTTAAAAGTTATCCCTTGTTTCTGCTGGCTAATATGGAAGTCTACGCTGGAACGCCTTAAATTACAATAAAAATATTCTAGACATATTTTCTTAGTCAATGTTGCTACTTGAATCTTGCTGACAAGTTTAGAACTTATTGAAAAGAAAGGCTATACGAACTAACGCACGTCGGATTATGTAAGCGCAGTAAGTTTTCTGGAAGTGTCCTAAGTAGATCCTTGTAACCGCAACACGTGTCACCTTCTAGAAAGAAGGGAAAACTTCAAACAATGCAAGCTAAAAGAGACTAAAACTTTTTGAATAGAGGTATCGACAGAAAGCACGTTTTGACGAGGACACCTGTCCAAGGCATCAACTACTGCCTTGACAGAGATAAGTTTGCTTCTCGAAATGATAATTCCAGTCATAGCCCTGTTCAAAACTTTTCATGATTAGCAGTTGCACTTGCATTACTGCTTAAGTAAAAGGCACACCAGCATCCCGCTTATATGAAATGTGGACTGTGTGGCGCAAAAAAAAATAAAATATGGTATTTACGACCGAACGAATAAAAGTATACGCCGTGGCACTCAAGTAATTATGAGAATATTAAATTGAACAGGTCTTATGCCGAAAGTTTCTTGGTATTACTTTTCATGAAACGTTCTACTTGACATATCACATGAGCAATGTTCGCATTGATCTTTCTCGGTGAGTTGGTGTAATCAGGGAAATCAGATGTTTGCTTGCCTATTTGAAAAATAATGCAAATGTATTATTGTTTAGTACACTCGCGTATTCGCTATTTTTTAATGTGCAGAAGACTATTGAAAGAAAGAAAGAAACAATGCATTCATAAACTAAAAAAATGGGTGGTACGGAGAAACGAAGGTGCCCGACCTAGAACGCACTTTTTTTCCCTCTATAACAAACACAACATATAATTGTTGGAGAAGATGTTGAGTATAGCAATGATCCTACGTAAGAGATCAAAGTCTAACGGGGTCGCATTCCATAATGCATATTCTCGATGACAGAAAACATACAACCTTAGACGCATAACACACTGCAGCGAAAGAGTACGAGAAAATACGATACAGAAAGGCTAGCGCATGTAATCCCCGAACTAATAAATGTACATGCCACAGTTAACATCACAGTGCAGATGAGCCGCTCAGTAATTGGGACTATAAAGAATGTACAGGCGCATATAGTGACGCGTCAAACCCAACTTTTTTTTCTGTGGAATGCATCCGTCCTGTTATCATTAAAATTGATGTGTAGAAATACCTGGAACAATTTCATTTAGTGAATAGTATTAACATGGTTTGTTATTCAATAGGTCTAGCTATTCCCACATATACCTTGCTTTGTGTCATTGAAAAAAGAATGTTACAATACACCGTTGTTACAAACTGAATCTTTCAGGCAGTTCTCAATGTATGAGTGTTCTTCTAACAATGTTTTTATAAAAGGTCATAAACAGATATACAAATGTCACACCAGCTAAAAAAATTGTGAACCTGTGGCTGCTTACTTGTTCATAATTTTTTTGCATGTGTAAGCCAGTGCTTTTTGTGTGCTTTAATACCTGGGATGGGTTACCACACTTCGCTAGACAGGAAGTCGCGTTTTTCCCGACACTGCCCTGTACATGTGCTGTCAATATACACACTCTACTCTGTAACAGACTGATTGACTGATTGAGGGATTGAACGATTGATTGACGGAATGAAATAAAAACTTGTGCCATGATTGCTGACTAAGAAGTTTTGCTCGAGCAGTTAGTTTGTTTCAAACCAAAATAACGAAAGGTTACAATAGGCCGCAGTATACTCAAGAGACAATAGGTGACAATTTTAGTGGTCTACGTAAAAGCAAAAGTATACCATGTTGTTACAACAACAGGCCGCACAGTGTTTGCCACCATATATGTGCCTTTTGCTGAGTGTTACGCCGTTCGAGTGTTTATTCTAAGATGCAACGATTCCTTGAACCTCGACAGTTTGTTTCTACCCCAGAACTCCTTGCTTAGTGTTTTTTATTTTCTTCGCCCGCAGCTCCTCCCAAGAGGTTTGACTTCACCTACCAGCGGGTGTCGGCGCACGTGACGAACCTGTCGTGTGAAGCGGACGGCGTGTTCCCACAGCCGACGCTGTTCCTCTACCAGAGCAGCGGCCGAGATCCCGTGTCACGACCGGTGGCCTCGGCTCCTGCCAGGATGGTGGCCCCTACCCCCGCCGAAGGCGCTGCCGGCTACCACGTGCGCCTGACGTACGCACTGGACAGCCGCGCGCTGGACGAGTCCGGCCACGTGGAGTACGTGTTCGAGTGCGTGCTTGCTATCCCGGAGACCAACTATAGGCAGCAGCGGCGGCTTGAGTTTGAACCCGGTAAGGAAAGTGCTTTTAGAAGGCAAGATGTATTACTAAGCTGTACTATGTAATTTGTTTGGCCATCGACAAGACACTGTTGGACATACTGAACTCTGATAGGTGGTTTAATATTTTATTCTTGCTCAGAAACAGTGTAGGTGCCACAATAATTGAAATAGCAATTAATCACGTTCGTTTGTCGCCCTGATGAATCTTTCAGCTAATTTATAGGGCTCGCCCAAGCGTTAAATTCGTTCTGTATGTGTGGCTCGTACAACTGCACCAAAGATATATATTTGTATTGGGAAGTCCGCATGACCGCACTGGTCACTACTTGTTAGTTTCATGGCTGCGGCTGTTGCTATTTTGGATGGAGAAGAGAAGGTTTGAGGCCCACGTATGTGCATTTAGGTGCACGTTAACCATTCCCAGTCAGTCGAAATTTCCGGAGACTCACTATGGCCGCTTGCGTAATAATATTGTGATTTTTGGCAATAATAATAATAATAATAATAATAATAATAATAATAATAATAATAATAATAATAATAATAATAATAATAATAATAATAATAATAATAATAATAATAATAATAATAATAATATATCACTGCAGTATTTGCATATTTTCAGGAAAGTGCAATAACGATAAGAAAGTAACAATGCGCGTTCAGCAAAGACGTGGGAAATAAGGATAGCTGCGTATTCAGAAGCATAAAGTTCTCAAAACAACATAACGTATTTTAGGTCTATTCGCTTTTCCCGAAATTCCAAAAGAGACCGAAACATCAAAGTGCCAGTACGGGAAGTGCAATATGTTTTCTCGCGCCCCCAAACAAGCGCGTCTTTTATCGTTGTAAAAAAATTCAGTGAGCTTAAAGGAAGCGCATTTCTTTGTTTTGGATCCATGCGTGCACTGTCCACAATTCAAGTAAAGCTTTGTAGCACGTGCCTGCACACATAAACCGGCTTCGCGCATAGGGCATAACGGCAGACTCGAGATATTTTTGGAATGCAATGAACAAATGTGTGAACGACGGAAAGCAGCAGGTTGTTTGCTAGACATGGACGTGAGGAGTGGATCAGAGGCAACTGATACCAACCGGAAAACATCGAAACTGAATACTTATGCGATGATACGCGCTCATCGAACAGAAGCAACGTTGTGAGAATTTCAACATCTTCACAGAAACTCGAGTTTCTAGGCGTTATTTTGAGACGTGTATTGACACAACGAATACGACGAGACCGCAAGTGAGGAGGTGATGTTTTATTTGATGTCTGGAGTTAGCCTACTGTTTTCACAGAACTGCTGGCATCATGCCCCAGTGCTACGATGGAAAAAAATTCATTCTGAGCTTTAGAGTCGTCGGCTCTGCGCGCTGTATCGACTGGAAAACAAAGGACCACTTCCTTTTGCAGAATGTTGTGTGAGTTATTTGAAATGCATAAAAAATTCACAGACTTGTCTATTCTGGTTTGGCAGAACTCCAGGAGCATTCCGGCGTCCTCTCTTGGGTCTAAACGGCAACCGTTTTTTCTATGCCCATTCACGGAAGGCACATTCGCTCATTGCTGCCGGATTAACTTCAGAGCGAGCGATATTCGCTATGCACTTGCTACAACCATTTTCAAGCAATTCTTGCGACGTCCTGATGTTGTACTGTTGTAAGTGGCAAGCGTGCGTGCTTGAAAATGTTTTTTGTTCACTCGCTCTCTAAGCTCAGATATTTACCTTTGTGCCCAGGTAGGGCATTGTCTATGGTTTTACAGGCCCCAACCCCACCGTTGGCCTGATTAGGAGGCATGCCGCAATGAACTGCTGTATAAAATTCTTTTACCTGGTGTCCTTTACCGTACACTGATATCGCACAGCACACGGGCCTCTATCACTTCGCCTCCATGGAAACGCGACCGCTATGGTCGAGATCAAGCTCGCGATGTTTGCGTCAGCAGCCGAGTGCCGCAAACACTGCACCACCACGGTGGAGGTACTCTGGTTGTGACGTGTCGCAGTATCAAATCGGAATAATTGCAGGCCTATCATTGGATCTTTGGCATCACGGTAGCTTGAAATGGAAACTATCACTGTGCTGAGCTCGAGAACACGCGATAGATTTTCGACCACGGCAGCCGCATTGAAGTGGGAACCGATCGCAAGAGCGCCCTCGTACTTATAAACTTTTACTGTACGTTGGAAGAAAAAAGCATGCAGTAAAAATAAATACCTTATCGGCCACTTTGGCGTACTTTATAAATGCACCGCAATTTAGACACATACAATTTCAGGAGTGGTCTATTTATTTAATTATTTAATTGGTCATGCCGCTTTAGAACATGTTTTGCAACATCAGTGGCCGGCCGCGTTTGAGCTAGATACTTCTTATTCATTGGAAAATGCGGCAGATACCAGTCATTCTGGAAGTTAGCATGACAAGCAATCGGTGAGTACATGGCTTCAAACACGTTAAAATAATTTATATGAGTCGAGCGTTGCTAGCTCGACTCACTTCTTTGTGCATTTTGAGTACTTATGAATACGTCTAAAGCGTGCCCGAAGCCCATATCATTTTTCCGGGGTGCGCAGGGACGCTTGCGGTAAGCCTGAACTAATTGTGGAAAGCTCCTGTCTTTCGAAAATATCAATTTCACGGAGCAACAACATGAAAAGAGGGTGGGCTTCGGCTACTTTCTTGAAGATGCGATTTTCTATCTTGCGGTTGCTCACCGACAACGTTGCCGATCCTTGTCTTGCATTTTCCGCCATACAAACACCATTACCCTATCGCGGAAAGTTTACCGGTTTTATAAAAACTTTCTATCACCTGTGGCTCATACATTTTTTTTCCGTGGGCCGTGGTATGCGGGTAGGGGACACACGGGATGAAAGGAAGGGTTTCATCACTTGCGCGTCAAGAATCTCACGCAACTCATTTTATAATCCATTCATCGTGATTTTCTATACCCTAATGTCTTCTTATGCAAACTTTGGTAAGTGTCTAGATAAGAAGATGGCCTGGACTGCTGGCAGGCATAGGCAGCAAGATAGATAGATACGTATATAGAGAGCAACGATCGAAGTGCTTTGATTTCGCGAAGAAATGACTTGAGTTCAGAAAACAGGTACTTCATATACTATAATTGACATACGAAATATGCGAAGGTTGAGGCAACCAATAAAAGTTTGACGTTGCGCCTATTTTGCGCTATTATAACTGCTTGTTTACAAGGGTCATGGGAACGATTGCATTGTTTGTCGACTATATTGAATGATAAAGGTCAGTTTTAAAATGATGTACCACAATGCCTTCATTTTCTTTTATTGTTCGAGTTATTTATCACTCAGGGCCCGAATTCACAAAGCTTTCTCTTTGGCTACGCATTTTTTTAGCCAGAGATTCTCTTATCTGGAGGGATTACTATAGCGCGGGTATGAATTTAACTTATTCAGCACTTAAGAGGGCAAGGAGGACAGACGATAGCTGATGAAACGACAAGGAAAGAAAGAAGTGTGTGTCGATAATATCAAGGTAGCACGCAAAGCGTCTAACATCGAGAGTATACGATGATAGCCAATGATTTGCTGCATCTAAGTTTAAGTTCCACGAGCGTCTGCTACAGCGCTTACGGGATGCCGCGTACGTTGTAATAGACGTTTTGGTGGGCTGTGCAAAGCCAAGCACTCGCCTTTAATCAACGACTGTAGCTAAAAAAAATAATTGCTTGATGGCCTTAAGCCACCGAGCAATCCATGCACTATCTCACCAAGTACAAGTAAACAACACTCCAGGTGCACCACATAAATGAAACCACACATAAATCGATGCATGCAATGTTTGAAAATGTGCCTTGAATGTCTTCCCTTATTTAGAGCGACCACTTACCTTACATTTCATTGAAGCTGCGCTGCTACTTAACTAATTCGGTGCAATCTAGCACGGTATAGTGGTGAACGTAAGGGTGTTTTGTGCCTATAGTCAAAGGTAGCCTTTGCTACAATATTCTTATTACAAGACACATCAGCGACTTTGGTGCCTGCAGACGAATTGTGCTAAAATAGATAACAGCAGTAATCAAATGAAATTGTGAGCGCAATCTCGCTGGTTCCATGCACCGCAGCATTTTTATAAAGCCGGAATGCGAGAACGTGCATACGCTTACGCTTAGGTATATGTCTACGTAAAATGAGGAAGACTCGTCCGGAGGTGTCTCAGTGCTAATGCTTTTCACAAAACACGGTGCAAATATTTCGTCCAGCGTTGTTTGAGTGCGCAAACAAAGCAAGGGACGTGTATACGAGTCTTGAGGTCGAGAGACGTTATCACACGTGCGAAAAGGATGAAGAGAGAGAGAGAGACTCTCGTTTCGGCTTCACGAAAGCTTGAAATTGATAGATAATAAAGACAATTCTCTGGCCCAGCAGACGTCAGGGAAAGTCTCCGCAAAGCAGCGTCAGATGCTCGGAGAGCATGAAAAAGAGGAGTACGCGTTATATGGGAGTGACAGCCACTCAGAAAGCGAAATGAAGTGTGACTGTCCTTAGATGTGAGAATCATTGCTAATTAGGCGAGTTGAGTTAATGAGCCAAATCTTTCCTAAATAACGATAATGGAAGCAAACAGAGCATTCATCTAGTGAAAGTGACACTAGTGACAGTGAACTCATAATAGTTGATTAGCGTTGTCACAGGCTGTTATATATTTTTATTTTCTTATTTATATTTGGCAAACTATGAGAAGGTAGCCTACGTTACAGCCGGCTATCCCAACGTCATGACAGTAATGTACAAGAATAAATAGCGCACGGTTATACAGTCACACGTGGCGGTTTCTATCTTCTAGTAACCTTGGGCAAACGCATTCTAACTATTTTTTTATTTTTGACAAAGTTCCACCGGACGTTTTTGCATTTGGCTTCATTCGAAGGAATGACGATATATCAGCAATAGGGCAAATGCAAGCACTGCTGCAGTGGACGAGCGGTTACAGCGCTCAACTACAATCTACGAGGTACTTGGTTCGATTCGCAGAATCACTGAGCACTTTTTTTGTTCAAGAGGTTGCCCGGCCTGACATTATGCGTGGTGGTGGGTACTAACTTTTTGAGAAGTAGGCTTTCGCACTTGCTTCTTTCACTCCCCTTTTGACCCAAAAGCGCTGTACTGTGCTCCTTCAAAAATTAAACAATTCAGGGTTCATAATTTTTTCCTCCATTCTCTCTTATCGCAAAAGTGTCCAGTGCTGAAATACCAATATTATACCTGGTATATTACTTTTCACGTGTCTGGATATTCGACCAGCAATCAGTGTTCACGGTGTTTTGAAGAAAATCTACACATGCAGTGAGCTAACTCTTTGCAGCCAAGTTGACTGCCTTTGTAGGGACACGCTTTCGTGCTATTTTGGTGGGCATCATCACATGCAGCATGACCAAAGAGCACGGACAGTTAGAGCTGACGCGAACAGAGTGATTAGTTTGTGTCTTCTCTCCCGCTATTTGTCATGCTGCACGCTTCAGTGTAATGTCGGTGTCAATGGTTAAAATGAACTATAGCAGTTAATCGAGTTCTGCTGAGAGGGTCCCCTATTGTCCAGAAGGAACAGAACAATGGCAATTTGATTTGTGTGATAAAGAGATACCCTGCTTTTGGTTACTAGAATAAATTTCTAAACTGAAGTTTATTTTTTATTAACAACAGTTCCAGTGCAGATGAAAGGTGCATGGACAAAATTCGTGTATTCAGCTTGACTAGGTTTGTGACCTTAATTGTATTGCGAACCGGTATCACAGTATGCATAAATATCACACACATATACAACCACGGGTGATAACTTGCTTATTCTGATTAAAATTTAAAGGTTGAAATCGACATATTCAACCAACGCAATGTGTACAAGATATGCCATGTAGAGTAGCTATGCTCTAAACTAATCTTCGCAGGTTCGTTCCATTTTACCCAATTTCTTGCCCATGACTGTAGGTTGGTAAATGAAACAACTTCTTCGAACACACATATTCTGTGTAAGGTTACATTTATTTTTATGCAGTACAAAATAAATTGAAGTATGTAATGGCTCAAAAGAGAAATAACTAGAAACAAATTCAGCCATATCATTACCAAACTTACTCACCAATGATAAACGGATTCTCATTTAAAAGATACATACATACATACATACATACATACATACATACATACATACTTACATACATACACACATATACGCACACACACATATACATATGTACACCCATACATTCATACATACACACACTCAGGTGTAAATATTAAAATAAATGGCTATTAAACAACAATTCTAATAAACTCATTTTGAATATACTACAGAAAGTAACTCACGAGAGAAATCCACCGGCACTGTTATGTCTGAACATGGTGTTTCTCGAACCATCTCGCAAAAGCTTGATGCATAGTTTTCCGCTGATGCCCAGTGACAAGCACTCTTTATAAAAAACACAAGAATAAAGCCCTTGAAAATGTCATGCTAAAGAAAAGGGCTGTGCATCAATATTTTGTACATGGCTGAAATATCACTCTGTTTATTTACATAGCTTGGCTCATTCACAACCCACTAACAAAGCATGTTAGGACACTTGGACTGAAAGTTGGCACAGCGCGAGTAAATTGTAGACAATACATGAATAATACAATTATAAGCTACTAAGCTCCTTCGTGCAAACATTTTTTATATTGACAGCTATAGGGTGCCATTTCTTTTCCCCAAAACACTTCTCAAAAGTAGAATCAACTTTATTTAGCTAAAAGTTTTTATTCTGGCGCGTCGTGGTGGCTCAACGGTGGAAGTGACTCTTTCGGCCAAGAAAACAAAGACCAATTATTTTTCCAGTTCGTGAATTCACCCCGTGCTAACATTGAGGCAGCTGGTAGGAGTGCTTTTGGAGAGAGGAAACCACCACATTCCCACCAGTTGTGGCCTTGGGTAGCTAATTCACTTGGACAAAAATGATGAAAAACACTCCTCAAGAAGACTTCAAAGTTTGCACACCAACACAGTTCCCATTCAGCTGTCTATTAGTCTGCTTGAAAAATATTGAGTTTACTGGTGGGCAAAGACTGTACACTATGTGAGGTGATGCTCCAGTGCACTGCATGTATGTCTTGCTGCTGGCCTCAACTGCGATGTTGCTCAGCACATATGTGTAAAATAACAACTAATACTATGCCACTGCAAAGTAATTATGTGTCATTTGCATGAAACAGGGATCACAATAAAAGAACATAACATTTGCCTTCACAACGTTCAAAAACTGTAAATAAATTTCCACAGAGTTTTCACAGTTCATCTGAGGATAGTAATATTGGTTGTAAACACATTCTTACTTCCACTAACAAACTATTTTAAGATGCCAGATTCAATATTACAGTATACCAGCACTTTTGTAGGCCTAAACAATTGTACAGGCACCTAGAAAAACACAAGTGAATGCATGCTATAGCTACATATAAAAATAAATACTTTTATTCCTAGTCTGAGTAGAGCTGCATAGATGATAAGTCACTTGCATTACATTATGAACAAACCTATCCGAGTAAAGTATACATTTAAAAAGTTACACTTACACAGTAGATAAGTAGACTGTTGAAGGACGGACAGGCAGTGGGATAATACCCAAGCACTAAAATCTACTGTTAAGATATACTAGGAGTAGTGATGATCCTCTTCCTTCCAAATAAAATAATCCACATAGATTCACTTCCCAGAGCTTATACACTCATGGCATCATTGGTGCTATACAAATGAGTGTACACTGAAGGATTACATCGACTAAGTACATGATTACTGCATCCATGGCTTTACTTCTTGTACTACAAAGAATGCAAACACAGTTGCCATTGGCGACCATGGATGCTGTGATTTCTGGCATGCAAATGTAGAGGCACGCAGGCACTTAACACACATGTTAAAAACTTCAGCTCAAAAATATTTGCCCACTAACACTACAGCAGCCTTTAAATTAGTGTCATAGTTTGGTATCTTCCATGCAAAATTTAAATAATTTCGAATGCAAGCAAAGGAACTGCTGAGTAATGCACTGCTAAAGAGTTAAGAAAAGCTGCTCCTGACATCACAATGTGCTCTTTCTGCTGTTGTAAACTTTGAGCAGGAGAACAGTCACTGGCAGTCCCTTTATACTTGTTGGTCTTCTGTGCTCTGTTCTTGATACACTGTACATGACCGCGGAGCACCGAACCCCTTGTTACTGCTGGAACTTAGAAAAATACAGATCATTGTTACAACCATGCTACATGCAAGAGTGTATAGTTGTCAATTATGTGCTCATATTTACAGATATTGTATTTTCAGAAGCCAATGACAAGCCTCAACACACACACACACAAACAGTGAAGGCTGAAAATATATTTAATATGATACAAGAGCAAAACCACAATGTTATAGATCAAGGCATGAAACTTCTGACAGGCATAAAAAGCCAATAGAGTTTCTTTTATTTCGACTTTACACTAGGTGCGAGAAGTAAACCACAAATAAGTTCACTAAGAAACACAAGTTAGACTGCATTACAACACAACAGCCAATGTTGATAACTTTAAGGCTGTATAACATAGCCAGCTCACCATACCGCATATAGGAGCAAATGGGCAGTCTAGAAGACACAAAGAACTTGTGGATTATGAGTGTGCTTGTTACTGACATCTATTATTCTAAATGAAGAAAACCTTTAAAAAATGCACTTCATCAGGGGAAATAATCATACGCAACAAACACAACGGGCTCCTACAGGTGCCACCAACACTCACCATTATTGTTGATACCAGTGTCTTGCCGGATGGATATGCTGTGTCCTGCACAGAACACCAAAGGAGCGCTCCATGACTTGGATTGCATGTGTGCTAGCTGCATCGCTCTGCTGCTGAAATAGGCTAGCTACAGACAGAGAAATGAGAAGCCATGGCTTTGAAACACACTGAACGTCACCTTTAGAGATCAACAATGCATACTCAGGTCAGGTACAATTTGTAGAAAAATATATATCACTATGCAATCGTGGTGAACATGTTCGGCTAAAACACAAGCAACAGCACTGAGAGAGAAAAAAGCTACATTAGGTAAAAGATGCAGTTACTGGCCCTATGTCATCTGAGGCTTCTTCAATAGGTCTTTCTCCTTGCAAGTTGTGCACAGCCAGGCAATTTTCACCCACTTGCTATTTCCTTCCAGAGCACTTGATCCACAGAGGGAGTCACAAGCTCGAGAGCTCAATAAGGAATCAAAGTATTTGTGCTCGTTTCAAAGCACAAGCTTTTGAGTCTCAGATTATTGGAGTTTCATTCATAAGCTGCAGGCTTTCAGCTTTCAACATTCTCAATTATCTTGCAATTTAGTTCTATAAATGTTGAATAAGAATTATGTGTAAGAATATTACAGGTATCCACTGAAAGCAACCATGCTTGGGTTTTCAATTTGTGCACAGTAAGTGGTGCTCACGTAATCGTTTGTATTAAACAAAACCTAACCTTGCAGCCAGCCGTTAGGCAGTTTTGTGCCCTCGAAGCTCCCAAGCAGATCGCAGTCCTTCCAGATGAGGCTGCCATGCATGCTTCTACGCCACATCCGCTGAATGATAACAGGCCGAGCAGTGACATAGGCTTGCACAGTTAGGGAGAACGTGTCCTTCCTAATTTTGTACAGGTGCTCCAAGTAATGATGAGGATTTATGTGCCAGAATGTGCAACCGATGCATCACAGGACCTTAACAAACCAATCTCTGTGATCTGTGAAGAGCAAAAAACGAAATAGTTAAAAACAATCATTAAAAGCACTCACTTCTAATACTTATTTGAGGAAGCTATGACTTCGTTAAAGTGACCAAAATCTGCTATAATCATTTTGAAATAAACTGAAACCTCATGTAAAATTTACGTACCGCAATATATATGTCCTACTGATGTATAGTACTACCACAGTGGTAATCGTCTATAGAACTAATTTTCCAAAATAACATAAATTTTTTAAGTGCAATCTGGCTCCTGAAAAATAAATTCACATTATCTTTCCAACTATCAAACGTGGTCAATCGACAGGCCCAACCTCATAATGGAACAAGAGCTCACTTGTATCAAATCGCAAAAAACTTTTTATGTATTTGCTCCATAATATATGTATGTATATAACAGTAGTAGTAAATTTTTCATGCTTCAACTTACCATAGAGAAACATTACATCTGATGGGCTTAAAAACTTGCACACGTTATAGAACTGCGTGAATTATAGTACCGGTGAAATTTAGTTCTGCAAGGTGAACTCACCGATGGCAGCATTTAGTAGCCGTCGGTGTCATAAGGAACCAAGTACGGCCAACAGGCAAAGGGCATCTGCAGACTGGAAGCTGCCAATGACAGCAATGAAGGGCTGGCCAGGCGTGCACGTCCATTGATAAAGTGTAAGAACTGGCCATGACCGGCTGTTGTCAAGGCTCTAGTGCCGTGCCAAACGATGGCCACACGAACTCGGAAACTTGTAGTTAGGCGATATTGGCCTACAACTTGATCCAAAGCAAGGCACCGGTGAAATCTTTGCTTTTTTGGGGGGCTGGAGGGAAGCTTGACGTTCACCGGCTCTCGCTGCCACATAGAACTCTCAATTTGTTACCGAAGAACACTCTAGGCGCGCTTCCAAAGTAACACGATTCACAACAGAATGTAGCATCTCGCAGTTTTGGTTGATCACATCACAGCGCTAGGACTATGGTTATCACAAAAAGGAGAAGTGACGACTTAACAAACAAAAGCGCCAAGCTACCCCACCACGACTTCGCAGGGCAAGACAGTTATCAACGCTGTCTTTCAATTTTCGGTCACACGAGCACAGCTTGTTCACAAGTCTTGGAACGTCAACACAGCAACACTGTTCACAACGAACATCGTTTCACTCCCGATCAGTACATTGCTCTCAAGTAAATAGAAGCGTACGGGCTAACTAGTGGCGAAGCAAGAACCGAGCGCGTAGTTCATACGTTTCCGTACGTACTTGGGCTGCTCAAGTAACTTGTCATAACGCTGTCAATCCGAAACGTCGCACAGCACCAAACTGAGAGACTGGAAAGTCAAGCGAATGAACTGTTACCGGCACACAAACACACATTGCAGGCTTCTCGAGTGCTAGTTGCGTCGATACATCGACGCCGATCCCCGCTTGATAACCACACCGACGCACAGCCTTCGCTGCGCTTCACCGTACGCCATTGCACTGCCACAGCTTTCCGCACTGCTTACACGCACCGAAAGAGCTGCTGTAATCACAACACATCCGGTCAAACGCTGAAGTAACTCGTGCGCGAAGCGTTTGCTGAAAGTCGCACCGACCGATATGCTGTTTACGACGCCATGTTGTTTTCGACAACTGCGCAGCACATAAGATGATAAGAGAGCTCTTAGAAAGTACTTGCACTATTTTCACGGCGTGACAAAATTTTCTCTTATGTGCGAGGGGGGTGATATGTAGAACAGGACAGGCGTGCCAGATGAAAGAAGTGTTTTGGCAACGTCACGGAGTGAGCTGATGTAGAGGGTATTGCTTCACAACCAATCACAAGTTGTGCCTGTCGGCCAAGCCGCCGTCTGCTCGCGTTTGTCGTCTGCTTCGATCAGAGCATGCGACCGGGGATTCGCCTTCGCAACGCTATTATTCTCAGGTCAAGTGGTCGCTACGTCGCACAAAATGCATGTCAGTGGCTCGCTCTACCTTTGAATGATGTTCGTGCGCCAAGTTAAATGGCTGGTAATCGACGCAGGGATGAATTCAGCCAAGGTTTGCTCCAGACTCGTGAGGGTTTGCATATTTTCTGTGTCATACAAAGCTACTAGGGTCATTTCAATCCGATTGCTTGCCTCAATATCACGGTCCATATCGGTGTCTGAACAGTGAAGGTGAAGATGCATGATCTGTTTGTAGTTCCATGCGTAATCACGCGCACCCCTAATACGCTTTGGTTTACAAAGTACGCTTTGTTCCAGATCGTCCCAAAGTGTATCGACAGCTGTATTTCAGAGATCGCAACCATTGGAAAGTTAGAGCCAATGAAAGTACACTAGAGCACAAACTTTAGGAACCACTCACTGAAAACTTCCTCTCATTTTTATTTCCAATAGCGTGCAAAGAATGTGCTCCCATTAACCTTTTTGGTGGTAGTTTCCACCAATGAGGCAAGGATCTCGAGTCGCACTTTTAATTGGATGAGATGGGGCGCAACACAACAACATAACAAATAAGGTTGATCCTATGCCATGTCGCGTTCGAATGCACCGACCATTCACGTATCACATTGGTTTTCATCCAACCACAAATCTTTACATGCGTAGTTTTATGCCATTGACGCCCGACAGAATTCTTCAATTACTGCGACTTCCAACTTATTGGACGATGGTGGTTGCCAACACCATCCACTGCGTACAAGGGAATCATCACTTGCGCGTCAAGAATCTCACGCAACTCATTTTATAATCCATTCATCGTGATTTTCTATACCCTAATGTCTTCTTATGCAAACTTTGGTAAGTGTCTAGATAAGGAGATGGCCTGGACTGCTGGCAGGCATAGGCAGCAAGATAGATAGATACGTATATAGAGAGCAACGATCGAAGTGCTTTGATTTCGCGAAGAAATGACTTGAGTTCAGAAAACAGGCACTTCATATACTATAATTGACATACGAAATATGCGAAGGTTGAGGCAACCTATAAAAGTTTGACGTTGCGCCTATTTTGCGCTATTATAACTGCTTGTTTACAACGGTCATGGGAACAATTGCATTGTTTGTCGACTATATTGAATGATAAAGGTCAGTTTTAAAATGATGTACCACAATGCCTTCATTTTCTTTTATTGTTCGAGTTATTTATCACTCAGATTTTTTTTCTTACAGAAACCACGAACGTTATGGCGCCTCCCGCTATCAAAGCGCATTACCAATAAAAATGGTGATTGCACTGCCCTCGAATTGAAGGTTGGACTATTTCGAGATGCCACACAAGATAAAAAAACTACTAAGCAAATAGAGTTTATTTATTTAAAGTAATTGCTTCACGAATCCCTTACGTTATGCGGCCCAACGTGCAAAACTTTCGAGCTGGTTACGTCTTCGATTCCCCGCCTGCGTTGTTAGAGTGGCACCGCGGTAACTGTCGAGCATTAACTTGTTTGCCGGGGCCCCCTTGACTCACACCAACGCTAATTGGTCTCCTGCGTACTGCGGGAAGACGGGAACGGGTCCATGTTCCTAATTTGAACGAACGGCTCATCACCGCTAGTGTAGCAGCCGGACGCGCCGCTGCATACGCTAACACAGTCCGACAAATTGCGTCGACACCGACGAAAGCTCACTTGGTTTAGAGAACGGGGTGAGTAAAGCGAGGTTTCGAATTGAGAGGACCACGAGAGGAAAGCGCGACTTCACGAACAAGCTGCCGAATAAGCCTCTGCTGGACTGTCAAATTGGGTTAAAGATGTATGCTCGTGTCCACATACGCAAGCACATGCGGTGAATGATAGAACTTACCAAAGCTCCTGAGACATGGTTTCGTTTTATTTTTGTTGCTGTGCTGGGAGCTTTTAGGGCAAGACACGTATGGTGTAGTTCCAGCCTGTGATGGGAAACTGTCGTGCATACCAAGTACCTTCCTGACTTCTTTAGTTTTACCTGTTATTGCAAGCAGTGCAACATGAAATCTTTAAACACGTGGCTTTTCTCTTGTATTTCTTATTGACTGCCATGAAAAAACGCGTTTTTCACCTGTGCAGGACGACTGGTTAGCTCGGCGAGCCGACTTCACACCGTGGACATTTTGCTGAGGGTGCTTACAGGCGTGTTTGCACTGATGGATATCGCATAGCAACCGGCACACAAGCAGAAATGACATCGCTGGAATCAAAGTATGTACCGCTTGAACGCTTTGCGGCGGAAAACACTACCTTGTTTTTCAATCAGCTTGCTCATGTTTGAGAAGTAGTTCGGCGAAACACGTGGAGCTCAGTGAGACTAACTCATGAAGTATATTTTATCTTTGCGACTCACTCGAACTCCGATTCACGGCTCTACCTGAGTTTGAGGTAGTCTTGGTTAGCCGACTCTCGATTACGTTAGCGTTCGATTTCTTTATGTGAGCTTGGTGTCAATGGTCTTAAACACCAACACCTCAAGTAGTCGGTGCTCCAGTTGGCGCTTTTGGATCTCTTAACTTGAACAATAAGATATCAGTGGTAACAGCCGAATAAGCACTTTTTTATCGAAAGGGATGACTCACATAAAATATCTTATTTTTTTCTAAGAAATCACGAGAAAGAGTTTTTGCGGAAAAAAAAGGGGGGGGGGAGAGGAATGGTCACGATACTTTTCTTGTTGTTCGCAACTGACGCCTCTGATCGATAAATATTGAGCTAACGTATAAACAACCGTGGTTTGAAGTATGCGGGAGTCAGCGTGACTATCAACGTGAGCCTGTATATAGGTAAGGCTTCTAGTAATGCTGAAGTTGTATAAGTAGAGCCATAGATCGGCAAAAAAGTGTACAAGTAAGGCTCGCTCAAGATGAACATTTTAGACTTTGGACTCACTCGGACTCAGACTTACCAAACTTTTAATCAACCGGATCAATTCGGACTCAGACTCACTACACGTTTTCTTTACCACGCTACTCCGGACTCAATGTCACCGACATATTACTCACCCGGACTCGCTCAGACTTGGACGCAAGGCTTTATTTGAGTTTGAGTAAGTTCGGCAGAATCGACTCATGAGTGGTCCGACCTGCGATTGAAAATACCAATTTAGGACCCAGTGGAGGTGAATGAAACCATGTTTTTAATATCTCCAATTTTCACGCAAGCAGGCTACGGACAGAGGGTGCAACCAACAGAGGTTGCATCATGCAGCTCATGAAACCACGTGGTGCACCTTATTCTCATGCCCACATTCTATGAGTATCATCGTGTCTCTGTGTCGTACTTCTGTGCATCTCAATGTGATATGAGCAGCATGCGAGACCTTATATAATTCTGATTGATTGATATGAGGGGTTTAACGTCCCAAAACCACCATGTGATTATGAGAGATGCCATAGTGGAGGGTTCCGGAAATTTCGACCACCTGGGGTTCTTTAAAGTGCACCTAAGTCTGAGAACACGGGCCTATGGCATTTCCACCTCCATCGGAAAAGCAGGCGCCGCAGCCAGGATTCGATCGCATGACCTGCGGGTCAGCAGTCAAGTACCTTAGCCACTAGAGCACCACGTCGGGGCCTTGTATGATTTTAATTTATGACGATTTAATCAAAGTTGTAATTCAAGCCGAGTTAACAAAAAATTCGATGTACTAAAGTACTTTGCCGGAATCCTCAGCGCAGTATTGATGTATGCTAAGTTCCATTGGTAATTATCCGTATGCTAACCGAACAATGTTTCCTTGTTTACTGCAGACCAAAGAACCAAGTAGGACGACGGCGTGCATTTCAAAAGGTCGACTGTAGAATGACGTCCTTGCCCGGTGTGCCGTCACTAGAAAGAGAGCAGTGGTCGAAAATTCGGCCACCGCGCCCACCATGTCACCCGTCACGGACATCCATGTCCACAAGCATCAGTGCCTCCTGTTTAAGCGTGCAGATCGCGAGTGTGTGTTTGTCGGCGATGCGCGAACTTCTACGCGCGTGCATCTGCGTGTGTTTGCGTGTGTTTGTGTTAACGTGCTTGTGACTCGCTCTCTCCTCTGCAGCGACGTTGGACAGAAGCACACATTGGAAAAGTCACAGCACAGTCCGCGTCACCATCGGTTTACCCAACCTTCTATTTCCAAGTAATGCCGTTATTATTTTACTGAACATGTCGCACTCTCACGAGACTCCATGTGGCACTTCCTCAAGTTCTAGCACGTTGACTATGACCTCTCTAACGGACTATATTTGCACGACGCCTGAGAGATGTACATTTGACTCAGCGAGCACAATGCGCAGTCTTTTTTTTTGGCTAATGTGGAAGAAGGCTTTATTCACACAGAAATCCTAGTCCCCGTCACGTCACCGTCAAGTCAAAATACATAAAGGATAAATGCACTTCATACAAAACCCTGCAGTGTACGCACAGGCTGTGGAAATGAAGACGTCGAGGACAGCAAGTGTTTGCTTCTATGACTGCCTACATCGATTGCCAAAACACATTGATCAGAATTCAACATTGTATTTGACGTACAAGCTTGTGAAAGTAGATCTGTGTGAAACAGCAGATCCGTATATAACTGAGAATGTGCAAATGGTGCAGAATATACTCAAGACGTCAGCTCTAATTTTGTAAAATCGCTAAAATAAAAAGTGGATTCTATATGCTAGGATTTGTAAGGTGGGGCTCCATAATTGGCAGCCTGTTCTCGGAACGACTAGAATATCCTCTCCTGTGGCTCTAGACGGTGCCATGACGTGGACGTAATGGGACATTTGGTGACCGTGCTGTAGAGTGTAATACCATTTTTATTAGAAGGGCCGTTGGGGCTGTGAAACACAAAAATATTCATGCTTAGTTGAAGAGTTTAATGCCTACGCTAAGTGTAATAGAAGAGTTGCAGGGTAGGAGCAACGTGAAAGTATGATAACTACTACATACAGCACACAGAGAACCAAAGTTTTCGTGGTGTTAGTACTACACGTAGTTCAAAACTTATCGATATTTTGCCCCGAAGAGCGCCTGTCGCAAGTACGAAAGTGTGCTAGTTTTTTTTTCGTTTTTGATTTTCGCCTTTTTGGTAGTAACTGCCGGTTAGTAATAATTTTCTACATAAATTTCTGGTGCAGTTGCAGTGGATGGAAGTACGAAGAGTAGAACTTACGGCTCGATTTACTTACTTCTTTTAGTGTTCAGTCAAGTGTGGATTAGCTTAAAGTGAACTAAATTGCACATACGCATTCCTAATGATTTCTATAGCGAACTAAGCACATTTATCACGCAGGGGCAAATGCCAAAAAAATGCTTCTTAGAACAAAACTGAAGGAAGAAGAAGCGTAGTCCAGAAAATTACAAGCGCGTTCTTATACAACCGTATCGTCCAGTGTAGCGCAACCATAGCATTCTTTTTTCAAGACCAACGCGTTTCTGCTTTCAGAAATACAACTTCGAATGAAGTTCTATGGGCAAACGTTTGTCATTGTCCTATTTCCCCAAAAAAGCTGTATTTTGTATGTTTCCGCAAGTTTATATGTAAAAGGTTCCTCCTATGAGATGTTATAAAAGTTTGTTCCCACTGATATCATTGTGTTCTTTCTGCTTCTTGCCTAAGAAAACGCCGTATCTGCTATTGCATGAATAAAAAAAGGCGTGAGCACTTACAGCCAATCCTACTATGTTTCATCGGCTTATAGAGATATCGAGTGAGGAATTGGTAGCGAAATCGAAAAGGAAATATTTCTACAAAGAAGGTCAGTGGATAAAAGTAAACAAAAAATTGACATAGAAAAGTGGGGTTGCCCCTTTTTGAAGGACTTTTTCAAACAATAGTAGCCTTCCGAGGTCTGGGGACATCAGCAACTGTAGTTATTCAAGCATACCTTAATGGGCTCGCGGGGTAGATGGCTACAGAGAGAGATATATATCAAAACGTTCAAAAAACAAGAAAAGAGAGAGAGAGAGAGAGAGAGACAATAACAATAACAATAAGTTTCCAGCTCAGTGATTCAGACCTCGTGGTTGCTAGAACCACAAATGAGGATTAAGATTTCACGGGCCACTCTCTTAAATAACGGGAAAGTTCGAACTAGTGGGAGCGCTGTTCAGAAAGTAATCTTGGACGTGCACTTCGACGGCATTGCCGAGTATTACAGCAAGAGTTCAAGCTGCCCACTTTTCAGTCGACATAAGTTCAACAAAATATATAAATTGGTAGCCCTATGGCTAACACTTTCGAAAATTACATAGCGAAAGTCATCACTCACCAGTTATAGATTTCATAGTCTGCTTATGTTTATCATTACTGAAGTGGACTCTAATGCCGCTCACTCTACAAATTCGAGTAAATAATTTTTATTACGGGTCTCTACACGGAGTGTTTTATTGAAATTTTAGATGAATGAAAGCTATTGTCTAACAAAAAATACATTTTGTCCACACGCAAGAGTAAATTTACAGAAGCTAGATAACTGAAATAAAAAAAAAACAGGTCTGTACATGTTTCATATTCCAAATTTCATAATTGTGATGGGGAAACAACTGCACGTATGCGGTCGCCCCTTGCTTCGCGTTGATTATTTTTATTTGGTAACCCATGAAGACAAATCAGTTGCAGTATAAAAAATGAACAATGGGAAAATTCAAGTGCTCTAGCTTGCCCCATTTTTGTTTCTTTTGCATAAACTGGAGCAGCTTGAGCGAGTTAGTTGATATCCAAGGCTGAGGTTAAAGCAGGTGAAAAAAAAAGCCAGAAGCGAGCAACCCGAGGAGCGCTCATCTCTGTACTGGTTCTTCGATTATGTCATCGTTTATTTCACTTCCTGTTTTAACGTGAATTGTTACAGACTAACCCAGCTCTCAGTTCTCGCAAGATATCCAAGGTACCTGAAACCAGCACGAGAAACACGGAACCAATTAAGAGAGGCTGTGAACTAGGCTGTTTATGTATGTCGTCTCTATTTTTATGCGCCTTGTATAGAATTGTGCTGCCTGGTAAGATAGAACATCACCACCTACATTCCTGTAGAAGTATATTTGTTGTCAGGCTTGTCCATACACCGAGAACCTTTTATAGTGTATATGTGTGCACTTTGCCACACAATAGCCGCTTAACGCTAAAATGGAACTGTTGCCAGTCAACGGGCAGCAATTTTAGTACAATGCTGGTTAATACATTGTGAACATTCGCACCGGACCTGACGCGCACGCTGCGATCCCGATTAGCAGCTATTGGCATGTACATTGAGCATGATCTGACAAGAAAGGGTTGCTACGTTATACTTGCTGGGTGTAACCTCCTTGGTTTTAGAAAGGTTTAGCGAGCGTTGGGCCGCATAGCCATGAATACAGTGAACTAGTATATACCATGAACTCGAGGTGGTTAAAGGTGCGAAGTAAACCCGAAGCGCAAGCCGTAAGAAAGTGTGCATGTGCCACCTCCCGTTTAGTCCTTGAAATGTCCGCTGAATGGCGGTGCTTCTAGATGGATAATATATGATGAAAAGATGCCAGATGGTGGTACTTGGAGTGCTGAATAGATGGACGAACGGACACACAGACAGATGCATGGATGGACGCATGAACGGACGCAGGCGCGGATGCATGGACGAACGCAGGGATGGACGCACGAACAGACGCACGCATGAACGGGTGGATGGACGCATGGACGGTTACACAGACGTACGAAGGAACGGACGGAAGCAAGAACGAATAAACGGACGAATGCTTGGCCTCACTCCCCATCATTCACTCTGTGGATATGCTGCCATTTTTTTAACACATCGATGTGTGCTCCTAAGCTCTCAGCAGAGTTGTTTTGTTGCATTTGCACATGCCTGCCACGTCGACGCAAGTTTTGTGTCCTCTTAACCAGACATCCTATGAAAGGCAGAAAGCACCTGCAACACACCCACGATAATAAAACAAGAACAACAAAGAACGGTGATTTTGAAATTTTCCGGTCTTAATCAATTACGTGGAAAGTACTCCAGAATTTCATTTTACCGCAGTACAATTTTGTCATGCGAAAAATGTGTACAAAGACTAAGAAGAAGCCTATTTATTACTGGTACCAGCTCATCTCGTTCATAAGAACACAAGCACATCTTCGTCATCCATTTAACATCGCAGTTATGATTCTTGACGCCTAGAGATATTACTGACAGCTATTCAGAGCCAAAGATAAAGTTGCTGCAGTCCTAGGAAGCAATGAATGAGAACGTCATCAAGCTATATTTTGTCTAGCGCGAAGGAAGCGACTCGTAGGTCTCGTTGAACGTGGTAACACATTCTGCAAAATGATCATTTGAAAATCTGCACTGAAAAATGACGTTACATGAAAGCAAATTCATCAAGCAGAATGTTCAATGAATCCAGAGCTCGATATATTGTGTCTTTTAGCACTTCCTCATATTAACAGTAAAATGAAGTAGTGTACAAAATTGTGTACGTAGCGCGTCAAAGCATTGAACATTTGGCACACTATCGTATTCGGGTCCAGTGCGCATACCCTTCACGAAGTCTAGCCCCGCCACGGTGGTCTAGTTGCTAAGGTACTCGGCTGCTGACCCGTAGGTCGCGGGATCAAATCCCGGCTGTGGCGGCTGCATTTCCGATGGAGGCGGAAATGTTGTAGGCCCATGTACTCAGATTCGCGTGCACGTTAAAGAACCCCAGGTGGTCGAAATTTCCGGAGCCCTCCACTACGGTGTCTCTCATAATCATATAGTGATTTTGGAACGTTAAAACCCACAAATCAATCAATCATCTTCACGAAGTCTAGTTTTACCTTGCTTAGTGATGAGCACCTGTACAATGGCGCAAGAAAAGGAACGACTAAGTGCTCGTAAATCGGTCTTTTCAATCTATGCTACGACGCCTTAACTGCCAGTGCAGCTGCGTTGTGACCGCTGTGGCACAATTGTAATTTATGAAATTTATGAGAATTGGCGAGGTACCCAAGGCAGCATGCGAGCCTGCGCTGCTGCACATGTTGTTGACGTTGTTGTTAAGTATTCCTCTGTGCGTTCTAAAAGATGGTCCTTTGCAGCGTAGTCGTAGAGAGCACATGTTCTGACGCCCGTTGCAATTTCATAATGCCACGCAATATTACGTGCACTAATGACACTTTTCTCCCTTCATATTAATCATCAGCATTAAAACCTCGGTGTTACACAGCTTGTACCCCGCTCGATCACAGCTCGTACAAATGTCGTTGTAGTGTGAATTTTTTTGTGATCCCGGCCAAGGACCATTACTCTGCAGTGGAATGGGGTGCGTTTGCTGCGAACCGATTTTCGCCCTGTAACGTTTGACAGGAACGTACACCAGCGCCTAAGTAGAAAGTGGTGCCCTTCACAAGCACCGGTAGCTTGTCTGTCTGTTTTTTGTAACGAATTTGTAGCGTCGTGGAGCCGACTGACGTAGACGAGATATCGTCGCTAGTTTAATGAGCAGACGAAGACATACAGTTGGTTGGCATCTTCGGCATCTCGGTTCAGTAAGACTGAACCGAGATGCCGAAGCAGAGAAGCGGCCGTGATATCCAGCCAGCCAGAAGCACCTGAATGTTCTAAGCGCCTCGCGTCACGAGACACCGACACTCATCTTTTTTTTTCGAGCTTCCTCCCCCTTCATTCTAGACGAGTGCAAAGAAACGGGATTTCTCTCTCTTCCCTCGTCTGGCCTCCACTAGCGCTGTGCTACAGCCTTCGCGTGAGAGTTACAGATGACTTAGGTGTCGCGCTTTTTTTTTAAAAAAAAACGACAGGCTTTCTTGGGGACCTTCGACGCAAAAATTTCGGTCTGTCTGTCTGTTTGTTTGTTTGTTTGTCCGCCCTTAATGGTACCGGGCGCTTCAAACCGTATTAGCGGATACCCCAAACGGCCGACCCCATCCGCAGCGCCCACCAATCTTGCTCAAGACTCAGCGTACATACCTTTGCGATTGTAAATTAAAAATCAATTATCGCGAATATCTGAGGCCCCATAACAACACGTATATATTCTTTATGTGCGTCTTTTACTAGAAAAGGCATACATAACTTATTTTCAAGGACCGTAGCGTTTATCACGCGGCGCTCACTATGCAACGCTTGCACGAATATATAAGCGTTTCCAACGCTTTGCTAAGATGACACGGTGGTGGCACCTACCCGTTGCCTTGCGTTCTACACCTTATCACCTCTCAGACGGGCGCGCACGCCCATCTCAGGGCCGTGCGTTTCGTTTTCGAAGATAACTGATAGATAGCGCTCATGTCTCACGTGTGATTTTTGGGGTACTTCGACGCAAAAATTTTGTTTTGTCTGTCTGTATATTTGTGTGTTTGTCTGCCATAACAATGTTCCAAACTATCCCAACCGATACTCCAAACGGCCGACCACATCCGAAGCACCGACAAATATTGCTCAGGTTTCAGCGTTCATATTTGAGTGGTTGTCAGTTGAAAAGCAATCATTGCGCATATTTAATGCACCATAACAACACCTATATATTCTGTATGCATGCCTTTATACAGGATAAAGCATGCATAAGTAATTCTATAAGGACCGTAGCTTTTATCATGCTGCGCTGACAGTGCAACACTATGCTCAAAAAGGCAAGTGTTTCCAACGCTTTGCTAAGACGACATGTTGGTGGCACCCGCCCATCATTTTGCATTCTACACCTTATCGCTTCCGAGACAGGCGCGAACGCCTTTCTTTCTTTTTTAAGATAACTGCCAGATAGCGCTTGTGTCTTACGTGCCTCAATGCGCGGATCGAGACACTCAAACGCAGCGCCTCTAGGATACAATTAACCAATTTTCTCACGCAGAGCATCAAATAAACGTTTTGTTTACTCTCTCCAGATGGTAGACTATCGTCTTTCGACAAGATTTGAAGTGAAACATGCAGATATAATGCCATTTCGTCTGTAGTACTTTTTTTTTCGAGGAAACTTCGAGCATGGACATGGCTCCGCAGTTGAAAAGATAACGACCCCGCAATTTTCGCGAAACGAGGTTCTAACCCCATTTCGTTCAAATATCAGAGTTATTGTTGATGATACTGGCATGACAGGATTTGAAAATTGGAAGTGATTTATGCTCTCGAAGCACAATTTACACGCAAAAAACAAAGAAATATGGAGGAGCTTCCTGCGCAAATATCCATATCGGCCAAACTACTTAAACTGAAAGTGCGACAGGCGCAGACGAGAGCTAATTTTGTTTGCCGCGAGGATCAACCACTGAACAATTAAAACAGGAATTTAACTTGCCAAGATTCTTTATGGCGACAATTTGGCCCTTTCTTTAAGCTTTACTAGCACATAAACCCTCGTAGTGCCAGTGCTCACACACATCGCTGCTATATATTCGTGATGAAAAAAGAGAGTCCTTGCACTGTGGTCGCATCGCCTACATTTTGTATCTTAGCGAAATGAAAAGGAAACGACGTTATTGACGGAGCAGTGAGTGGAGACATTTACCGTTACTCGTGGCGAACCATTTTTGTTTTCGCTTCGGTCATATACCGGTTTGGCTTTAAAAAATGTTTCCACTAAAGAAGCCGCTTTATGAATTCACAAAGCCACGCGTTACCGCACCAAGACCGGTTTTTTGTAAATAAGCCATGCGCAGTTATTGTAGTAAATAAAAAATTACACCGTCTTCAACTAAAAGAACCTACGTGTTGGTGAGAAGCAATGGGCGCTAACATTTACGGTGGTGGCGCTGGTGACGCTAGCACTCATTGCGGCGTTGCACAGGAGGCAAATCTGGCGTGGCGCAAGTGTCCCCTACTGTGGCATGCCTATTGCTGCTTATGGGCACTGCCAGACAGCAGACTCCGATTAGAGACAGATACCTGCTCTTCGCTTTTAGTTAACTCGCTCGCGGCGAATTTTCATTGTTCAACAACGCACAGGAGAAATCTCCCATCGGCACTACCTTGGAGCTCAAGATACGGTGCGCATATAGTCAGGGTGGTGAGTGAGCAGTTATGTAGCACAAGCAGTAGTTGTTTTTTTTTTCATCCCATAAACTCACTAAAAGGACGTTGCCTACGTCGGCGTTGGGAGGCGAGAGAGGGGGGCGTTGGAGAGAAGAGAGAGGGAAAGGGCGTGTATTCGAAATGTGTGTATAAGCGCTTCTGGAAAGAATGCTAAGAGGAGAGAGAGAAGGAAGTGTAGAAAATAAGAAAGGAGGAGAGGCACCTATGCGCAGTAAAGGTTATCACGCCGCACACCAGATTGAGTTCGACCATATGACGCTTCACTTCTAAAGAACAGCTTAGGATAGGCCTCGTTTATTATTAGAGTATCCAAACGGAGCAGGTCCGACAAGGTGTAAGGAAAGTTCATCGTTCAACAGCATACACAGCCCACGATGGTTTGATGGCAGACACGACGGCATTCAAAATCACGTGAATCAGAAGTGGTGATATCGTGGTATCACAGGTATTTACTAATCCCTTTCTCTCCCCCGAAATTCCTTCACAGCTGCACCTGACACTCGAAAAAACTAATGGCCTTCTGAAGGCTCCTTTTCTTTTCGTGGCTACTGCAACCTTTGTAATAGATTAAACTGAATGGGCTTCAACACAATGCACGCGTTTCATTTCCTTCTACTTCAAAGTGAGCCTATCCTCAAGAGCATCAATTCAGACACTGGTCTTGTTCGTTCCGCCAAAGGGCGTGTAACAGGAAGCGATGCCTTGTATAGTCGAGTCGCAGTGACTTTCGTCGGGGCTTGAGTCAAACTTAGAAACTGAAAGGTGGGGAGCTCTGGTGAACGCTGCAATGAGTGGAATCTCTGTTCCTGAAAATGCCAGTCGGAGTGAATAGATATGCATTGTCCGTGCTATGTCACGAGCCGGTACGCACATGGATTCTTTCGTTGTGGCGACTGGGGAGCGCGTAAGCTTGCGTTAGCCTAAATTTATACGTAATAGGCGCAAAGAATGTGCGTCATTTTTGAAAATTGCTTTTCACGCTTTCTCGTAGAATTGAACTTATCGACATTGAAACATGCTACGCTTCGCGGAGAAGTATAAAATGATACCATTAAACGTTATTTTATCGTTTTATGAAAGCTAGTTTGCCAGATCAGGCGTTTAGGCGGTACTTCAAGATTGCGAAACATTGCCACTTCAACCTCGATTGAGCTGCATGACACGAGGATCCTGATGTAGCATTCGCGGAACAATCTGCTGCAGCTCAGAGCTTTCACTTGTCGTCGAAATTATCAGATAATTCGTTCACGTGAGTAGGAATAGTAGTTTACGTTGTTGTTGAGGCAATCATAAGTTTTTAATGTCTTTTTCCTGCCCACTACACCATGAAAATAAGTGTCGATATCAGTTGGCTGCTTTCGTTTTGTTTTCCAACACCATGCTCGCCACAGATCTCAATCCATATTGATATCCAAGTTCACTGCTAGTACTGATTGGTAAAAGAATGTAGTCAATAACTGGTCTCATGCTGGTTAAAGGAAATTAGTCTCGCGGAAGCGTTCGTTTTACATGAATGCCAAGGTACTGGGAAAAGCACTGGTAATAAGAGCTTTCTGAAGAAGCAGTGCACAGAAGAGTACAAAACACGCACACATAAAATACGCAAACACGAGCGCTGTACCGCAACTTGTGGTTTATTTTCGAATGACCCAGCTTATATGTGAGAACACGGACGTGCGCTTTGACAGCAGTTACAACAATAAAGACTAAAAAAGAATAACAACAATAAAACTATCATAAACACGTTGTGCTGAATAGAAATTCTAAAATTAACAGTATGTGTCTATATATCAAGGTATCGGTGCACTTTTTAGAGAGTGAACGCTAAACTTACAGCTCACCCACCAGTCTGTCAGTGCATAATAAGGTCATAAGAGATCTGTTTATTAAAGGTGCAATGCGTAGACAATACAAAATAGGCAGCAACACGTGTAAGAAATTAAACAAACAAAATTCTCCTTGGAAAGGTGGCAGAAAAGCCTATCGAAATGAAGAAAGCGAAAGTGAATAGCGGATATTTTAGAGCAAACGTTTTTCTATGACACTCATCTGTAGGTGAAGCCAAACTTCCTGCCCACCGTTAAAATTTTGTGTGACCAGTGCACAAATGTGAAATTTTAGAGACTTTTGCGCCTGTGATTCTAATAAAATGTTTCTTTCTGGCAGTGACTATTGTGAAAGCTCCGATTGTTCTGTTTGAATGTTTTGTAGCTACATCGCAGTATTCCGTAGAAAAGTAGAAAAAGAGTGCGATGTTTTCAGAAGGTTCTGAAGAAAGTCCACTTTCTTGTGAAGAAGTGAGCAATAGTCTTCGAATAATAGTCTGAAAAACTTGGAGCAAGAAGGAAACAGTCTGTTTCTGCTCCATGGGGTGCCTTTACAGGTTCAAGGTTTAGGAAGAGTGAACCACCTCAGGTGCTGACAGAATAACACCATGGCAACTGGTTATTCGGGTTGATGCGAAGTCGTTCACAAAAAGTCAAAAGCACAAAAAAGAGTTGTCTCTAAAGCCTCACCTTAAATCTGTCTTCTCTAGAAATTAAATATGAAGCTAGCGTCCTCTCTGGTGCGCAACCAGTCTTAAGACCTGCGGGAACAAAAGGCATATCACACTAAGCACTGTCTCTGCATGTGACGCAGAAAAGGTTTACGGAAACTGAATATTGCCACAATGATGTAATAAACAATTATTACTAATTTCTTGAAAGACTGCTTTAATAACATATTAACCACGAACTCAGTCGAATGGTATACTGTTACGACAAATAGACGGGCTAGTTTCTTTTTGTTTCACAGTGTAGCCTTGTCCTTAAGGCATACTATTTCCTGTGTATATAGCGTAACATGAACGTTGTGTTAAAGTGATCCAGTTCCATGCAGTATCTCTTATCCTGTATACATCTCTCATAGATGCTCGTATGAATGCAGCGGATGCGGGCTTTTAGTGGTTGGCTCCGGCGTTTTTAATGTCAGTCTGGACACATGCAAATAATATGGTAGGAATGAAAACTGCGACAGAGCAGTACGAACACGTAGCATTATCACGATCACCAGCAGCAGAAGCAGCCTGACTCCGTCAATTGCAGGAAAAAGGCCTCCCTCATGTTCCGCCAGTAAACTAGATCCTGTGCTTGCTGCTGCCACTTTATACTCGCAAGCTTCCTAATCTCATCCGCCCACTTAATTTTCCGTCTCATTCTCCCCCCGCTCACCTTCTATTCATTCAGTCTAAGTTCTTTCATGACCAGCAGTTATCTTAGCGCTACGTGCCCATCCATGACCATTGATTTTTTCTTCTTCATTTCGATTATGATCTCCTTATCCACTGTTTCTTACCTGGCTCACTCTGCATTTCTGCTTGCCCCTTAGGGTTACAAGTATCCCTTTTATTTCCATTGCTCACTGCATAGTCCTCAACGCAAGTTGAGTCGTCTTTGTAGCACGTAGCACCCAGCAGTAATGACAACCTGTTCCATCTTTGAGATGACAGCCGGTGTAAGTACACCCTAGCCAGATGATCTAGCACTATAGGGTGGATGAATTCGTGCTTTGTATTCGGGCTACTTAATATCCAATAAATTGGAACACAATATCTAGCCTGGAATAGCAAAGAAGCGCAAAAAAGGCGGTCCCATGCTCTTTCAGCTGTCCCTATTGCCCATAGGTCGGCACTTTGAGAGACTACTCACTCATACTCACTCACCACATTTTTTTTCAGCCTTCACCCTCACTCACTTTCATACTCACGTCTACTCCCACTCATAGGCCCTCACTCACGTTCATACTCACGCCTACTCGCACTCATGAGTACCCACTAACCTTTTACTCACATTCGTACTCACGCCTACTCACACTCACTCCTACTCACTCAGGTTCATACTCACTCCTTCTCACACTCAAAGTGCTCACTCACGTTCATACTCACTCCTTGTCACACTCAGAGTACTCACTCACGTTCATACTCAATCCTAGTCACACTCATGAGTACTCACTAACGTTCAAACTCACTTCTACTCACACTGAAAGTACTCATTCACGTTCATACTGACTCTTACTCATACTCATGAGTACTCACTCACGTTCAAACTTATGCCAACTCACACTCTAGGCCCTTACTCACGTTCATACTCACGACTACTCACACTGATGAGTACTCAATCATTTCATACTCACGACTGCTCACACTTGTGAGTCCTCACTCACGTTCACACTCACGCCAGCTAGCACTCATAGGCCCTCACTCACGTTCATACTCATGACTACTCACACTGATGAGTACTCACTCATGTTCATACTCACGCCTACTCACAGTCACTCACGTTCATACTCACGCCTACTCACACTCATTGTTCATGGCGCACGTTCATACTCACGACTACTCGCAGTCTTAGAGAAACACAAACTGCTGGGCGAGTTGGTTATTCATATTAACTGAGATGCGCGAAAAATTGAAGTACAAAAGGAAGACACCTCGAGACAGCGCGCCGTGTCCAGGTGTCTCCTATTTGTACTTCAATTATTCGTGCACCTCAATTAAGACTCATAGTTACTCACTCACCTTCATACTCACACCTGCTCAAGATCATAAGCCCTCACTCACCTTCACACTCACATAAGAATTCACTTTCATATTTACGCCTACCCATACTCAGGCGCACTCACCCACGTACTTTTACATTCACATACTCATCATCATCACAGCAGGACAAAGGCCTCTCCCCTGTTCCGCCAGTCAACTCGGTCCTTTTCTTGCTGTTGCCACTTCATACCCGCAAACTTCCTAGTATCATCTGCCCACCAAACTTTGTCTCCCCTTTTCCCGCTTTCCTTCTCTTGGAATCTACAAAATAACCGGCAGAAAACGAAAGTAATGAACAACAACCTCGAAAGAAAACAGCGCTTCGAGATAGGTGACAGTGCACTTGAAGTTGGAAAAGGTATATACGTCTACTTAGGACAGGTAGTACCTGCGGAGCCGAGCCACGAGACTGAAGTAACTAGAAGAATAAGAGTGGGGTGGAGAAGATTCAGCAAGCATTCTCAGCTCATGGCTGGTAGATTGTCACTATCTCATCAAGACGAAGGTATATAACAGCTGCATCTTGCCGGTACTTACCTACTGAGCAGAAACCTGGAGGCTTACAAAAAGGGTTCAGCTTAAATTGAGGGCGACGCAGAGAGCGATGGAAAGGAAAATAGTAGTTGTAACCTTAAGAGTCAAGAAGAGAGCAGAGTGGATCAGGGAACAAACCGGGGTTAAGGATATCATACTTGAAATCAAGAAGAAGAAATAGACATGGGCCGGGCAAGTAGCGCGTAGGCAGGACAACAGCTGGTCATTAAGCATAACTGACCGGATTTCCAGAGAAAGCCAACGGGTTAGGGGGAGACAGTAAGTTAGGTGGGCAGATGAGATTAGGAAGTTCGCGGGTACATAATGGCAGCAGCAAGCACAGGACCGAGTTGAGTGGCGAATCATGGGAGAGGCCTCTGTCCTGCAGTGGACGTTGTCAGGCAGATGATGAATATTAACAGTGAGGTTGCGTTAGGTGTACTCAGGTTACTCAAGAAACAATCGAGCTTAACAATTGTCGCTTTCTTTTAGGGTCGGTAGGCTTCACAAACAGGCAATGACTCAGCGCAATTACGACGCATCTGCACATTCACTTGTGGGCCATAACGCGTAGGAGACGCTGAGACATCGTTTAGAATCTCAGTAATGTGTTACAAGCACTCAAAACGTGCTTGCGTAGGCTACAACGCACGCGCGCGAAATAGAGACGCTCTCGACAGCTTCAGCATACTACACGGCCGCCACTATGATTACCCGCCAGAACCCAAGACATTGCCATGCCATCCGGCTTGGCCGCTTCGTTCGTTCCACTGCCTCTAGCCCCTTCTGACTGCACTAGCGGGACAGGCGGGCGCCGGGGCCTCGCCGCCACGTCGGCGTCGCGGTGCCACGGCCCTCCCGGCCGCCCGGCCACTGGTAGGTGTTCTGTGGCCCGGCGCGACCGTCGAGACGGCGCCTCCCCTCTCTGCCTCGCCTTCAGATGGAATGCGTTGCGTACGGCAGTTTTGCATTCAAGAAATTGTGCGCATCATCGGAGATGTATACCTTCCTCTGCGGGTCGCGCTCACGCGGAGACTTCGTTGGCTCCGTGCCCGCACTGACGATTGCAGGGGGCATTATTTATGGATCTGCGGACGCGGTTAAGGTTCAGTGTGCGTACGCAGGGTTATCGCGGATAGCCGAATGAAACGGTAATTAACAAGTTGCGTTATGTGTGCTTTTGTTCTAGCCCGCGTTATGTGAATGATAGATTGATTGATTTGTGGGGTTTAACGTCCCAAAACCACCATATGATTATGAGAGACGCCGTAGTGGAGGGCTCCGGAAATTTTGACCATCTGGGGTTCTTTAACGTGCACCCAAATCTGAATACACGGGCCTACATCATTTCCGCCTCCATTGGAAATGCAGCCGCCACAGCCGGGATTTGATCCCGCGACCTGCGGGTCAGCAGCCGAGTACCTTAGCCACTAGATCACCGTGGCGGGGCGTGAATGATAGAATAAATTATTAAGGGTGATTGGGCGCTTATTGCACATTGTGCCTGCACTGTTGAAGGCATAGTAAGCCGCCGAAAAGTGAAGCGAGGGTAGAGATTGAAACGGCGATGCGAACAGGGTCTGATTACGCTATCGCATACTATACTATTGACGGCGAAGCGCGACCGTCCTCCAAGCTTTCCTTTTTTTATTTAATGGGGCACTGAGAAGGCGAAGTTTGCACACAGCTTCGCGCTTGAGAGGTCAGGAGATCACTTAAGGTTTTCATTCAAGGCAACCTTCACTTGAGGGACAACGCAGAGATAGAAACTGCAAAATCGCTGCGCACAATGTGTGTAGCGCACACAATGTGCTCTCTCTCGCACGCCATTTCAGCGCTTTTTTTGTCGCTTGCGCAGTGCGTTTCTTTTTTCTGAACAGGCTCGCGTGGCGATTTCCGTTAAAGGGCTTCTCAAGACCTTGTTGTTTTACATGTATTATCAGCACGTTGCCTTGACTGAAGCGCTAGAGGTAAGCGCAGCAAGAACGGTAGCTATAGGGACAGGCAGTTGAAAGTTAATCAGCTTAGAAAATTCAAATTACAATAAAATGGACGGCTACCCTCAACTCGAGTTTTGCGCGGTCACCTCGCCCCCCCCCCCATCTCATGTAGGATGGCTCCCCCAGTTTCCAAACTAACTGAAGGCTTTTACGTACAGGAAGCTTGCATGCCATAGTGCCCGTTATTTCCAACGTATTGAGGACGCCCTTGCGACGGTTACAAATATTTATCACACTCATAGTAACTCACTCATGTTCCTACTCGTTGCTAATCACACTCACAGCAACTCACTCACCTTCGCAGTCAAGTCTACTCACAATCATGAGTAGTCACCCACGTTCGTACTTACTCCTACTCACATTCATGAGCTCTCACTCACTCCTAATCACACTCATGAATACTCACTCACGTTCATACTAATGAATGCTCACACTCATCAGTACTCACTCATGTTCAAACTCCTACTCACACTCATGAGCACTCACTCACGTTCAGTTCATACTCTCTCCTTCTCACACTCAGAGTACTCACTGACGTTCATACTCACTCCTACTCACACTCACAAGCTCTCACTCAATCCTACTCACACTGATAAGTACTCACTCACGTTCAAATTCACATCTACTCACACTCATGAGTACTAACTCACGTTCATACTCACTCATACTCACGCTCAAAGTACTCACTCAAGTTCATACTCACTCTTACTCACACTCACAATACTCACTCACGTTCATACTCAATTCTACTCACGCTCAGAGTACTCACTCACATTCATACTCACTCCTATTCCCACTCAGAATACTCATTCACGTTCACGCTCACTCCAATTCACACTCAGAATACTCATTCACGTTCATACTCACTCCTACTCACACTAGAGTACCCAATCACGTTCATACTCCCTTCTACTCACACTGAAAGTACTCATTCACATCCATACTCACTCTTACTTATACTCATGAGTACTCACTCACGTTCTACTCACTCCTACTCATACTCATCAGTACTCACTCATACTCCCACTCACCATGTTCAAATGAGTATGAATGAGTGTGAGTGAGTGTACTCATGAGTGAGTATGCCGAGCTATGCTATTGCCTAATAAAACATTTTGTTGGGCTAGTTGGTACGTACTTACTGAAATGTAGAAAGACGCATCCATTAAGGAGAAAAAAAGCTGACCACAGAACAAAGACGCTGTCTAATAATTAAGCGCTATTGAACTTAAGATGATATTGCCATCGCTGTTTAGGAGAAGAGCCGTTTAATGTTGAATATTGCCTTGAAAATAATGCTATTATTTTTTTTTCCGTTAAATATTGGCTTCTGTGAAGCAAGCTGGAACACCAGAGAGCTGCATGACACAACCCGCCCTACGCCACCTTCTTCACCTCGTACAACGCATTGGATGACAGGCAGGCAGCCATCCAAAAATACTTTTTTTGCTCTCTTGTGTTAAAAAACTACATGGAAAACATTTCTTCTAGACAAAGCAGAAGAGGAGAGGTATTGTATTTACTTGAGTTTTGTATTCTTGCTGTATAATTATGTTATGCCACTCTATAGTGGTTATTGAGAAAAAAATTAAAAATTATGATATACCCTGAAATATCATGGCTGTACATTAGAGAAAAAAAAACACTCCAGGCCTGCGCGGAAGGCGTAGCCCCGTCATAGCAAAAGCTAGAAGAGCGGCCTTTCTGAGCCTTTTTTAAACACTCATTGAGTAACTGCTGCAAACACACTTGCTTGATGCCCACTACGGCATTAATAATAAACACTCTAGAGTAGCAGGCCGGCATTCGCTATGCTGTTTTTCGTCATTCTTCTGAGAAGCGTGGCATCCGCTATACTATTGGGAGGAATCCTGTGCCAATTATTCATGTAGTGGCTGACAACAATGAAGAATTATGCCTGAAGTAGGTGTGCGCCACAGTTAATAGCTGAGCGAAAAGAAGCTCTTGTAATGGGTTAGAGCATTGTACCGCACACTCGTTACGCTATCTGCATTGCGCGGCGACCGCTTATTCTTTCGCTGTTTTAAAACGCTTTATAAGTCGTATTAATGCGTTTGCTTTCCCGACAGAAAGCCGGTCTAAGGCAAGTTTGCCAACGAGTCCCAAGCACCGGTGTGGCTCAGTTGTAGAATACTGGGCTGGCACCCAGCGGACCCGGGTTTGGGCCCTGCTGTGTCATTTGTACTAAGTTTTTGGTTATAGACACCGGTGGTGGACGCGGCGGCGGACAACTGAGGTACGAGACTCTAGTTGTGATTTCATAACAGCTTTCACTGTAGAAGCAAACTATAACTGGTGCTCAATAAAGAGCTCGCTTTTCTAGATCATCTTTCCGGTTCATCTTTGTGTGTGTGTTGTTTTTTTTGTTGTCTGTTCTCAAGTTGTCATGTTTGTACTTTTTGCCTTGACACGCATGAGTTGATAATGATTGCCTGCTTAAATTTTCTTCTCTTTTCAAAAAATCTTTCAGGTGCGAAAAAGTGTCCTGTGTTTTTGTGTTTCTTTGTGCGCTTATAGCACAGATATACAATATTGTATAGGATAATCATTACTAGACGGATACCAAGAGCTATGAATCTGAAGTGTCAGTCACAAGATTCTCGGAAAACGAACGAAAACGATCACCCTTCAGTGCTCCATGGTGATGAATAGTTCGAGAAAAAGTAATGTCTCTGTAACCAATCTTTTGCCAAAACAAGTTATCTCCGTCTGGGCAGCTATGACAAGACAGACCCTTGACGAAATAGTTACTACAGTCACTACCATTTTCTTTTTCTTCAAATTGTATCACTACTGCGGGCCTTCATTTTCACTGAAACTCTTTGGAGCTTCTCCTCGCTCATAGAATATGTCGTGCTGAATGGCAAGGAAGGAAGCAACAAAAGGCAGAAGGCAAGGAGGTTAGCCAGCAAGGCATGTGGTTGGCTACCCTACACTGGGGGATTTGGAAAGTGGACTAGAAAGGTGAGTAAGAGGGAAGAGCGAAAAAGGGAGATATAGGCAGTAAATTCACTGTAGCAAGTATAAATCCACTGCAAGTCGGAGACGTTCACACAAGCCCGTCTTCCTCAAGAAACACTAGAGGGCTTTCACTGCTTTGTGGGCTGTCGTGGGATGTGAACGGTACTGTAATAGCACCTGCACAGAAAGAGGTCATTGTAAAATGGCAATTTTCAGAGAAGCATATCTTCTTAAGATAGATGCGTGTACCGCGTAATACTAATTACCAAGCAACGAGGAGCCCCGTTGTTTCGAGTACGGATATAGTTACATAGCTGCTCAACTACATCTCTCACGTACAGGGACGCCACGCCAGTCCTTGAAAACATTTTTATTTTAGTATACTTCACTCGTTTTCTCCCTCTCTTCGTCCTCCGCCCACATGTCCGGCTAAAATCCATCTGTCCTTCGGCAACAACGCTTCCTATTCCGCGCTATCTTTATTGCTCGCGTCAACGCCATCATTTCCACCGACCGAAAAGGCGCGTTAGTCTGCGCGACGCCATCTACTGAACAGTTGACAGCCTCACGTGTGCCGACAACTCGCCGAGCTCTTCTCCGAAGCCATTCCGTAGCGACGACAAGGTGCAGCTCTCGCGGGCTGTTAAGCTTAGACGGCGGAACGTGCCGCGACAATGGCTGTTTCGTCCCACTCTTCTCTTTCGCTTTAGTGCCTCGACACTTGCCGGGACTGTACTAGGATCGTGTCGGTAGCAATAACGACTGCGCTGTAATTAAAGGAGGGATCCGGGACTGAAGTAATGGCACGGCTGATAGCAAATACTTTCGCGTTGTTCCGTTCACTTTCTCTTTTCGACTTTTCTTTGCGAGGGAAATGGTAAAAGGTACTGTAGATGGCAACATCTACGAGTAAGCGGCGCCAATACACGCCAAACAACTGTGCAGAATTTAGCCTTTATTCCATGCCTCAGGTGTTTTATGCATTGCGAAAGAGTGGTTAATGGATCATCATCATCACACTACTACCTTCGTTCGTTCTGCTTAAGTGCTTCGTTGTACTTGAAGGCCTACATAACCTTACGCTTTTAGGTGGGCGAATCACACATATATATATATATATATATATATATATATATATATATATATATATATATATATATATATATATATTATATATATATATATATATATATATATTATATATATGTATATGTATATGTATAGTATATATATATATATATATATACAGTCGAAAAAAGGAAGACGACAAACGTACGAAACGCAGTTTTTACTAACGTTTCGGCAGGTGGGCCTGCCTTCGTCGGAGTAAATGATGAGAGGCCGCGCAGGGCCTATTTGGGCGGCTGGCTCCAGTATCACGAGCATGCGTAATTTTTCGATTTTCATGCTAAGTTGCAGATCAAGAATACAAGTGAATCGATAGATGTGATTGTATGAAATACACGTGACATTTCACAATAGTCATATGGCATATCTTACATACATGGTAAATTGTGTGCATCGAAGCAGGTTTATAAGACAGCACTAAAAAATAAAAAATAAAATAAAATTGGATGAATAGAAACACGCGCTGCGCAGATTCATACAGGGTACCAAAGGACACATAATTCTTGCATGAGAACACAATCTCTAAGGATAATCTATGAAATGAGCAAAATAAGAAGTGAATAAACAGAAAATTGAAAAGGCAAAGTTGATAAAAAATATATATAATAACTCAATACAAGAATTTTCAAAGGTATGCATGACATAGAAAGGAGACAATGTGTACGCAATAATACGAAAATAGCTGAACAAGCACGGCAGACATCCACCAGTCATTGTTAAGTGTATTAACGAACTAAGGCAACATGCTAGTAAGTGTTCCCGGGCTTTCGTTCATTCCGTTTGAGAGAGTTTGGAATTTATGAATAAGGAATGACTCTCTAATTTCGCGATCATGGTGTGTCTTGAAACCAGATTCAATTATTGTGGCTTGGATGTTACTGAAGGAATGACCTGTGTCGGTGACATGTCTTGAAATTGGTAAGTGAGGAAGGGCATGTACATGAGCTCTATGATTGTTGAATCGGTACCTAAAAGCAGTTTCAGTCTGACCGAGATACTGTAGATGACAAATTGAGCACTCCAGCAGATAAATGGCGTTCTGTGTGTCACAATCGAAATTGCCTCTGATATTTATTTTGAAATCAGTCGCTGTGCTGGTGACACAGGTTGTCGTAGTCATGTGAGCGCACACTTTGCAGCGAGGTTTTTTACAAGGATGGCAACCAACCAGTTGAGTGTTGTCATCACATTTGGTTTTAGACGAAGTTAACAAATCGCGTAGATTTTTGCCTCGTCTGTATACAACTCGTGGTGGTTGTGGAAAGGCTCTTGTAAGGCGTTCACTCTGCTGAAGGATGTTGTGGTGTTTTCGGAGAATACTTGTGACATTAGGCGCCGATGCATTGTGTGTTAAAACTAGGTTTACTTCTGAATGACTATTAAGATTTTTCTTGGTTTTGCAGAGCGCTGTGCGTTCTAATGCGTCGGCCCGCCTCACCGCATCATCGATTAACATAGCTGGATATTTCTGTTTAAGTAGAGCACTGCGTAGTTCTGTACAGTTGGCGTTAAAGTCGGACTGTTCGGAGCAAATTCGCTTAAAGCGTAACGCCTGGCTATATGGTATGCTCAATTTGCAATCCCTCTTGTGGCTACTTTCAAAATGTAAGTACCGGTGCCTGTCAGTGGGCTTGCGGTACAGTTTTGTGGTCAATTGCGTACCATGGATACATACTGTAACATCGAGGAAGTCAATGGTGCTTGGTGAGTATGAGTGTGAAAAGGATATGGAGGGATGAACATTGTTAAAAGCGGAAATAAAAGACAAAAGTGTCGCTTCTCCGTGTGGCCAAATTATGAAAATGTCGTCAATGAATCTCTTGTAGTAAAAGGGCTTCAACGAACGACTCGACAGGAAGTTGTTCTCGAGGATTCCCATGAAAATATTTGCGTAATTGGGCCCTATTTTTGTACCCATAGACGTACCGCTGACTTGGACATAATGCACTCCATTAACTCAAAGTTATTGTATTGTAAAATCATTTGCAACAGTATAGCCAAAGTGGAGCTATCAATTGGCTTATCAAGAGTGGAGTGATCATAAGCCTCAGTCACGGCGCGTATCCCATCCAGGTGAGGTATGTTCGTGTAAAGAGATGCAACATCAAGAGTAACAAGAAGAGCGTTGATAGGTACAGTAAGGTTGTTGATGTCTGACAGAAAGTGGGTCGTATCACGTAAAAATGACTGGAACGTGGGAGGTATCTGGCTGATCAGGCTATCAACGTAACGCGATAAGCTTTCTGTTACGGTGCCTATGCCGGAAACAATTGGGCGACCAGGGTTATTTTGTTTATGAATTTTTGGTAACAGGTAGAATCTACCCGCGACTGGATCAAGAGGAATCAGGGAAGTTGCCTTATCACTTATTTTTTTATCCTTTATCAGTGCTTTGATTGTGCTACCTAACGTTTCTTTATATTGCGCAGTCGGATCAGCATCGAGTCGTTTGTAAAACGAACTGTTATTTAACTGGTTGTCAGCTTCAGCGATATATTTAATTGTGTCCATAACCACGACGGCGCCACCCTTGTCCGCAGGTTTGATTGTGATATCAATCCGTTCACATAGATCTGCCATAGCAAAGGCTTTAGTCATTTGTCTATTTTGGACCACATGTTCGAGTGGCTACCACCCGGGCGTGTACTGGCCGCTGATGGACTGCACGTGAGCTTTGAGGGCGTCGCGTTGATGTCAAGTCACATCAGGCAGCTGTGCTTCGACTCCCCGGGTGAGGCGAGCTCAACGAGTTGGAGTGACTGTGTTTCTTCGCCCGAGTGCGTTCATGGGCAGACTACGCGAATCAGCCACCAGACCACATCAAAGGCCGTGAATACACGAAAAACGCAACGTGACACAAGGCAATCAAAGAATAACAATCTGAGTACCAATACTCGCTCTTCTGGCATCAAGCCGTCTATGGCAGAGTCAAGAACCAGCACCATGCTCGCCGATTTGAAGTCTACAACTTCTACCAAGCAGCAAGCTTCTGGTCGTGCTTGCGCGTCCCGCAACAAGAAAGACCACTCCTCCGCTGCCCAAAAAAACACGGCGCCAGCTGAGTCTACCCTGCAAGCCCCAGGAAAAGCGGCCACTCCTTCTACGGAATTCAGGTACCCTCTTCGAAAGCAATACTCGGACGTTTAAAGAGAAAACCTAATAATTGACTACAGCGCTCGTTGTCCAACGATGCGCCTTGGAAGTGTTCTAAAGAATTTCAAAAAATTAGAAAATCTGTAGAAAAACGTATACGTTATGAGCTACATGTGTCCACTCTAGAAGCGTATTTAGTGGCGTCTATTCCACCTAGGGGTTTAAGTCTCTGTCTGCAGCCTGCCACATCAGAGTTATCTGAGTGCAATGCAAAGAAGTGGCGTGAAACACTAAAGAATGCTTCACTTCAGCTAGTAGGCATTGTGCTAAACCACTACCGGTCTTCATTGAAATCCTTGATAAACAGGGAGCAACAATTGCTCAATCAGTATAGCCTATCTCCCGAGGAATCATCGTCTTTAAACACGTATGAACAAAAGAAACGCTGCGTACTCGATACACATAAAAGCAAGAAGTTGCTTAGAGACGGTGTAATACGCCCCATTTCAACGCCCCTACCCCCAATCCGGGAAATCACGCGCACCCCTGTTCCCGATAACATTGTCAATATTTCAAGCGCCACTTATCCAAAGAACAAGTAAGCCTTTTATCTCGTGGTTTAAGTTTCTGTCCTGCAAGTGGCAGCTACAATGAATTCCAGTTGTATAAAGATTTAGATAACTTCGCACGGAATATGAGATTGCATGAATACTTCTTCGATCAAGTGACTCCGGCCGATGATCCAACAGCTTTACCGTCGCTTAAACGCTGGACACCTGCGTCTCAACGAGACAAACACCTTGACATATTTATTAAAGCGGTCACGCGAGATATCATTGAAGCTTATAACAAGCGACGTTCTTTTCGGAAAAACCTATCGAATCTAGAACTGAAAGCTATGGCAGATCTATGTGAACGGATTGATATCACAATCAAACCTGCGGACAAGGGTGGCGCCGTCGTGGGTTATGGACACAATTAAATATATCGCTGAAGCTGACAACCAGTTAAATAACAGTTCGTTTTACAAACGACTCGATGCTGATCCGACTGCGCAATATAAAGAAACGTTAGGTAGCACAATCAAAGCACTGATAAAGGATAAAAAAATAAGTGATAAGGCAACTTCCCTGATTCCTCTTGATCCAGTCGCGGGTAGATTCTACCTGTTACCAAAAAATTCATAAACAAAATAACCCTGGTCGCCCAATTGTTTCCGGCATAGGCACCGTAACAGAAAGCTTATCGCGTTACGTTGATAGCCTGATCAGCCAGATACCTCCCACGTTCCAGTCATTTTTACGTGATACGACCCACTTTCTGTCAGACATCAACAACCTTACTGTACCTATCAACGCTCTTCTTGTTACTCTTGATGTTGCATCTCTTTACACGAACATACCTCACCTGGATGGGATACGCGCCGTGACTGAGGCTTATGATCACTCCACTCTTGATAAGCCAATTGATAGCTCCACTTTGGCTATACTGTTGCAAATGATTTTACAATACAATAACTTTGAGTTTAATGGAGTGCATTATGTCCAAGTCAGCGGTACGTCTATGGGTACAAAATAGGGCCCAATTACGCAAATATTTTCATGGGAATCCTCGAGAACAACTTCCTGTCGAGTCGTTCGTTGAAGCCCTTTTACTACAAGAGATTCATTGACGACATTTCATAATTTGGCCACACGGAGAAGCGACACTTTTGTCTTTTATTTCCGCTTTTAACAATGTTCATCCCTCCATATCCTTTTCACACTCATACTCACCAAGCACCATTGACTTCCTCGATGTTACAGTATGTATCCATGGTACGCAATTGACCACAAAACTGTACCGCAAGCCCACTGACAGGCACCGGTACTTACATTTTGAAAGTAGCCACAAGAGGGATTGCAAATTGAGCATACCATATAGCCAGGCGTTACGCTTTAAGCGAATTTGCTCCGAACAGTCCGACTTAACGCCAACTGTACAGAACTACGCAGTGCTCTACTTAAACAGAAATATCCAGCTATGTTAATCGATGATGCGGTGAGGCGGGCCGACGCATTAGAACGCACAGCGCTCTGCAAAACCAAGAAAAATCTTAATAGTCATTCAGAAGTAAACCTAGTTTTAACACACAATGCATCGGCGCCTAATGTCACAAGTATTCTCCGAAAACACCACAACATCCTTCAGCAGAGTGAACGCCTTACAAGAGCCTTTCCACAACCACCACGAGTTGTATACAGACGAGGCAAAAATCTACGCGATTTGTTAACTTCGTCTAAAACCAAATGTGATGACAACACTCAACTGGTTGGTTGCCATCCTTGTAAAAAACCTCGCTGCAAAGTGTGCGCTCACATGACTACGACAACCTGTGTCACCAGCACAGCGACTGATTTCAAAATAAATATCAGAGGCAATTTCGATTGTGACACACAGAACGCCATTTATCTGCTGGAGTGCTCAATTGTCATCTACAGTATCTCGGTCAGACTGAAACTGCTTTTAGGTACCGATTCAACAATCATAGAGCTCATGTACATGCCCTTCCTCACTTACCAATTTCAAGACATGTCACCGACACAGGTCATTCCTTCAGTAACATCCAAGCCACAATAATTGAATCTGGTTTCAAGACACACCATGATCGCGAAATTAGAGAGTCATTCCTTATTCATAAATTCCAAACTCTCTCAAACGGAATGAACGAAAGCCCGGGAACACTTACTAGCATGTTGCCTTAGTTCGTTAATACACTTAACAATGACTGGTGGATGTCTGCCGTGCTTGTTCAGCTATTTTCGTATTATTGCGTACACATTGTCTCCTTTCTATGTCATGCATACCTTTGAAAATTCTTGTATTGAGTTATTATATATATTTTTTATCAACTTTGCCTTTTCAATTTTCTGTTTATTCACTTCTTATTTTGCTCATTTCATAGATTATCCTTAGAGATTTGTGTTCTCATGCAAGAATTATGTGTCCTTTGGTACCCTGTATGAATCTGCGCAGCGCGTGTTTCTATTCATCCAATTTTATTTTATTTTTTATTTTTTAGTGCTGTCTTATAAACCTGCTTCGATGCACACAATTTACCATGTATGTAAGATATGCCATATGACTATTGTGAAATGTCACGTGTATTTCATACAATCACATCTATCGATTCACTTGTATTCTTGATCTGCAACTTAGCATGAAAATCGAAAAATACGCATGCTCGTGATACTGGAGCCAGCCGCCCAAATAGGCCCTGCGCGGCCTCTCATCATTTACTCCGACGAAGGCAGGCCCACCTGCCGAAACGTTAGTAAAACTGCGTTTCGTACGTTTGTCGTCTTCCTTTTTTTCGACTGCATTTCCTACCGGAACCATTGGATTTATCTCTCGCCTATATATATATATATATATATATATATATATATATATATATATATATAAGAAAATAGAAGAGTATACTTAAGGGGTTGTTTTTTTGTGTTTGACACAATAATAATGACATTTAACAGACAATATTGCTATGGAAAGTATAGGAGAAGTTATTAGACCGAGTCGTAATGCCAATCTGAAGAAACAAAGTGGGTGTGATGAGTGATGAAAACGACAACGACGGAAGTGCGGGGCAAGGCGCGTGTAATGCGCGCGTGAGATCAGCCAATCAGCTGATGACCTGTGGTGGCCCATAGAGGTGGCGTGCCACGATTGCGCCACAAGGGACCATTACGTGGCGGTAAGCTTTGTGGCTGGGGACGAGCCGAAGCAGCAGCAGACGGAAAACAGCGGGGCGAAGCATCGGACGCAGGCGATCCAGGCTCCGGCCAGGGCACGTGGCTGTCCACGCTACTGCCGTCCAACTACTAGCTGGGGTGACGTTGCCGGCACGAGTACTGCATCTCGGGGCGCGGCCTGGCCTGCTGTTTTCTTCCTTGCCGAGGGCATCGCGGATCTCGGCGAGGCGTCTACGTGGTCTGACGTTCGGCACAGCGACGTACGTGGGCTGGCTAATGGTCACGGTTGCGCCGAGCATCGCGTCTCGACGCAAGCTGTTCGCTGGACGGGCTGGCCATTCCTCGCATGGGGCATCGCGTCTCCGATGTGGGTTGACTGCTTCGTAGTCGCACCCATGCAATCAAGCGTCGGCGTCACCAGAGCGTCACCTATCGACAAGAGGAAGTGGTGCGCCGCTCGAGAGGACGAGTTCCTGGCAGCGTTCCCGAGCCGGACGTGGGACCCGTACGTGTCGGGCCGGTCGAGCTCCGGTGTGTCTGTTCGAGGTCGAGTCCGTCGGCCTGTACAAGGTCCAAGGACGGGGCCTGCTAAACGGCTCCTTCCTGGGTGCAGTGGCCGGGAGCAGGTTCGTGGGCGAGACCTACCGGGTGTGGTCCTCGTGAGCCGTGGCCTGATCCTGGACCTCAGGAGTTGCGACCCTGACTGCTGGGTTAGCCGCGACGTCCGACTCAACGGCGCTGCACACGGTAGCGCATCCGTGTGCCGTCAGCCGTTCCAGCCGTGCCACCTTTGCCCTCACGCACGTCGACGACCGCATCATGTCGGGACGACGGGGACCCAAAGTGTGATACAGCGGTTTCTGCTTACGAACCGAGAACTATACGCGCTGGACACTGAGTTAGCGTAGCTGCGAACTCTGCGCAGATTATTGGCGGTCTGACTCTCGTCTATGTTGCGTGATGCTTGGTGTATAGGGTTGGATATATATAGTTTTATTTTCTCCTGCCACTTCCTTCTCTAGTGTACAATATAAAGCTTCTTTGTTCGCTTACATTGCTCATGTTAATCCTTTCTCGTCCGCTATAAACAAACATAGTGACGAACGTCCGTAACCGTCACAGTTGGTAAAAAGATAACTTGCCGTGGACAGGAGTCGAACCTGCAACCTTCAAATAACGCGTTCAATACTCTATAAACCGAGTTACCACGGTGGCTGTCCCCCCAGCCACTTCAATCGGGTATGTATGTGAATTAAACGTGGGAGTGTCAGTCAGCGCCACCTAGTAGCCATGGCGGCCAGTGTGACACACTTTTTATTAGCCTGTTTGGCACCACGTAACATGTGAACTTATTAGGGGCTGGCAGCTGACCATTAGTACCTCGTATACAACCTAAAGGCGCCAAGTCTGCCAGTACGTACTGGCAGACTTGGTGTCTTTAGGTTGTATACGAGGGACTATTGGTCAGCGGCCAGCTCGTACAAAGGTATCTCCTCTCCTACGCTCCCGCTCTTGCGCCTCCGAACGCTCACGCAGGCTGCGTGTGCTAGCGAGGTTTTCTGGTTGAAAAAAGCCGACTGCTCGCTCAGCACAACCGCCCACTGACCGTCCCCTATACATAGGCACTGCATCTTGACCTCCAAGGAAGTACCGGTGGAGATTTCTCCTGTGCGTTGTTGAACAATGAAAATTCAAAGCCTGCACCTTAACTAAATGCGGCATGCGGGTCTCTATGTTCATTCATACTCTGTATCTCTCCGCCCATTAGCAGTGATTGGCATGTTGCAGTAGGAAGCACGGGTTTCATCACTGCGTGCTTTGCACCTCCCCATGGATGGTAAAACTTTATTTCGTCAGAAAGCAACTGCAGACGATTCCGTGTTAGGTGGCCACCAACCCATAGGTTGTCGGCGACCTGTGTGGCCCACTCCACGACCCTTAGCTGGACGACTGGGTCTGAGCTAATCAACACGGCCTCCCAGTGCTCAAGAGAGGGATCACGCATAATATCCACGGCGGCGGCACTATGCTACGTTCCCAAAATATGCGATCATATGTTGCCACAGCCTGGCACCATTTGCATTGTGACTTTATCTCCACCGCGTATATTTTGTTCAACACGTAAGAGTTGGGAAAAGATCCCTGGTTTCTCTTCTGCGCAACGCCATGATGCGTACCAGCGTCAACATCGCCGCCAGTATGTTAGCGCCCACTGCTAGGCATCTACATATTGCTCCCTTTAGCGGGAGATGGAGTAATGTTTTTTTTATGTACGACTTCTTTCTTTCGAGCACGGCTTCTTGGGTGGTAACTGTTAGTGGCACCAGCTGTTGTCACGCTTTGTTTCTGCTCGGAACAATTCAAAGGTGAAAGAACGCGTACATTGCTTGCTATAGCTGCTGTCCGGACGCAGTCGTGTGAATCCTTCAATTATAAAAGAACTTGTTCGGCTAGTTGGTACAACATTTAAAAAATAATTCGAGCGCAAACACACTACACAATCACACACACACTCACCCAGGCATCATACACGCACAGCGCTGACTTCCAACTGATTTATTCATAGCCAAAAGCTTGAATATATACATGGGGCACATGCGCGCAGTAACACCATAGCTAACAGCATACATTATCAATACATACACTTTATCATCTCAGAGCATGGAACCGATAAACTGGAATTCGCTTGCTAACAATGATAGCGAAGGGGCGTTTACACAGGGATCTTTATTTTTTTCGATGAAAAATGCCTCTAACACTTCACGTGCCGTTTTGCTTGTGCGTGATTTAAGTCTGTGTGATTGTGTCGTGCGTGATTGTGTCGTGTGTTTGCGCTCGAATTATTCTTTCAATTATAGCTGGCTATCCAATATGAAAAGATCGATTTTCTTCCTTTCGCCATTGCTACCGCGTTTATTTATTTATTTGCAGACTTTTTATTTATCTCGGTCGACCACAAAGCGCACTCGGTAATTCCCCTCTCCCTCATCGACTGTTCGGCTGCTCTTCAGGGCTGCTCTTCGGATAAGTTTCTTTTATATTTTCCTCTCCTGCTTTCTCCCAAAAACACGGCGCACCCTCGTTTCTCAAAACGTTATCCAGTGCCTCATTTGCTTCCATACATTCTCTGTCAGGAGTATTATATAGTTTTTGTTTTGTTATTGACGACAAATAAAGAAGAAGATAGTAAGCATGAAACGAAACAGTGTGTTGTTTCCAAAGTATCCCGGGAAAAGGTGCGCGCTGTTTGAACGTTTATCGATCTGACAATTCTACACCCAGGAAATTTTTGCGGGGACTCCCACCCTGACGTTATCGCTGTTGTGCCTTTTTGCTCTTTTTGATAAGCCGGAAGTGTAGTACACAAGTTACAGTATGCCCCCCAATGAGCGTTTCTTGCTGTTTAAAATATTCCGTCATTGCCATGAAAAACAGTAATGCGAGAAGCACACGTTATAAGAAATGAAGGATTTTTCAAGTCTGAAATTTAGAGAGTTCGAGAGTATCTGTATAAAAGGGTGTTTGCTGAAGTACGGTAAATTTGTAGGGCCGATTTACAGTGGGCTCCAACATTATGCTTGCGAGAGTAGCGTGGCTCACTGTTTTTTCTCAAGGAGGCATTATATAAGCACTGTGCTGAAGAATACGCAACTTAACTGTCCGCCGGGTAACCTATCATACAAAAAAAATTAGAGAATGGCATTGCTTAAGAGATGCCGATGAGGTCAGCGTGTTAATTGAGGCATGTTTTACTGCACTCACCTTTCCATCTGTTTGTCGACAAATAGGCTGACGCATTAACACAAATGTGATGGTTGAATCGCAGATTCAGGACTATCATTAAACTAGCGCCTGTCTTTGGGCTTCTTTCATACTACACCACATCTGCGCTATCTGCAGTTACGAAATAGAAGAAACGCAAGCGGAAAGTTAGTTTGCCACTGAATTATTGTTAATTAACTGAGTATTACTTACTGATATCATAGGAGGCAGCACATTTTCGAGGTTTAGGGACGTCTTCACGCTCTTTCATAGTAGAGTACCAAGTACTCGAAATCGTTAACCACTTATTTTATACACACATTTACCTCGGTCTGCAAATGCATTTCATGAAGCACTCTATAGGCGGAAAATGGCTATGGTGCGCCAGCGTTTATTGGCTCACGAATGCCAATTGGTGGGCTCTTGTAAGTTTTGTTCTTCCATGCTTTATTCGTAAGACAGGAGGAATTTCTTCAATTAAAGTGTCTTATGCCAGAATACACTAAAGCTTTAGTGACGTATTTACGTTACGGATATCACGGTGTTAAAAAGACACTAACGAATAACAAGTAAAAGTGATAGTAAAAAGTTCTACCACCTGTGACCGAACTTTCAACCTCTTGGTCTACGGCTGGCGCTCAACTGACAATGCTACCGAGATAGATGTACAATACTCCACAAACGCGCCTTAGAACTCTAACACATTCAATCCGGCCCGTTGCGCTAAAAAGGCGGGGCAAGGAGGGGTTATTAAACTACTCCTTAAAGTTAAGAACAATGTCTCCTCTGGTCATGATGATGTTAAACTCGTACGAATCAAACATATTGCAGATACTATTGCACCTGTTTTAGTTCACATTTTAAACAGAATGTTTGAATACGTTATATTTCTTGATCTTCTAAACGTAGGCCGAGAATGCCCCATATATACAGGAGGCTGTAAACGACATAATGACGAACCACCAGCCGATCTTGTCCTTATGACACTTATCAAAATTTTTTAGAGTGCCTTCATTGTTAGACTACAAATTTTGAACCAATTTATTGTAACCAGCAACATGTGTAATGATTTTCAGAAAAAAATAGTGATTTTGTGAAGTCACCCTTGTTAATGTTAAGCATAATATTTTAACAACTATTGAAAACCGGTTGTCTATATAAGGTCTATATATAAATATCAAAAAAGCATTTGATTCAGTCAGCCACAATCGATTATATTATTATTGGAAAAACACGGTATGCGGTGTAACGCACGAAAAGTTTCAAGTCAATATTTGAGAAACCGTTCCCAGTAAGTCAGCATAAATAATAATGTTCAATGTTACGCAGAAATGACTTCAGGTGTATACAGAAAGCTTAATCGTTAGACCTCTTTTGTTATTATTATATAGTCACGATTTGCGGGACATTCCTGAATATTCAATATTAGTTATGTATGCAGACGACACCAACACTTTTTTTGAAGTTGCCACTATAACAAATCTCGAGTTAAAGATTAAAAATTACACGAAGGAAATCTCCCGCGTTATGACAGAATAAGTTGCAAATTAATACCACCAAAATAAGATATTTGATAGTTGCCCCTATTTATAAACTAAGAAACTGAAACTCAATTGCTGTTTTTGAAGACAGAGTAATAGAGAACAAAAAAGTCACAACGATTTCGTGAAGTGATTTTAGTATGATTTGCCCTGGAAAATAAAGTGGATAAAATTGCAATAAAATAAGTAAAACTGTTGATTGCTTATACAAATTGAGTTCTTTTGTTCCTACTTGGTTTGAAATCGCATTGTGCTATCCCAATTTTACTCTCGATTTACCTATTGTATACAGTTTAGGGCACTACCCCGCAAATAAATTATAACAAGCCTACAGTACTGCAAAAAAGAGTCGCTACGTGCATTTAAGGGTTATTGTGGACCTTTACAAAACTAAAACGAGGCCTTTTTTTCACCAAGTACTCTACATAAAAGCAAATCAAATACAATTAACACAACGACCTACTAATACAATTTGATACAACACATCATACAAGACAGAACACATTACTTTATAATTATACCCACTGATCTGCTACTATAGCTACTGACAACGTCATTTGAGAACACCAAAAATAAGAACGAACTACGGGAAAACAGTTACAAAGTTACCAGGTGTCTTCTTAGCAAATTTCACTACGAGGTATTCGAAGGTTCAAGTAATCATTGAAAATCTTTCTGATTTCACACAATATTGAGGATGATTGACGAAAGTACACTACGTATTCTCAATTCATTTGTCTTCATACCAGATTTGAGTTGTCTAAAACGTTCTTTACCTATGTTATGTTAAATTTTTGTAAGTTTTTCTGTAAACACAATGTTTTGTTTGTTGACTGTCATATTTTTCTACTTTTGACTGTGTATATATGAAGTTTGTATTTCTTCTTCAGACTATTTCTGTTGAAGGTGTACGTGCAGTATATTTCTGTGTTAATTTGTGTGCTACTTGTACTGCCTGCGTGCCGAGCTGTTGCAGGAGCAGTCTTTGTCAGGCCACACGACCGTTAGCTTCTGCTGCTTTTCTTTTAGTATACAGGAGAAAAAAATTCAATACAGTTACCACAGGGAATAAATCATGGTGCTAGGCGTAAGTTGTTGCGATAGAAGATTTGCCGCCAGACGCCAGCAAGAGTACCTCAATCACGAAAGTACTATAGCTGCTAAACACCCACACAAACTGTACAAACTCTCTAATATTACACCGCAATAAGCACCACCTCTGTTAAGACATGGTTCGCTTACCTGCTATACTGATCCCTAAGGTGGATGAATCAGTCATGTCTTTTTTTATTATTTTATACTGCACAAAGCATGTCACGTATTGCTTCGGAAATCTTAGAGAACTTCTCATCGACCGCCGCAAGTTTGTCCGAATAAACAATTTCATATGAACATCGAGTCTGCTCCCTTTGTCTACGTCATAACCCCGTGACAATATATACAAGTATGTTTGGTAGCAGTGGCCTTAGGCTAAAGCGTAAACGTTATACTTGCAGCCCTTCTCATTTAAATAGTTGCTTGACCTAGTGTAGGCTGAAATAGCACAATGGCTGCCCACCAAGCCTGAAAAATATGTGCAGTAGCAAAATTACACCCTCAAAATCAGCACGAAAGCATTTATATTTTCTAGTGTCTATTTCTAGTGATTCAGGTACTCTTTGATCTTGTACCTTATCCTACTCAAGGTTATTTGCACGTGAATGCCTCGGCGAATGCTCTACACGATATTCTACGACTCCTTTCGAAAAACAGCATAAGCGATCTTCTTTGGCTCACCACGCTGCTGTCTTTTCGTAGGCCTACACTGCCGGCTGCCTCCGGTGCTCTGTGAGTAAAACGTTGTTACTGACTAAAAGCAAAACTTACTGACCAAGCCTCGTGACGTTAATCGCGAAAAACGCAGCGTCGCCTGCGACCCGCGATTTAGTCATTTTAGTATTCAGCGAGAGGTGTGTCTTGCCACACGCATGGCTCGCTGCTATTAAAGGGTAGGTTATTTATTTTTTTCGGTTAGATGTGTGCTTAATATTCCATAGTGTACACTTTGCTGCCTTTCTTTGTTGTTAAAGGTAAACTCAGTTTAAAGATGGCGCTTGGCCAATCATGGCCCCAAAGAATTAAACTAGATATTTATTTTACATGTTTCTATTTGTGCATGAAACCATGACGTGCTATAAGGGAAAGAAAGCTTAGGGTTAGGGACAATTTATTCCGTGATGCTCCTGCTATTTGGTGCTTCATGCATTCAGCATCCAACAAGCTGGCAGAGTGCTCTATGCAGAGGTGTTCTCATGCTCAGTGGGTATGTCTGCCTTTACTATCGATACTAAGGTGCGTGTGGTGCGTGCTAGCAGCCTGTGTCGATGGGAATGGGAACAAGTTGCTTTGACTCGCTCAATTTTTCAGGGGCAAAGCTCTTATGTTCGCCATTGTCCCTTGATGACGATGACACTGATGAAGAACAAGGTCGTTTTCGACCACACATTCTCGTTCTGCCATCACAGCACAGCACATGCAGGGTAACTGCTATTTGTCATGACGAACGCGCCCGTACTTCTCACGCAGCACATTACTATCCCTCTATCACTCTTTCGTACATTCTCATTTTACCTACGGTATAACATGTTGGGGCAATACTTACAATACTCACATTTCGTCTCTTCAAATCGTCCAAAATCATGCTATTCGACTAATTACATCCAGCCCACGTTTTTCTAATGCTAAATCTTTACTACATGAAAATAACATCCTTACTCTCACTGAACTTACTAAATTCAACCTTGGCATTTTTTTCTACAGACTTCTTAATAATCAACTTCCCCCTACCATTTTCCCGTCTTCTGATCTTGTTATTTATAGTAATACCCGATTTGCACTAAACAACAACTTCCTTCTACCCAGTATACGTACTAATTATGGCAAACAAACTGTTAAATTCACTTCTATCTCATTGTGGAATACTCTTCCACTTAACATAAAATCTATCAGTTCATTTCATCAATTTAAGAAACAGTATAAATTGTATTTGCTTCATGCGGACTAACCATAAGACTTACTGCTTGTTTTATTTGACGTATGCTTTTGTTTGGTCTGTTTTTTGTATTTCTTTTTATTTGTTTTTTTTATTTCCTTTTATTATTTAGTTTTGTATATTGATTGTTAAACTGTTCTATCGCTTTTTTTTTTTTTTTACTTCACACCTTTATTTTTTTTTTTTTCTCTATTTTTTATGCGTTCAGTTGTACGCTTTGATTTATACTTACGCTCCTGTTGCTTAAATGTGTTTAATAACTCATTGCATTTGTACAGGAGGTCCCGATACAGTCACTTGACTATGGGACCTCCTTCTGTATACTAAATTCCTGTCACTTGTACCGAATTTTATTAATAAAAAAATTTTCTGTTCTGTTTCTGATGACGATGACGCTGATCTCGATGAAGAACAAGCGCGTTTTAGACCACACATTCTATTTTCGCCATCTCGGTACATCACATGAAGATTACTCACTATACGTCATGACGATGATTATGACGCAAAACGAAGTAAAAAAAATCCCAACTAAACACAACATAAAATTTGTGAGAAATAAACATTGCATATAACTCTACACCGTTTAGCACTCATTTACATGCGTGATAGGTCAATGTAACTAGGGATTTACGGTAACACCAAATCATTCCCCTGCATCACCAACTCATCATCATTCTCATCGTGAATATGCCGGGATTTTTTTAAGACATCGAGGATGTGATGGGGTCGTATAGGTATTTTAACACGATCGGGTAGGGTCCGGTTATAGAAAGGCTGCTGCAGATATGTTGAATGTGTTGAAGTTTGCCTGGCATGGTTGTACGGAGAATTCACCACCGAAAATCCTGTCACGTTATGAAAACCCTAAAGCATGGCCAAACATCTATTGTTACAATCACTTAACAACGCATTATAACTAGCTTCTCTGTTACACCTAACGGCTGAGAAAAAGTCTCATGCTCGAAACCGTTTATTTTGCAGGCGTTAAATAAATTTTTATCAATGTCAGTCGTCAATCTAATTAGAATGAGAGTTCTACATAATTGAGGTCATCCAAAAACCAGCAATTTGGCTGTTTAGCAATGCCTATACGGTGTCGCAGTACAACAGGCTGTTTGTAAGCAGTAATTATTCAAAATGCAGTTCAGTTGGACCCAATTCAGTTTTAGCGATTGAGACTAAGCGATGATAGACAACGAAAACTAAAGCAATCAAACTATTTAGGATGAGAAGACCACGGCCAACGTTGGCAGCTTAGTAGACACACTGTAATGTATATTACACCTGAGCACCGGCTCCCTAAATCTAAAGAGCACCAAATCCTGCTTGTCTATGTATATCAGGTGATTGCCACTTACAAAATCAGTTCTTGATAGTATAGTAGTCAGTTAATTTTTGTGCGATATTACTGATAATATTTATTACACCAATTTGGTCTATTTAGTTATGAATCTGTACATGTTTGCTCATTCGACAGCCTTTTACCTGCTTTAAACAATACTGGAAATCTGTCTAAACATACGCAATGCCTGGAGGAGATGATGCATGCTCAAACAAATTTCTAATGCAAAGGAAACATAAGTTCTTTCATGGTCTTTGTTTTAAAAATGATTCACTATAATAAATTATAAAAGGAAAGCTTAGAAGAAAGTTTGGTTCATTTTAAAAAAGCAAAGGAACTACGCATTGTCTCTGCGATCTTTGAGTCTGCTATTTACTATCACAAATTACCGTACTGCAAATGGTTTCATATTTCTCGCCATTTCGATGACGTATATTTTCAGACATACTTCAACCAACCTCCCCTGAAACAGCCACAACAGATCTATGAGCCCGACTTCAGCGTAACCTGCCACCAAAGCGCTCATTAAAATTATCGAAGCTGTTTTCAGCAAAACGAGAAAGAGCTGCACGACGTCCTCACTCATAGACACATTTGCAAAAATGTTCGTGCAAGCTGATGAACGTTTGCTGGGTGATATCTCTATCATCTAACTATCGGCACTGACACTCATATGAGCAGTGGTCATTGTTGTAAGGGAGCGAGGGAAGCCGATGAGGAGGGCAGAGGTCTAACGAGGGGAAGTTGGGGGATTCAAAAGATGGAAATGATGGAGCACAAATACATAAGTAATATAATTGAAACCTAAATATTACAAACCATGTATTGATTTAGTAATAAGCGTGTGGATGCAGTTACTTCACAAAAGTGGATGACGGGCGCCTGTATAAATCATTTGTGCAGTCACGCCAGTCGTTCTTGGAACTCAATCGACGTAGCGCGTTTTAAAACATAGGACAGGGGAAGGGAATGAACTTCAGCGCGACATTCATCAAACTACAGAGGCCATTTGGGTCTGTGATCTGGCTCGTCTGCGAAGTCAGGCTAGACCGGCACCAAAACGGGATGAAAAAGGCATGAGTAGCGTTCACAGGCTGGAGCCGTTACAGTTGCCCCCGGGAGTGTCGAAAACCCTGCCACTAGGACCAAAGTTTGCGGTAGAGCCAAGGCTTTCCGCACCTGAGAGGCTCTCTTTGATCCGCCAAATTTTCGAGAAGGCAATTGACTCGGAACATGACCGTTGTGTGTCAGCAGGTGTTGATGCGCTCCGTCGTTCGAAGCAACACTCTTCCAGGTTGCCGCTGAGAAAAGTGGAGGTCTACCTTAGGAACAACGCCCTCCCCGCACTTCCAGCCGACAAGAAAGGAGGGTTTCCCGTTCTTTCTTACAAGCTTTTAAGTTCTAAAGCAAGTGAAGCTGTTTCATCTGTTTTCAACTGTTACGACAATGTTGTTCTTTCTAAAGTCAAGTCTCAGGCAAAAAAGATGTGTGAAAAGATCGACCTCAGTAAACTTGTTAGTGACAGAGCAAATAGCAAAAAAGATTGTCTTGAGGTATTCTTCAGTGCGAAAACACATAAGCCTGAAAAACCATTTCGTGTTATCGTTTCAGAAAATGGCACGTGGCAAAAAAATGTTGCGTTGTTTTTACAAAGTAAGCTTGGTCTATAAACAGTTGATGACCCATTTCTCGTGAAAAATTCCCATCAAGTTCTTGATTTCGTCCGATCTCGTTCGCATCAGCACATGTGTGGTTTTTCCATTGATGTAAAAGATCTGTTCTATTCGTTGCCTCACAAATCGATTCTCAGTTGCGTAGAAAAGAGCATTCACAAGCTTGGTAGCATAGCATTTCAGAATAGTGCTGGTATATCGTCTAGTAGCTTTTTAGAACGTTTATCCTTTTATTTGCAATCTACTTTTATTCAATGGAATGGGAAGCCCCACTTTCAAAAGGAGGGCATTTGTATTGGATCATGTACTGCTCCAATCTTAAGTAATTTGTTTTTAGCCAAGCTCGACAGAACCGTTTCCGATGACCTTAGTGACAACGAAATCTTGCGCATCTTTAGATTTGTTGACGACTTCCTTATTCTTCTTGACTGTGACCCCATTTTTTGTGCCCTAGATGTCCTCAACTTCATCAAGGAGTGGTTTAGTCCCATTGTTTTAACCCATGAGTTACCTGTTAATAACACTATCAAATGTTTAGATATCGCTCTCATTTTTCACTTAGACCACATTTGTTGGATGTACAAACCGAGGAGTAACAAACCCTTGCTTCCGTACCATTCCGCCAATACTAAGCTAGTAAAACGAGGCATTGTAAATATGCGCTTTAGTAACGCCTTGCAGAAGTCTTGTCCACATCTGATGGCAGCTAGTTTCAAGGAACAAGCAGAACGTCTTCTGGACGCTGGCTACATCTCTCACGTACAGGTTTCCGTCGCGGGAATTCTGGTCAAGAAGCTTGAGTCCTTGCAACAAGCTCTCCTCATGTTGAGCCGGTAAGACGTCAGAAGCTGGCCGTAGTGCCTTATCTGCATGGAATTTCCCACAACTTGAAAAAGGTTGGAGAGTGGGCCAATGTTAAAGTGGTGTTTTCTGCCCCGAAAAAGCTCTCATACTTGTGTATGAAAGTTGTTTCACGTGCAAAAGCGGGATGCTCTAAAAAGCACTTACCATTGTTTGTCACATGCGCGCAGTTTGTAATCTATCAGACACCTCTTTCATGCGGTAAACACTACATAGGACAAACTGGCAGGTGTATTAATGACCGGCTCCGCGAACACGCTTGCAACGTAAAAAATGGTCGAGATGGTTTTTTGGCATTACATTGCAGCACGTGTGGTTGCAAACTGTTACGCACAAGGAGGACCAGGACGTATACGACTGAAGGGGGCCGTTTATTTTGGTCGCGAAGAGAAGCGCCGGAGCGGCCAACAGGTTGATGATCGCAGTGTCGTCGTCTTCTTTTCTTCCTCCAGCTTGGGGCAGCCAGCATGTTCACCCATCTTTGTTTTCTTCTAAGGCATGCGTAACATTCCTCCTCTCGCAGACGAAGCGCGCCGGGCGAGGTAACCGATTCACCTTGGTGTGTACAACTTCAGTCGAGCGACATGGACTGCTTGGGTTTTAGCGGCTCTTCTACCACTTCTCGTGAGGCGAGGTATTGTGTATAAGACTTCCGTGATTTTGTCGAGAACGACAAACGGTCCGCCGTATGTGGCCAAGAACTTTCGGCATAACCCGCGTCTTCGTACCGGAGTCCACAGCCACACTAAATCACCTGGATGGTAAGTTACAGGCCGGTGGCGGACGTCATAGCGTACCTTCGATTTTTCTTGTGATGCCAAAGTGCGTAGACGAGCAATACGACGCGCTTCTTCTGCAAGGCAGAGGATTTCGGTGATTGAGAGGTTCTCGTGCGCCGAGAATGGCAAAACTATGTCGAGTGTGTGCCGTGGTGGTCGTGCGTACATCAAAAAAAAGGGGCTATAGCCTGTTGTCTCGTGCTTAGCGGTGTTGAACGCGTACGTTTTAAATGGTAGCGCGTCATCCCAGTTCTTGTGATCGGATGCCACATACATAGAGAGCATGTTTACAATTGTTCGGTTGGTGCGCTCCGTGAGCCCATTTGTTTGCGGATGGTATGGCGACGAGTGACGAAGGAAGGACTCACTCAATCGAAGCAGCTCTTCTACTATGTCTGCCGTAAATTGTCGCCCACGATCACTGATGATCACGTGAGGTGGGCCATGTCGGAGGATAACGTGCTGCAGCAGGAACCCAGAGACGTCGCTGGCAGTTGCGGTTGGTATGGCCGCCGTTTCGCAGTAGCGCGTGAGGTAATCGACACATACAATTATCCAGCGATTATTCTTAGCCGACTTTAAAAAAGGGCCCATGAGGTCAATGCCCACCTTTTGGAAAGGTGTGCTTGAAATTGGCAAGGGCTGTAGAAGACCAGCCGGAGCAGTAGACGGGCATTTGTGGCGTTGACACTGCGTGCAGCTGGCTACATACGCCTCGACTGACTGTCGCATTCCTGGCCAATAAAAGCGTTCCTTATCACGGTAAAGCGTCCGCGCAGAACCTAAATGTCCGGACGTAGGATCGTCGTAAATAGCATCTAAAATCGCTGTCCGAAGGGTTTCTGACACTACCAGGAGAAAACATGCGCCAGTGCAGGAAAAGTTCTTCTTATATAGGAGTCCGCTGCGTACACAGAAATGGCATGCCGTAGGAGCTGTGAAAGGCGATGATAGCCTGGTGTCCTTTCGCTGTTCATCTTTCAAAGTACTGAGGTCGGGAAACTTTGGTGACACAGAAGCTACGAGGTGATCGAGGTCATCGGCGTCACACTCTGTAGTGCTCAGTGGCATGCGCGAAAAACGTCGGCGTGTCGTCGACCACTTTTGTACGAGACCATGAAGTTATACTCTTGGAGCCGAAGGGCGCAGCGTGCTAGACGGCCGCAAGGATCCCGAAGGTTGACGAGCCAACAAAATGACTGGTGGTCAGTGACGACTGTAAAAGGGCGTCTGTATAAGTAAGACCGAAACCGCTGAATCGCAAATATTACCGCGAGGCATTCTTGTTCTGTGACAGTGTGATTCTGCTCGGGCCTACTCAAGGAGCGACTTGCGTATGCAATCACGTGCTCGCGGTTACCATAGCGTTGAACTAGGACGGCACCAATTCCGATTCCGCTGGCATCTGTGTGCAGTTCGGTTGGAGCTGACGGGTTTAAGTGTTGAAGAACAGGCGCGACGTCAGCAGGAACTTCAGTTCACGAAAAGAGGAGTCACAGTCTGGAGTCCACTCAAAGGGAGTATTCTTCCGTAGCAAACATGTCAGCGGATACGCGACATCGGCAAATTTAGGTATAAAGCGGCAAAAATAGGAGCAAAGCCCCAAAAAACTGCGGAGCTCCTTCACAGAGAGCGGCACACTGAATGTTTCAACGGCTGCTGTCTTCAGGGGATCTGGACGGATGCCCTCCTGATCGACTAGGTGCCCGAGAACAAGGGTTTGTTGGTCTCCGAAGTGGCATTTATTCGAGTTAAGAACAAGGCCAGCGTTTCTTATGCAAGTCAGTACAGTATCCAGACGTGAATTGTGTTCGTTGAAGGTGCGGCCAAAGATGACGACGTCGTCGGGATAGCACATGCAAATGCTCCACTTCAGCCACGAAGAACAGTGTCCATAAATCGCTCGAACGTCACCGGCGCGTTGCACAGTCCAAATGGCATCACGTTGAATTCAAAAAGGCCGTCAAGGTTTACAAAGGCTGTCTTTTCTTTATCTTCGAATGCATGGAAATTTGCCAGTAGCCCGATCTTAAATCTACAGAGGAAAAGTAAGAGGCCGAATGCAGACAGTCTATGGCATCATCAATACGTGGAAGTGGGTACACGTCTTTTTTTGTTACAGCGTTCAATCGGCGATAGTCGACGCAAAATCTCCAGGATCCGTCTTTCTTTTCAACGAGAATTACTGGAGCTGCCCATGGACTTACCGACTCTTGAATGATACCGTTTTCAATCATTTCGTTCACCTGCTGATTAATAATCCGCCGCTCGGATGGTGAAACACGGTGTGGCTTTTGTCTAATCGGATTGGCCAAACCCGTGTTGATAGTGTGACATGTCCGAGAAGCAGGGATTAGGGGCGCTTTGTCTTTCTGCGCAAAGTCGAACGCAGAGACGTGCTTCGAAAGTACATTGACCAATGTTCGGCGTTCATTTGTGCTCAGCGACTTATTCACCATTGACAGAAGAGCCGTTTAAAAACTGTGACTACGATGCTCTTCCGGCGCATCTCTAAGCTCGGTCACCAGTAAGGCCTCGTGTTGTCCACTGACGACGGCGAACTTTAGACCATCTGGTAACATCATGGGTTCTGTAAAGCAATTGACAGTCCATAAACCAGCACGTCCACGTCTGATCGACACCACACAATGCGGGATCAACACATTCTTTTACATGCAGTTGTTGTACACTGGTTCTACGTTGTCATCAAAGTTGGTGGAATAGCTGCCGCTGCAACCAACAGGTACACGAACGGTTGATAACGGTGGTATGATAGTGTCTCCACAGACACACAATGCCGTCTCACCATCCACAGGGTTTTCCAAGAGTGCTGGCGGAACGTGATCACTCAAGACTATTGTCCCTGTGCGGCAGTCGACCGTCGCACCACACTCCCTCAAAAAGTCCATACCCAAAATAACCTCATAAGTCGCCTGCGGAATAATCACGAACTCCGTTGGGATAACGCGGCCTCCGATAAATACGTCAGATTGACACACGCCAACAGGATGCAGTGCCTCACCACTCACTCCGCAAAACTTCGCAGCTTGATTTCACTTAAATAAAACCTTCCGCCCCAAGGTATCTTTAAAACGCGCACTCATGACCGAAATGGTTGCCCCCGTATCCACCAAAGCCATCACAGGCACATCGTCAACAAAAACACGTACTTTGTTCTTGAGCATCAACACAGGAGGTATTTCTGCTATTAGCACGTCTCCGGTGACCTGACCTCTATCGGCCGCGCTTGCTAGTTTTCCGTTGGCAAAGGAGACGTGTTGCGACACCGTGGTGAAGGAGAACGGGGAACACGAGACGGTGGAGGCGTCAAGCACCTGTTAGATGTAGGGGAGTGGTTCCGGAAGCTGCGTGTCCAGTAGTCGTCGCGAGGCAGCAGGTGTGTTGCCTTGGGGTCGTCGTACGGTCGATCAGACGATGGTGTGAAGTGTTGTGGTGGGCCATAGTACGTTGCTCACGGGTCATCGCAAAGTCGTTCTGAAGGCCGTACAAAGTGCGGTGGGTAGCCATACCGTGGGGCTACACGTCGACGGTTGCAAAATTGCGAAATATGTCCTGGTACACCACAGGAGTAGCAAACTGTGAGAGGTTGAAACTCTCTTTGTTCATCGATGAATCGAATATCGTCTTCCCTGGCGGAGTGGGTCGGTTCGTTCCGTATATCATAGGGATAGACCAGGCGTCGCGAAGAAGGCAGACGCTGGGGGCGTCGGTCATGACGAGGAGCTGGCAAGCGTGGTGCTCTTCTTGGCTGTAGGGGTGCGCTGTACTCAACAGCTGCTGCACTAACCATCGATTGCCAAGGGGTCGTAGAAGGCTGCGGCGCAGTCACAGCCTCACCTGGCACATATACCGAATGTTGGTCGTTTACAGAATGGTGATCAACTGCTGAATGCGTCTGTTCTCTATAGTGAAAAAGTTCTTCGCGAACAATCTCTCGAATCGTCGAGGACAGGTCTGGGCAGGTGTTCGTGTCGATGCTGGCAACCATTGTAACATTTGTGAGCCGGCCGAACTTTGGAGCAATCCTGCGCATTTTCAGCTGTTCGAAAGTTCGGCAATGCCGAATCACGTCAGACACCGAGCTCAGGTGCTCTTTTCTGATGAGAAAATTATATACATCTTCGGCTATGCCTTTCAGCAAATGTCATACTTTGTCGTCTTCTGACATCTGATCATTGACCACCTTGCAGAGCTTCAGCACATCCTCTATATACGTGGTACATGTATCACCTGGAAGCTGCGCGCGTTGAGAGAATGTCTGCTCTGCACGCTTCCTTTTGACGCTCGAGTCGCCGAAACACGCTTTCAGCTCTGCAACAAAAACGTCCCACGTCGTCAGTGTGTCTTCGTGGTTTTCGTACCACACGAGCGCAGTATCCGTAAGGCAAAAGACCGCATTGCTGAGCTGAGCGGCGGTATCCCAGCCGTTAGACTTGCTGACTCGCTTGTACTGGACAAGCCACGCATCGACATCCTCTCCTGATTTTCCTCCCAAAGGGCGCGGGACTCGGTAGTAGGGCACGGAACCCATTGGAGTTGACCTTGAAGCGTTAAATGGCTGATCTTCGGCCATTACGACCGGCGCAGGCGGAAGTCCGGCAAGGCGGCGGCTGCGGCGTAGTCCAGGTAGTGTAGCTCCCGTCGTTGGGCTTGTCTTACACAGCACCTCCACCAATCTGTTACGCACAAGGAGGACCAGGACGTATACGACTGAAGGGGGCCGTTTATTTTGGTCGCGAAGAGAAGCGCCGGAGCGGCCAACAGGTTGATGATCGCAGTGTCGTCATCTTCTTTTTTTCCTCCAGCTTGGGGCAGCCAGCATGTTCACCCATCTTCGTTTGCTTCCAAGGCATGCGTAACGCAAACCACTATTTCATGGTACGGTAATCATAGGAAAAAACAGAAATAAAGTGACAAGGGAGGTTATTGAAGCAGAAAGGATTAGTAGATTAGGGCTGAACTGCGTCAGCAATCCTTCTCTCGGTCTTTGTAAAAAAGAATTGTTGTTTTTGAGATCATGTTTTTAGCGCATGGCAATAGAGGGCTTTTCATCTGTTTGTCTGCTGTTTTCGAATTTCATGAGCATATATATGTACGCTCCTTGAAAAAAAAATTTGTTGGAAGTCAGCGCTCCCTTCTGTCCCTTCACCTGTCCTATGTTTTAAAACGCACTACGTCGATTAAGTATGTCTTACCAACATGCCCAACTTTATACTCTAGTCGTTCTTGGAAGTTTCTCTTGATCTTTGAAACAGTCCGGTCATCAAAAAAAGACATGCCTGGGCTGACGCACTGCCGCTATTTATGTTGACAATCTCCTTATACAATTAAAGAGGCCACCTTAGAATAGGTGACAGGGCTGGTAAAAAGCTCCCAGGCAACTATTCCACGTATGCCTATGGCAGCGGGGCTTGAGATCACCTAACCAGCTCTGTACGTAAAAATAGTTTTCGTAACTCACGCATGGTATACTGCCATTCATTAACGAGACTCCACAAGAGGATAGTGGACGACACAGGATCAGGGGAGACAGTCTGTACCAAAAAGCATTGCATTTCCTATTCAATACTCCCTACAAAGACTGCCAGTTCGTACCACCATGCGAGGGAGCCCGCTCAATTTTTCATGTTCATTATGAACTGCCTGTCCCGAAGCATCAATTCGACAACGCTTCTTCTGGTTATACAATTGACAAAAAAACTAATATGGTCCGTAAAAAGCAGGAAAGGTAGCAAACATTCTTTTATTGAACAAATACTGACTTCGCGCACGGCCCGTCGGTGTGCGGGCGCAGGCCCTGAATACAGTGGCTACAAGTTCTAGATAATGCTTACCGCATAAACGACGTTAGCATTCTAAGTGCACAGTGGATATGAGGGCGATATTTAAAAAAATGCAGCAGCGTAAGGTGGCAACCTTTGTCAAAAAGAGGAAACGAAAAGAAGCTCGATGAAACATGCGCTCCGACCGCATTATACAGATCTTTCCGCAAACAGCTAGACGAAGGCTTCCACCGCGTGTGAAATGAAACCGGAATACCACTAGCGCAATGATAACGATATTATCAGTCCTATAAGCAGAAGTTTGCGGGGTGAAAAACAAACCACAAAGAGAAGGTAAAATATGCGACCAAATAAAATATTCTTCTCCGGAGGTGCCTTCAAACAGCAGTGCCGGAAGGTGGACAAGGAAGAGATTCAACACAGTTGAAAACACAGCTTGTCACTTCATCTATGGGCGACGACGCTCAATCCCTTAGTGTCGTAAGAGCGGGAACAAGGCGTACGACCAGCCACTCCGGAGAGTTTGAGTAAGGTAAAGTATTGAACATGAAAAAAAAGAAAATGGGAACAATACGAAACGCCGCGCGACACGTGTTGGCGCATTGCCCCCTCGTGCACGCGAATCTTTGGCCCAACTTGATGAAAGTTTATCTGCGAGATTATCTAGTCACAAAAATAGAGACATGGGAATAAGTGATTTATAGATATTACCGCACCTTTGATTTATTTGAATTTGAAACACACGTGCTTCACTTATAGATATTAAAGCATTTAGTTTGTGCAAAGCGAGAAATAGCGTAAGAAAAACAGAACAAGGTACAATGAAACTGAAGTATGAAGGAAGTGACTGACGCACAATATGAGGAGCCACAGATTTTTCGATGAGACACTTATAAAGCCAATTTATTATTCCTGTCATTTGTCTTACGCTACCGCTTAAGGAACTTCCCTGCAATTTTCTTAAGCCTCTATCTCATGGAGCGCATATGCACACTCCTCAACAGCCTAATGTATTAGCAGGCTTTCGCATTGGACATGCTTTGCTCTCTAAAACTTTTCCTCTTTCATAGAGTGCGCAATGGTCTCGTTAATCGTTTGCGCTGCCAAACGCTGAAGATATAATAAAAACACCGGCGCACACAGCACCGCTTCAAACATTTTTCTATGTTCGTGCATTTGACGGTACCATATTGAGCCCTTCCGTTGTGGTTTCTGTGGTTGAATTAACTATATTCTGGTCCACAGAACACGCTTTGCTCTTTGTAAATCGCAGACGTGTGCAGTGGACCTTTGACTTTCTGGTGCAGTTTACAAATCTGCGCACATTTACCACTTATCTCTCTCTGTCTTCGTCTCTCGGACAGCTGTAGTTCTTTGTATATCTTTTTTGTAGACGACATGTCAACCACACAGTAGACAAATCTTTTTCTTTTTTTCTTCCTCATTTCGTTTCTGATGGTAATCACAAGCAAAACACAAACACACACGTCTGGTGATATCCGTTTTCAGAAAGACTAATTTCTCCGCTCTTATTGTTCGCTGCGCCCTTCAATAGTGTTTAGAAGCAAAATTTTCCTTAGCGAATCAACTTTCTCTCGAGCGTATCTATCTATCTATCTATCTATCTATCTATCTATCTATCTATCTATCTATCTATCTATCTATCTATCTATCTATCTATCTATCTATCTATCTATCTATCTATCTATCTATCTATCTATCTATCTATCTATCTATCTATCTATCTATCTATCTAACCAGCCACGCCAACGTGTGGGTGCTCTCGTGGTCCCCTCCTTACTTGGTATTGGCCAAAATTAGCGTAGACTTTTCTGAAGGTAGAAAGATGACTACATGGTCATGACATGAATACCAAAAAAATTTGGGCGTGCGCGTCACGAAAACCTTCACTCCTGTCATGTGTGGCACATATCTACGAGACATATAACAGGGGTATATGCCACATGCGGCACACAGTTATTATCGGCATAGAAAGTGCAAGAACAGATAAGCAAGGAAGCGTGAAGAAACTGAGGGATCAGTCGCGTTGACCTGATAAATGCCAAGAATAAAAATTAGGGGACCCTTTAGCTTCGCTTTCAAGAGTTGAACGCGAAAGCGAAATCCGGGCACTAGTGCGCCCTTATCCCGCCAAGTGCATGCTTATTTATATGTTTTGTCACACACACACACACACACACGCACACACACACACACACACACACACACACACACACACACACACACACACACACACACACACACAGTAGATTGTACCAGCGCGCGCGCACGAATGGTACATGCAGGTTTTTTATCAAAAGAAAGAATCGCATGGCTTCCAAGATATACACCGCGCGCTCGCCAACAATAGTTTCACAATGCCTCACAGATAGCAGCATATTATCTAGCATTTGCTGCTTGCTTGATCAACGCCTCTAAAAAAGCATGATATGTATTCCGCTAGATTGACACAGTTGTCCATTTTGAGAGCTGTTCGAAAGTGACTGTGTGTTTTTAGCGACGATGGATGCACTATCCCAGTCTTTCCCGACGTAGTTTGATGGCCTCCCAGAATGCGCCTACAAATCACCAAATGGGCTCGCTTTCATCGTGAAATCTGTCGAACAAAATGCGTTAAAGGCACTCCTTCAGCTACATAGCATTTATGCAGTGTTCTTTTGTGAAGCAGCTGCAGGTAGCATCGTAGCTTTGTGGTAGGACATCTGCTTGCCACAAAGATGGCCCGGGCTCGATCCAGAATGACACCGAAAAGTTTATTCTTTATTTTATTTGCTTCTTTTTGGAATTTTTACTCACGGACGAGGTTTCGCTCATAAGCAACAGTGCAAACGCCGACAGCGGAATTTCTGTGACACGAGCTCTTTGAAGCTTTAAAAGAAAGAGCCTAGCGGGAATCTAACCCAGGCAATATACGCAGCAGTCAAGTATTGAGCTACAGATTCACGCCCTCAAACTGCTTTTGAAAAACACCTTAGGCGCAAAAAAATGTGTGTACAAGATTGATTGCCATCTCACGGCTGGCTTTATAAGTTAATAGCATTGTACGAAACATTACAAGTGATCCTGTGATACAGACGTCATGTCGATTAATTGTCAATTTTGCTTCTATGTCTCCGTTTTCATAACACTCGTATAAACATTACACATGCACTCAAAAGAATCAGAAAGTTACATTCAAGCGCTGTTAAAAATAAAGCCACATAATAGAAAAATTATACACATATAATTTTCAGCGTCACAATAATAGTGTCAATCACACCACAGCATGCCCCCCTTCTTTTCAATAAAGTGACGTCTGCACTTTAACACAAGTGCTGAACTTACTTAGACGATAAGCTACTGACTAAATGTCAATTAAGTCAGCCCAATTGTTAAGCATATGATGAGCATACTACTCCATTTCAAAAGCACACGTGAATTCTCCTCTTGAGCCTTACTATACAGAGCTATTTGCTGACTCTTCTCATAAAGATGGTAGTCACGTAGCAGAGATTCGGCCTAATTTTTTCATGGGGGCTCTTGCTAAGCTAGGTCAATATTTGTCATGTTAGGGAAACATTAGTGTTTGCACGCTATAGCAAGATAAGGCTTGGTTTTCTTTCAATACAACGACAGGAAAAAAGCTAAATGCTCGTATAAAATTTGCTGCAACCATGTAGACGCAATAGAAAATTGTGTTTCTTGTATTGCGTCTTTCCTTGGTCTGAAATAAAACGGGCAGTGGCGCTTCGTATAATTTTAAGAAAACCGAAAGGTTGGGTTCTTGACGCAGTTTTCTGGAGCACTGCGCAGTGAAGGTGCACACCTAAGTACAAAGAGCTTCACGCAGAAACGCGATGGCTGCCTGTTGATTAGCGCTGCAAAAGTAGCGTGGAATCGTGCTTGCTCTCTCTCTATCTCTCTCTGTTTTCCTTCCTGAAATCACCTGATATTGTATAACAAGCGTGCTGGCATGGGTAGACTTGATGTTCCATTCATAACGGGCACCTTGTCTGATGTTAGCGCATCTTTGATTGATTTGTGGGGTTTATCGTCCCAAAGCCACCATATGATTATGAGAGACGCCGTAGTGGAGGGCTCCGGAAAATTTGACCACCTGGGGTTCTTTAACGTGCACCCAAATCTGAGCACACGGGCCTCGACATTTCCGCCTCCATCGGAAATGCAGCCGCCGCAGCCGGGATTTGAACCCGCGACCTGCGGGTCAGCAGCCGAGTACCTTAGCTACTAGACCACCGCGGCGGGGCTGTTAGTGCATCTTTGCAAGTGGAGCACATCCTCAAGTTACTGTATTTTCTGTTACTGCTATTCGTACCGAATTCTTGTTGGTGCAAAACACGTGGGTTCATTGCCACGCCACGCGTGAGCACTGGGGTTCATCGCGCGTCTGCAGAATGTCGTGCCCCGATGCCATGACGTGGTTGCTGAGAGTGTGTAAGGGGGAGTGGCCACAGCCTTTTACACAGCCACTTACACAGGCCGGAACACACTAGCACTAGAGCTCGTTCTGGCAGTGCTTGGACCAGCAGTTGCACATTCTCAGCAAGGAGGGTTACGCACACTGAATTGAGCTCGACCTTAAGCTGCTTCCGCATCTCATAAACGTCGTCTGCTCAGGGGTAAAACTAGCTGTAAAGAATGCACCGCCACAGTTGTATGCTTTGTGCGGAGAAGAGAACTTTCAGATGATCGAAAAAAAGAAGGAAACTCTACACTTGCTTCCTAATTTATATAGGGTTCGGGGGGCTGACACCCCTTGTAGAGTTTGCGCCACATGACGCACGTGTCTCGCACAGAAGCCGTATTTCGGCGTCACAACTATTGAGCGGTGGGTGGCGTTGTGTTCGCGAGCGTTGATCACCGCTATCATCATCATCATGGTTAGAATGGAAGCGCCGGCGGTGACCCTTGGCGGCAAGCCTTGGCGGCGGCAAGCGCGAATCGGGCGAGTATCTTCGGCTAGGGGCGTTTGGCGCGAACGGATGTCTGTCACAGTGGGACTTCGGTGCACGGCATCGCGGGCTGTCTGCCGGGGGCCCTTGTGTTGAGTCAGGCGTTGGCAACACCGGATCTTTGGTTATGTTGTTGAGTGTTGTTTATTATTGTGTAAGGATGTCTTGGCGAGTTCATCGCAATTGGTATATAATAATTCGGCTGAAGATATTGTCGGTGAAAAAGTAGTTACATAAAAATGTGTTGTTAGGTTTGTTCCGTGCGCGTCTGCTAAGTCCATTCACTCCAAGAGCGTGGTCGCACTCCCCACCTTCAGACCCCACGATGTAAAATACTTAAATTCACATATGCCAAGTGCATTTAGATTGCGAAAAGATATCGACAAGAAGCCTGGGTGTTGGTCAGTTGTAAGAAAAAAGGCTGACAAGGCGAAGCGGTGAAGAGTAGAAAATGCAGCGTACTCAGTAGAGACGATGTCGGCCACGTCATAATTTCGGAGGTATGAGCATAGGTAGGCAAACTCTGTCATGAATCGACTAACGTGGACTCATTCAGACAAAGATAGAGCCATGTGTCTGAGTATGAATGAGTCAGGGTGAGTATTATTTTTGTGAATCTGAGTACTACTGAGCCAAGTACACGAAAATATTCATGCGTTTGAGACCAGCTAAGAAAAATATTGGTGTATATTATGAGTACATGTGAGTCCAAAGCTGGAGATATACTTGTTGAGTGGGTTAGCCTCCCTGACTTTCTCCACAATTTCTCTCTCTCTCTCTTTGAGTGAGTTGCACATTTTGTTTGCCAACACATGATGCTATCAACTAGTCTTTAATATTAGTATGAGCCTTGCCTGAATTCACATGTATACTCAAGTATACTCGCACGTACTTCAACTTAGTATCGTTCTTACAATATATGAACATTCAATGAACGCAGGTTTGTAATACGTAGTGGGTTGCCTGAACTCTTCCTTGGCAACTCTGTCAAGAATGTTTTTGATAAATATATCTAATGTGGTCATCTCTATTGAGGAAAAAATTGTCCTTGCTGTTTGCAAGCATTTATTAGTGTTCGAAGGTACTATATCAAAACGAGGCATCAATAAGAGCGCAATTTAAGTGAGATAATAGCACCACAGACATTTATATCATGAATAAAAAAGCCACCAGGCCATCGCGCAATGCACAGCACTGCCACAGCGAAAGTTGAAACAGTGGTCTTTCAGAGCTTTTCTACACTACTTTGGTAACTGCTGCAAGCACTCTTACAGAGTAACCACTACACCATGAAACATTGTGTAGTAGGCAGGCATGCGCTATGCCATCCGTCATTTTTGCGAGAAGCGTGGTACCCGCTACATATTTGCGAGGAACATTGTGCAACTTTCCCGTCTTGTGAAGGACGACGATGGGTAAATATGCCAGAAGCTTTTTCTCCACACTGCCCCACAGTGGGTATCCGCCGCAGTAATGGGTGAACAATATGAAGCTTTTGTAAACGGTTGGAGCACTTGACGACCCAATCGTTGCGCAATTAGCATTGTGTAACACCTGGTTGTTCTTTTGCTCTTTTAAAAAGCTTTATTGCTCTTCTAAGACGCAGGATACCAGGGTACGCATCCCATTGTGTCCTGAATGTTTTCTTTCTATTCCTGAAATTTCTTTTTTCTTTCGTGCGATAGTGATTACGGACACCAGCGGCGGAAAAACTACGGCGCCGCACTAGACGCGTGTTGTGATATCATAAGAAGTGTCACTGTAACAAGCTGTATCTAGGCTGGCAGTCTCATGAGTCGACTCAATCCGACTCACTCTAACTCGGATTCGGCAGTGAGTCATAGTTCGAGGGAGTTCAGGAGAACAAAAGTTTCGTGTGAGCCCGACTGAGTTCAGCTCAGAAAATGTTTGGTGAGCCCGAGTTAGAGCAAAGGAAGAAAAATATATTTTAAGAGAAATTCTGAGAGCACTTGTCATTTTTTGCGGACCTAAGCATATAAGAATGACAAAAAATAAAATACTAGAATGACCTCGTTCTTAGCACACTTGCTGCTTGTACAGATGTGCTGGTCCCGAAAGCTAACTACGTTTTGTTATTCCAGTGGCACTTAGATACAGAAAGCACGACCCATTATCAGTCACAGCAACGAAGTATACAAGCAAATAAGTGAGCGCATTCTGAACGCAGGCGAGTGTTGTATCCACAAAATAGAATCGTGACGTAATATACCTGCGAGCACACATCTAAAGCGAAATGTGACACGGGAGAATGATGACATACGTTAAAATCAGTGAATCTGCATGACCAATATAAAAGAGCCTATCAACTATACCTAACAATAAACGCATTTGCTAAGCACGTTTTTATACACAGTAACTACCTTCGGCTGGAAAGATTAAATTTTGCACTCTAATAAAAAACAAAAGTCATTCGGAAGACCCTACAAAATAGAACTAGCCTTCCAGAAAGTAATACGTCAATAACAAAATAAGCACAAAAAAAACGACTTTTTTCATTCTACGATGCTAGAGTATCCAATCTAACTTCCAGCAGGATCAAAGCGAAAAAAAAATGGACCTGTAGGAAAAAATATACAATTCAGAAATTAGGAAATAAACTTATTGTAGAAAAACACGCTCTTTTTGCTGACACTCACTTCAGTCCAGCTTCAGAAAACCAGTGGAAGGTCTCATTCAAACACCTCTTGTCATTTTTCTTTGCAATCGTTGCTCTGCCAGCTACTACATGTAGGAGGAAAGTGAGACAACATGGTTCGTGAGCTTTGCTCATGGGCAAAGTGGGTTTCATTTAAAACAGCTCTGCTGAAGCTCTACCATGATGTTTTGGACATTGAAGAAAGTTGGCCCATTCTTGAGCACACTGTTGGCTTAGTCTTTTGAAGGAAGCAAGATTGAAGCCAATTATTTTAAAAGATCGGAGCACCGTTCTTGCGCAGAACCAGGAGATCTGAAGCTACGTAGTTTTATGGTGATATAGTCCTTATTTTCTTTAAAAAGCTTTAAGGCCATCATCTTTTTCTGAGGTTTACACCAGAGATTGGAAAGCGAAAAAGGGGCACCACTGCATCTTTTTTGTTTTAGTTCCCGTTTTCGTATTGTTTGCCACAGCAGCTTGCATTCGGATGTGTTCTACTGGATAGCCTTACGAAAGACTATCTGTTGACTCGTTGCTTTCACAGCACCATTGCGAACTGTGCACAAAAGCAGGTTCAGAGGAAATAACTCTGAATAATAATTAACTTTTTCCAACATTCACCCGTACTCTTGTTCTTGTATTTGCACTCTTGCAAAAATAATCCCTTATACAGCAACAGATGGGTACCAGAGATCACTAATTACACGTGGAAGGCAAGTTCTGAAGCATCAACGAATCAACAAATTTGGCCTTCATAGATAGCTTCACACACCTAATTGAAATAAATGATATTGCTCTCAGGTGAAATAGGTAGCTTCTAGCTACAGGTAAAATTTGGCGTACGTCAAGGTTGAGCAACATAGCGGCTACTGCAACATCTGCCCTCCAACATAGCTGGTTCAAGATTCATGCTAAAAAGGGTGGAGACGAGCTCCCCACTGCATGGCAAGCTAAACTATAGCGGAGTAGCTCCAATAATGGCATTAAACGCAGCATGCATGCCGTACCACGAAATTGAACGAAGTGCTGGAACACCCCGAGCATAGAGGTTACCAGGCTCCGGTGTTCATTCTATGGCCGATGATAATTAGGATTTACTGTTAGTCGATCGCACGAGCGCTAACAGAAGAAGAAATGTTGCACAAACCTCCAAGATGCCGGCTGTTTCGGAGGGATGGTTCTGATTGATCGGGGATTGGAGGTGAGATTGTTACACGTGTGCTAGGCCTCTCCGCATGGCCAAAAGGTTTGAGTTGTGAATGTGGCGGGCCGAGAATAACAGAGTTGCACTTTCTCACCAAACAAGATTAAGGGGCCAGAAGAGCACCACCTTGGCAGATGGCCCGGGGAAACGGGAGTAAGCGAACAGGTACGAGAGGGCTCCGCCCTTGAGTAAGCACTCAGCTCTGAGATTGACGCATCTATCTATCGCTCAGCCTCACCATCTGTCATCCTCTACGCTGTTTTTTTTTTTATTTTTACGCGGGTACAGTGAATGGGATAAAGAAAACAGACCGGTATTTCAGTGTTGTACAGTAGCTGTTGAGAAGCTGGCCCGGCTGTTCTGGGGCCGAATTCACAAAGCTTTCTTTTTGGCTACGCATTTTCTTAGCCAAAAATTCTCTTATCTGGAGGGATTACTATAGCGCGGGTATGAATTTCACTTATTCGGCACTTACGAGGACAAGGAGGACACACGATAGCCGATGAAACGACAAGGAAAGAAAGAAGTGTGTGCCGATAATCTCAAGGTAGCACGCAAGGCGTCTAGCCTCGAGAGTATACGATGATAGCCAATGATTTTGCTGCATCTAAGTTTCAGTTCCGCGAGCGTCTGCTACAGCGCTTGCAGGATGCCGCGTACGTTGTAATAGACGTTTTGGTGGGCTGTGCAAAGCCAAGCACTCACCTTTAATCAACAACTGTAGCTAAAAAAATAATTGCTCGATGGCCTTAAGCCACCGAGCAATCCATGCACTATCTCGCCAAGTACAAGTAAACAACACTCCAGGTGCACCACATAAATGAAACCACACATAAATCGATGCATGCAATGTTTTAAAATGTGCCTCGAATGCCTTCCCCTATTTAACGCGACCAGTTACCTTACATCTCATTGAAGCTGCGCTGCTACTTAACTAATTCGGTGCAATCTAGCCCGGTATAGTGGTGAACGTAAGGGTGTTTTGTACCTATAGTCAAAGGTAGCCTTTGTTACAATATTCTTATTACAAGACACGTGAGCGACTTTGGTGCCTGCAGACGAATTGTGCGGAAATAGATAGCAGCAGTAATCAAATGAAATTGTGAGCGCGATTTCGCTGGTTCCATGCACCGCAGCATGTTTATAAAGTCGGAATGCGAGAACGTGCATACGCTTACGCTTAGGTATATGTCTACGTAAAATGAGGGAGACTCGTCGAGAGGTGTCTCAGTGCTAATGCTTTTCACAAAACACGGTGCAAATATTTCGTCCAGCGTTGTTTGAGTGCGCAAACAAAGCAAGGGACGTGTATACGAGTCTTGAGGTCGAGAGACGTTATCACACGTGCGAAAAGGATGAAAAGAGAGAGAGAGAGACTGTCGTTTCGGCTTCGCGAAAGCTTGAAATTGACAGATAATAAAGACAATTTTCTGGCCCAGCATACGTCAGGGAAAGTCTCCGCAAAGCAGCGTCAGATGCTCGGAGAGCATAAAAAAGTGGAGTACGCGTTATGTGAGAGTGACAGCCACTCAGAAAGCGAGATGAAGTGTGACGGTCCTTAGATGTGAGAATCAATGCTAATTAGAAGAGTTGAGTTAATGAGCCAAAACTTTCCTAAATAACGATAATGGAAGCAAACTGAGCATTCATCTAGTGAAAGTGACACTAGTGACAGTGAACTTATAATAGTTGATTAGCGTTGTCACAGGCCGATATATATTTTTATTTTCTCATTTATATTTGGCAAACTATGAGAAGGTACCCTACGTTAGAGCCGGCTATCCCAACGTCATGATAGTAATGTACAAGAATAAATAGCGTACGGTTATACATTCACACGTGGCGGTTTTTATCTTCTAGTAACCTTGGGCAAACGCATTCTAACTATTTTTTCTATATTTGACAAAGTTTCACCAGTCGTTCTTGCATTTGGCTTCATTCGAAGGAATGACGATATATCAGCAATAGGGCGAATGCAAGCACTGCTGCAGTGGACAAGTGGTTACAGCGCTCAACTACAATCTAGGAGGTACTTGGTTCGATTCGCAAAATCACTGAGCACATTTTTTTCAAGAGGTTGCCCGGCCTGACATTATGCGTAGTGGCGCGTACTAATTTTTTGAGAAGTAGGCTTCCGCACTTGCTTCTTTCACTCCCCTTTTGTTCCAAAAGCGCTGTACTGTGCTCCTTCAAAAATTAAACAATTCAGGGTTCATAATTTTCTCCTCCATCCTCTCTTATCGCAAAAGTGTCCAGTGCAGATGAAAGGTGCATGGACAAAATTCATGTATTCAGCTTGACTAGGTTTGTGACATTAATTGTAATTGCGAACCGGTATCACAGTATGCATAAATATCACACACATATACAAACACGGGTGATAGCTTGCTTATTCTGATTAAAATTGAAAGGTTGAAATCGACATATTCAACCAACGCAATGTGTACGAGATATGCCATGTAGAGTAGCTATGCTCGAAACTAATCTTCGCAGGTTCGTTCCATTTTACCCAATTTCTTGCCCATGACTGTAGGTTGGTAAATGAAACAACTTCTTCGAACACACATATTCTGTGTAAGATTACATATATTTTTATGCAGTACAAAACAAATTGAAATGTATAATGGCTCAAAAGAGAAATAACTAGAAACAAATTCAGCCAAATCATTACCAAACTTACTCACCATTGATAAAGCGATTCTCATTTAAAAGATACATTTATACATGCATACATAAATACATACATACATACATACATACATACATACATACATACATACATACATACATACATACATACATATACGCACACACTCAAACATATGTACACCCATACATACATACATACACACACTCAGGTGTAAATATTAAAATGAATGGCTATAAAACCACAATTCTAATACAGTCATTTTGAATATACTACAGAAAGTAACTATACTACAGAAAGTAAATATACTACAGAAAGAAATCCACCGGCACTGTTATGTCTGAACACGGTGTTTCTCGAACCATCTTGCAAGAGCTTGATGCATAGTTTTCCGCTGCTGCCCAGTGACAAGAAGTTTTTATAAAAAACACAAGAATAAAGCCCTTGAAAATGTCATGCTAAAAAAAGGGCTGTGCATCAATATTTTGTACATGTCTGCAATATCACTCTGTTTATTTACATAGCTTGGCTCATTCACAACCCACTAACAAAGCATGTTAGGACACTTGGGCTGAAAGTGGGCACAGCGCGAGTAAATTCTAGACAATACATGAATAATACAATTATAAGCTACTAAGCTCCTTGGTGCAAACAGTGTTTATATTGACAGCTATAGGTGCCATTTTGTTTCCCCAAAACACTTCTCAAAAGTAGAATCAACTTTATTTAGCTAAAGGTTTCTATTCCTGCGCGTCGTGGTTGCTCAACGGTGGAAGTGACTCTTTCGGCCAAGAAAACAAAGACCAATTATTTTTCCAGTTCGTGAATTCACCCCATGCTAACATTGAGGCAGCTGGTAGGAGTGCTTTTGGAGAGAGGAAACCACCACATTCCCACCAGTTGTGGCCTTGGGTAGCTACTTCACTTGGACAAAAATGATGAAAAACACTCCTCAAGAAGACTTCAAAGTTTGCACACCAACACAGTTCCCATACAGCTGTGTATTAGTCTGCTTGAAAAATATTGAGTTTACTGGTGGGCAAAAACTGTACACTATGTGAGGTGATGCTCCAGTGCACTGAATATATGTCTTGCTGCTGGCCTCAACTGCAATGTTGCTCAGCACATATGTGTAAAATAACAACTAATACTATGCCACTGCAAAGTAATTATGTGTCATTTGCATGAAACAGGGACCACACGAAAAGAACATAACAACATTTGCCTTCACAACGTTCAAAAACTGTAAATAAATTTCCACAGAGTTTTCACAGTTCATCTGAGGATAGTAATATTGGTTGTAAACACATTCTTACTTCCACTAACAAACTATTTTAAGATGCCAGATTCAGTATTAGAGTATACCAGCACTTTTGTAGGGCTAAACAATTGTACAGACACCTAGAAAAACACAAGTGAATGCATGCTATAGCTACATATAAAAATAAATACTTTTATTTCTAGTCCGAGTAGAGCTGCATAGATGATAAGTCACTTGCATTACATTATGAACAAACCTATCCGAGCAAAGTATACATTTAAAAAGTTACACTTACACAGTAGATAAGTAGACTGTTGAAGGACGGACAGACAGTGGGATAATACCCAAGCACTAAAATCTACTGTTAAGATATACTAAAAGTAGTGATGATCCTCTTCCTTCCAAATAAAATAATCCTCATAGATTCACTTCCCAGAGCTTATACACTCATGGCATGATTGGTGCTATACAAATGAGTGTACACTGAAGGATTACATCGACTAAGTACATGATTACTGCATCTATGGCTTTACTTCTTGTACTAAAAAGAATGCAAACACAGTTACCATTGGCCACCATGGATGCTGTGAATTCTGGCATGCAAATGTAGAGGCACACAGGCACTTAACACACATGGTAAAAACTTCAGCTCAAAAATATTTGCCCACTAACACTACAGCAGCCTTTAAATTAGTGTCATTGTTTGGTATCTTCCATGCAAAATTTAAATAATTTCGAATGCAAGCAAAAGAACTGCTGAATAATGCACTGCTAAGAAGTTAAGCAGCAGCTGCTCCTGACATCACATAGTGCTCTTTCTGCTGTTGTAAACTTTGAGCAGAAGAACAGTCACTGGCAGTCCCTTTATACTTGTTGGTCTTCTGTGCTCTGTTCTTGATACACTGTACATGACCGTAGAGCACCGAGCCTCTTGTTACTGCTGGAACTTAGAAAAATACAGATCATTGTTACAACCATGCTACATGCAAGAGTGTATAGTTGTCAATTATGTGCTCATATTTACAGATATTGTATTTTCAGAAGCCAATGACAAGCCTAAACACACACACACACAAACAGTGAAGGCTGAAAATATATTTAACATGATACAAGAGCAAAACCACAATGTTATAGATGAAGGCATGAAACTTCTGACAGGCATAAAAAGCCAATAGAGTTTCTTTTATTTCGACTTTACACTAGGTGCGAGAAGTAGACCACAAATAAGTTCACTAAAAAACACAAGTTAGACTGCATTACAACACAACAGCCAATGTTGATAACTTTAAGGCTGTCTAACATAGCCAGCTCACCATACCGCATATAGGAGCAAATGGGCAGTCTAGAAGACACAAAGAACTTGGGGATTATGAGTGTGCTTGTTACTGACATCTATTATTCTAAATGAAGAAAACCTTTCAAAAATGCACTTCATCAGGAGAAATAATCATACACAACAAACAAAACGGGCTCCTACAGGTGCCACCAACGCTCACCATTATTGTTGATACCAGTGTCTTGCCGGATGGATATGCTGTGTCCTGCACAGAACACCAGAGGAGCGCTCTATGACTTGGATTGCATGTGTGCTAGCTGCATCGCTCTGCTGCTGAAATAGGCTAGCCACTGACAGAGAAATGAGAAGCCATGGCTTTGAAACACACATAACGTCACCTTTAGAGATCAACAATGCATACTTAGGTCAGGTACAATTTGTAGAAAAATATATATCACTATGCAATTGTGGTGAACATGTTCGGCTGAAACACAAGCAACAGCACTGAGAGAGAAAAAACTACATAAGGTAAATAATGCAGTTACTGGCCCTATGTCATCTGAGGCTTCTTCAATAGGTCTTTCTCCTTGCAAGTCATGAACAGCCAGGCAATTTCACACACTTGCTATTTCCTTTCAGAGCACTTGATCCACAGAGGGAGTCACAAGCTCGAGAGCTCAATAAGGAATCAAAGTATTTGTGCTCATTTCAAAGCACAAGCTTTTGAGTCTCAGATTATTGGAGTTTCATTCATAAGCTGCAGGCTTGCAGCTTTCAACATTCTCAATTATCTTGCAATTTAGTTCTATAAATGTTGAATAAGAATTATGTGTAAGAATATTACAGGTATCCACTGAAAGCAACCAAGCTTGGGTTTTCAATTTGTGCACAGTAAGTGGTGTTCACGTAATCGTAAGTATTAAAGAAAAAAACTAACCTTGCAGCCAACCGTTAGGCAGTTTTGTGCCCTCGAAGCTCCCAAGCAGATTGCAGTCCTTCCAGATGAGGCTGTCATGCATGCTTTCACGCCACATCCGCTGAATAATAACAGTCCCAGCAGTGACATAGGCTTGCACAGTTAGACAGAACGTGTCCTTCCTATTTTTGTACAGATGCTGCAAGTAATGATGAGGATTGATGTGCCAGAATGTGCAACCGATGCATCACAGGACCTTAACAAACCAATCTCTGCGATCTGTGAAGAGCCAAAAACGAGATATTTAAAAACAATCATTAAAAGCACTCACTTCTAATACTTATTTGAGGAAGCTATCACTTCGTTAAAGTGACCAAAATCTGCTATAATCCCTTTGAAATAAACTGAAGCCTCATGTAAAATTTACGTACCGCAATATATATGTCCTACTGAAGTATAGTACTACCACAGTGGTAATCGTCTATAGAACTAATTTTCCAAAATAACATAAATTTTTAGGTGCAACCTGGCTCCTGAAAAATAAATTCACATTAACTTTCCAACTATCAAACGTGGTCAATCGACAGGCCCCACCTCATAATCAAACAAAAGCTCACTTGTATCAAATCACAAAAAACTTTTTGTGTATTTGCTCCATAATATATGTATGTATATAACAGTAGTAGTAAATTTTTCATGCTTCAACTTACCATAGAGAAACATTACATCTGATGGGCTTAAAAACTTGCACACGTTATAGAACTGCGTGAATTATAGTACCGGTGAAATTTAGTTCTGCAAGGTGAACTCACCGATGGCAGCATTTAGTAGCCGTCGGTGTCATAAGGAAACAAGTACGGCCAACAGGCAAAGGGCTTCTGCAGACTGGAAGCTGCCAATGACAGCAATGAAGGGCTGGCCATGCGTGCACGTCCATTGATAAAGTGTAAGAACTGGCCATGACCGGCTGTTGTCAAGGCTCTAGTGCCGTGCAAAACGATGGCCAGATGAACTCGGAAACCTGTAGTTAGGCGATATTGGTCTACAACTTAATCCAAAGCAAGCCACGGGTGAAATCTTTGCTTTTTTAGGGGGGGGGGGGGGGCTGGAGGGAAGCTTGACGTTCACAGGCTCTCGCTGCCACATAGAACTCTCAGTTTGTTACCGAAAAACAGTCTCGGCGCGCTTCCAAAGTAACACGATCCACAACAGAATGTAGCATCTAGCAGTTTTGGTTGATCACATCACAGCGTGAGGACTATGGTTATCACAAAAAGGAGAAGTGACGACTTAACAAACAAAAGCGCCAAGCTGCCCCACCACGACTACGCAGGGCAAAACAGTTATCAACGCTGTCTTTCAATTTTCGGTCACACGAGCACAGCTTGTTCGCAAGTCTTGGAACGTCAACACAGCACCACTGTTCATAACGAACATCGTTTCACTCCCGAACAGTACATTGCTCTCAAGTAAATACAAGCGTACGGGCTAACTAGTGGCGAAGCAAGAACCGAGCGCGTAGTTCATACGTTTCCGTACGTACTTGGGGTCACTCAAGTAACGTGTGAAAACGCTGTCAATCCGAAATGTCGCACAGCACCAAACTGAGAGACTGGAAAGTCAAGCGAACAAACTGTTACCGGCACACAAACACACATTGCAGGCTTCTCGAGTGCTAGTTGCCGTCGATACATCGACGCCGATCCCCGCTTGATAACCACACCGACGCACAGGCTTCGCTGCGCTTCACCGTACACCATTGCACTGCCACAGCTTTCCGCACTGCTTACACGCACCGAAAGAGCTGCTGTAATCACAACACATCCGGTCAAACGCTGAAGTAACTCGTGCGAGAAGCGTTTGCTGAAAGTCACACCGACCGATATGCTGTTTACGACGCCATGTTGTTTTCGACCACTGCGCAGCACATAAGATGATAAGAGAGCTCTTAGAAAGTACTTGCACTATTTTCACGGCGTGACAAAATTTTCTCTTATGTGCGAGGGGGGTGATATGACGAACAGGACAGACATGCCAGATGAAAGAAGTGTTTTGGCAACGTCACGGAGTGAGCTGATGTAGAGGGTATTGCTTCACAACCAATCACAAGCTGTGCCTGTCAGCCAAGCCGTCGTCTGCTCGCGTTTGTCATCTGCTTCGATCAGAGCATGCGACAGGGGATTCGCCTTCGCAACGCTATTATTCTCAGGTCAAGTGGTCGCTACGTCGCACAAAATACATGTCAGTGGCTCGCTCTACCTTTGAATGATGTTCGTGCGCCAAGTTAAATGGCTGGTAATTGACGCAGGGATGAATTCAGCCAAGGTTTGCTCCAGAATCGTGAGGGTTTGCATATTTTCGGTGTCATACAAAGTTACTAGGGTCATTTCATTCCGATTGCTTGCCGTAATATCACGGTCCATATCGGTGTCTGAACAGTGAAGGTGAAGATGCATGATTTGTTTGTAGTTCCATGCGTAATCACGCGCACCCCTAATACGCTTTGGTTTACAATGAACGCTTTGTTCCAGATCGTCCCAAAGTGTATCAACAGCTGTATTTCAGAGATCGCAACCATTGGGCAGTTAGAGCCAATGAAAGTACACTAGAGCACAAACTTTAAACCACTCACTGAAAACTTCCTCTCATTTTTATTTCCAATAGCGTGCAAAGAATGTGCTCCCATTATCCTCTTTGGTGGTAATTTCCACCAATGAGGCAAGGATCTCGAGTCGCACTTTTAATTGGATGAGATGGGGCACAACACAACAACATAACAAATAAGGTTGATCCTATGCCATGTCGCGTTCGAATGCACCGACCATTCACGTATCACATTGGTTTTCATCCAACCACAAATCTTTACATGCATAGTTTTATGCCATTGACGCCCAATAGAATTCTTCAATTACTGCGACTTCAAACTTATTGGACGATGGTGGTTGTCAACACCATCCACTGCGTACAAGGAAAAGAACACGCGAAGCTCAAAGCGCCGAAAGAAATAAAAACGCACCAGCAGTCATCAGGCAGCCCTTAATGGGCGTGAATCAACTCAAAACCAGCCAGGGCACCTAAGTATACCGCTGCGGCAGCAGGTTCTAAGTAGCCACATCGTTCCTAAGAGTGGTCCGGACCACTGTTAGGATTTTCTCTCAGCCATGCTGTTTTTACGCACAATTTCGCTTCGTGAATCCACTTACGAGCACTTTTCGGTGACGTAAGCAAATATAGCAACTGCATCACCATCGCTGACATGTTCCCGGGCAGTCACAGCGCGCTTTATTTGGAGCGGCCGATGTGACAACTATGGCCTCTTACGACGTTTTTTCGTTTCGTGAATCGACTTACGGAACAAAATTTCTCTTGCGCAAAAATATTTTCGTAAGTGAGTTTTGTGAATCCGGGCCGTGAGCTTCTGTGTGGGGGCACTCCTGATTGATTGATATTTGGGATTGAACGTTTCAAAACCACCATATGATTTTGAGAGACGGTGTAGTGGAGGGCTTCAGAAATTTGGACCACCTGGGGTTATTCGACGTGCACCCAAATCTGAGCACACGGGCATACATAATTTTTGCCTCCATCGAAAATTCAGCCGCCACAGCCAGGATTCTATCCCGTGACCTGCGGGGCAGTGGTAGAGTACCTTAGCCACTACACCACCGTGGTGGGACAGGAGCACTCCTGAACTACGAGACCTTACTTTAATGGATTGAAAAAGAGGCTATGTTTTTTTGTATCATTTCTGAACTGTGTATTCGGTAATTCTGACTTGGATATTTTAACGTCTAATTTATTTCCGACCACATTTTCAAGTGAGATGGCTTGAAAAACAATAACGCCAAGTAACGTTTCATAGCTTAACGCTCACTAGACGCGGCCAAAGTCATATTTGAAAAAAAAATTCACAGAAAATTGGCTGTTCACATGGTTGCGTAGAATGGAGTCAACAGGAGGTTGCTCAAACTTGTTCCATCATTGTCACTTATTTCAAATGTTAAAAGCACCATCATTACGCATAATACACTTTTATTTGTTTTATAGCAATCTTTTGATACATCCTGAGACTTCAATTGTGTGTCCAATTAAAAGTTCAGTTATTTTGGTGATCATTCATTTTCTGCTTTCTGAAGACTTGCACATTGCTCAAAATGATGTGTTTTCTGGGTCAAATGCTATCCATTGTTTTCATCTGCAAAGTAGTGTGGTTAAAAATGAACGAAAAAGGCGTCGCACGAAAAAAAGAGGGAAATACCACAGTTAACCAGCTGCTGCTCACAAAGCCTTTCTGAATTTGCTATGCAGCCACTATACGTGATTAAGGAACAGGTGCAGTAGCCTGTGTTCCCTTGTAGTGGGGTACCGGCTTTCAACCCCGGAGCCATTTTGATATTCTGACGCCCATTGGCAATGGACGCTTGCATCACGCAATAATACTGCAATATTTCATTTTGCATTGTGGAACATGTGTACAGGACACGTGTGTTTGTGAAGCATTAAAGCTACTTTCACAGCGTTTCTAAGCAGATGAAGTTCTTTTCACTGTTTTCACAAGAAGAGGCGTGGTCGTACGGTAGAACATGCGTGTGCCATCCAAACAGCCTGGGTTAGTTCCCCACTCGGACCTAAACCACCTTGGTTGCACCCTCCCCCCACTTGGCTAAAGTGTTTTTTAGTATTTGTTTTATTTAAATTACTCTTGATTTTTTGGTCACGAATAAGGTGGTGATTTTTCACTCACCAACGACGCCGACAGCGACGCTACCACCAATACCGGGATTCTCGCGAAACGAGCTTTTTATTGATATCGTGTAATAAGTAACAAGAGAATTACGGTCAATGAGCTCCCCTGACCTCAAGCGAGAAAGCAGCCCGTCGCAGCATGTGAAACCTCACACACGGCCATGACATATCTGGTTTGTGTTCATGTGACCCAGCATTACGTCTGGTCCCATGTCAGCTGGAAACCAGACCTTGTGATGAAGAATGTCAGAGGAGATTTGCCACGAAGAATTCTGCCTGCCTCTGTGGCTATCAATTACGATGCGAACGCTTTGATGGCCTCTCGGTAGTCAGTATAGGCCGTTGTGCGTTTGGGTTAAGTAATGCCAAACGCTACAGCAGAGTGATCATACCACGTACATATATTCCTTTGAACCTTTAAAATGAGGCTTATATAGCTAAAATTAACGCCAAAAAGCAAACAAGATACTGCGTGCGCGAAAATACATGCCGGCGCTGCATTCAGGCAGTGTATTTTCAACAGCCACCAGTCTTACTCCTGTGCAGATCGATGGGCTCCCTTCCCCTAGCGGGCGCATCGAAAAAAGGTGGCGCTCTGAGTGGAGGGCCAGCCTTGCCGCTTCATTCAGTGTGGCGGAGGTCACCGGGACGGGTCGTCGTAGCACGCGCTCAGCACTGGAGTAGCATATGTGGCTCTTCGTGAGATCCTTGTGAATGTTCTGTGCGCGAAGAGTAATGGGCGTTAGCGCTAAAATGGGGAACTATTCCTCTTACTGTCAGCAGCAATATCTGTGTTTAATACATCATCTTGCTTGGTTTTCATGGTGCACGGGTCTATACTGTCAGTACGGAGCGGCGTTAAGCGAGACTGAAGTACACTTTCATGGCACGTTGTCTGACCTTCGGTTTCTTTTTTAGGATAGGCTGGGTGAGTACACGGCAAATATATACATGTGCATCGTGACTTCGTGTCGAACTTAGTTTTCTCTACATGCAGCGAGTTGCTTGCATAAAATGTTTAACAACGCATAACAGTAACCTCGTCGTCACAATCTTTATGCAAATTAGCTTGGTCATTCTGCTTGGTTTGTGGGCCACAGATTATCGTTCGCTTTTAGCTGCCGTTCAGGTGGTGTTCGTCGTTTGAATTGAAAGAAGGGGTACTCTAATGCATTACGTGGAAGATGGTTACAGCTCAGAGCAGAATGTAATGAGCGAAATCGGCGTGTGTTTACGTAAATTGCTGGCAAGACAACATTCAAGCTATCCATTTGAAGGGCGCTTAAGCAGCGACTAGGGATTCGCATTCCAAGCTTATCTTGAGGCATGAGATGCCGGCGAAGAGTTTTGTTATCGGAACACTTTTTTGCGGTCTTTAAAGTTTCCGGCGAAATATTCATATGTCATGAATATGACTTCATGAGGCATATGACTTCATGAGGCAAACTTCATGAGGCATAAATAGCCAGGCAACGTGATTGCGGCAGAGGCAAGCGCAATTTTTTTCGAAGCCTTCAGTGCCTGATGACGTTAGCATCAGATTAAATATGTGAAACAATTGCACTCGCATGCTAGTGTGCTAAGAAAACTTAAGCAGGGCACGGTGGTTGGTGACATCGAAATGCGCTCCTTTATCACTATGGACGATGCATATATAGTTGATGTGATTGAAGTCATCGATGTTGCAATTTTCAACGTGAAGAACATATCTTCACGGAACCATCAAACGAGCGCATTCTCATCATTGGAGTGCACCACATTGTTGAAATGTGTTGGAGAGACCGGCCCTCAAAGCAAGAGTATTGTGCATCATCCCACTTTCGAAGCGGATGTTTTCGATATCATGTTAAGCTGCGTGCTGAAGACGGTACAATATCATTAATGCTACAAGCTAGGACACAATAAGTGTGTGTGCCTAATCTCGTTAGTGTGTTTCCGGTGTGTCGAGCCTCGCGTGCAGAGACATCTAACGCTTCACCGTTTCTAAATTCGGCAACTTTGACGTCTCTCACCCTTCCTGACTTAGAGAATGCATTGACTCCACGAATGAGTGTATGGTTCTGTCCGAAAATCAACTTACATGATGATTGCCAAAGCAGCTCAGTGTTGGCACCGCCGACATTGGTCCCCCTCAGAAAGGAGCGCAAGCTCGTAATGACAGCACCTTCTCTATGGTCATGTTACTCAATTAGACGAACTTTCGCCAAACTCACAAATAGATTCAAAACATTATAAGAAACTTCGATTGAAGGAGACATGTCATTTCTTGAAGATTGTGAGCTTGATGTAACTCGCAAACGCTATCATATGTTCTTCGATCACACATCAAGGTATAGTGTAACGTCACTCGTCACTACATGAAAATGGCCAACAAACGCTTTTTACCCTTTGTTTAAAAAACTCACACCATATCCACGGAGTGAATGATGATGAGTGGGGTGAAGCATACATCAATCTGTCTGTCTGTCTGTCTGTCTGTCTGTCTGTCTGTCTGTCTGTCTGTCTGTCTGTCTGTCTGTCTGTCTGTCCGTCTGTCCGTCCGCCCGTCCGTCCGTTAATTATACGAAAATCACTAACACCATCTACTGATAATTTTTACAAGGACATATACACACAATGTCATTTAATGAGGCATTCTTAAAGCTAACTAGAAGTGAGTATTACAACAACATACTACTAAGAAGGACACTATGCACACCCTTAGTAGTTTCGCCCTTTAAGAAAAGCGATGTCTGTGCTGGAACGTGAGTGCTGGCTTCATGTCAGACAGTGAGCTACCCCTAGGAAGCCAGAGTAGTGAATGTAACTGATTAGCGCACGATATGCGCCCAACTTTATTCACGCACAGAGGTCGAACCTACCCGTGAGACTTTGCTGAAGGTGCTGATAATCTGCGACTCGTTGACTGCTTCACAAAAAATTGATAACCACAATGCGTGGCTTCCGACAGAATTTTTCTCCGAACAACAACACAAAAATTCATGGCAAAAAAAGTTCGATGACGACATTACCAATGATTTCTTTTCAGTAGCAGTCTTCACGGCAGATGACGTTAGATAGGTTATAATAATTATCTCGATTTGTGAAACGACAATGAAATTGCCGAATGTGGTACACAATGAAATCATTGGAGTAGCTTATCGTGATTCACGTAGGAGTAGAAATGTCTCTGTAAATATGAATGCAAAAAGGCAGGCTGTGAATGAATGAATGAATGAATGAATGAATGAATGAATAGACTTTATTTAAAGTCTGGCAGTTTTACCGGGCGAGGTGGGGGAAGAGGGAATTAACCCCTGTCTCTTCCCACTTTCCGTCGATTATAACCCCATTTTGCAATGCACCAGAATGACAGAGTGTACACAATTTGAAGGCCACCAGAACACATGAAGTACATTTTTGTTCACAAGAGCCGCCGCGGCGGAGCCATGAATATGGCGCTTGGCTAATGATCCTAAGGTCTCGGGTTCATTCAGGCCACGGGGATCACATTTCAATGGAGGCAAAATGGCAGATGTTCGTTTACTGCGCGATGTCAGCGCTCGTAAAAGAACACCGGATGGTCAAAATGTCTGGAGCCACCTCCTACGGCATCTTTCATGATCGTATATTGGTGTTGCGACGTAAAACCCGACACATTGTTACCTTATCTGTTCATATTTTTGATCCGATTTCAATATGTGTTACAATTTTGCGATACTTATTGTAACATGTCTTAGTACATATATATATATATATATACAAGCATAACTGACTCACATACCAAATTCATTTACATTCTTTCTTAAGCGTGGCGTTGCCGAACAGGCTAGTAGTAAAGTTCGCTTTTCTAAAAGCTCGAGAGGCATACTGAACGCGGTAAATAAAAAAGAAGAAGAACCAAACAAAAAAGACGAGAATAACATATATCAAAACGTAAGCACATAAAGAAACCAACAGTTTTTGGTTACTTCACCCTGCCACCAAAGCTATCATCTTATCCTGCCTACTTCAAAGTTCCCAGAATTTTCTTTATATCATCCATTCATGAAACAACGCTACTCGAGAAAACAATCAAATTGAAACCTGTCAGCTGCCGTTTTGTTCACCCAGACAATGAACGAACCATTCGGGCCGCGATAAATGGGGTGGCCAAAGAATACGCGTTTCGCTTTTCGGGCGTTTAGAGATTACGAGTTGATGTCTCTCATCCATCAGTTCCTTTTTTTTTCTTTCTTGCGTCGACATACATACTCGTATGTTCTATCAGCTTGCTTTTTTTAACCTCTCCGGGGGCGACACGACACGGCCCTTTCGACCCGCAATCGAATATTGTGCAAATGAACGCGTGCCGCCCATTTGTCTCGTCACTCGAGGAGAGTAATTCGGGAAACCATGAGATGTCAACAGCAGCGGCTGGTTCATACTTCCTCGTTGGGGACGCTGCTACCCTCCAAGGACTAAGTCCTTCGCTAGAGACGGGCGACGAGAAAGGCGGAGTGGGCTTTTCATGTTCGAAAAATGTCGAGGGAGCTTCCAGGGACGGTAGTAAGTACGTAGTGCTAAAGCTTACGGACAATTTAGAGGATGAAGGGTAGATCAATAAGAAAAAGTGAAAAAAATCTTACGCTTCTCGAAAAAAAAAGTTAGAAATTACAGCTGGAATCGGAAAGATAAATATGCTGGAGATGAGTAGAATTAACCCTAGATTTGCGATGTACAAGCTTTCGTGAGACTTGATGACAAAATAAAGGTCACTGTTTCTTTGCCTTTTTCAGTACGCAAGAATATGTTTTTCGCGAACCTGCTTTTTTTTCCCTTACTAAGCGTACAAGCATTCGGATATTTTGACGCACTTATACTTTTAAATAATCCCTCAAGAAAGTGTACTCATACATTTTTGCTTGTATTCCTTATATTAAGTGTGCAGTCTGTGCACCCATCATACAATTATTTGGTGGACATTTTACATCACAAATTCGTGACATGATTCGAAGAGGCGCTATAGTGGAGGATTCCCGAAATTTCAACCACATGTCCATCTTTAACGTACACCCTAATCTAAACACATATGCCTCTGGCATTTGTCTCGGTCTAAACACTGCCACCGCAGCTAGGATTCGGTCGTTCGACATTCGGGTCAGCACTCAAGCACCGTAACCACCGCATCACTGCAGAATGTTCTTCTTTATGTATTTGCAATATATATCGGTAACTTATGTAGCGGGCCATATGTCTCTTGTGTTTTATTACGTGCAAACAGCCCTCCAGCAGCGCCATTCAAGTACGCCCGAATGAACACACCCAAGACAGCACTTCAGTTATACCTGTGTGGTGACAACCTCATTCTTTCATGTGCTATCTGATCAGCCAGTTCTTGTAATCAACGAAGCTGATTGCTACATTACTGCGTTGTTGACTCTTGAACGGGCCTGCATTAAATCATGTGCGTCTTTTTTGTTGTATGGTCAATTTATATTTCATACAGTTCACTTCGATAGCTGACGTAAGCCAGCCTAATCATCAACAATCTCTTTCATTTCTACCTCACTGTCTCATTGATTAAGCTATTTATTCTTTTAGAGAAGTAATGAGTACACTGTCTTCGGAGAAAAAGTGCAGAAGATAGTCCGAGTGATTGCTGAGTTCTGCGCGGAAAGACGCGAATTTAATCCTGCGTTGCCTGTCTCTGCAATAGTTGCTTTAGCTGTATTTTTTCCTTCTCGTAATTTTCTCTCTCTCTCTCTCTCTCTCTCTGTGTGCGTGTGCATGTGTGTGTGTGCGCGTGTGTGTGTGTGTGTGTGTGTGTGTGTGTGTGTGTGTGTTTTGCTGCTGGCTGCGAATGCACCTGCAATGTCTGAATCCAGTTGAAAAACTCTCATTAACTTCATATGTGAACGTTAATCTGATAAGAATGCGATGTTATTGCGTATATCGAACGCACTCACTGCAGGGAAGCCCACGTTGATGAGACGCGTCTTCGCTTTCTACATGCTAACGGAGTGCGTTCGCGAAAAAGATGAAATAAATCCAATCTTCGGGTACTAATAAATGCACAATGACTTGCACATCAGTGGCCGCTAGCTTTCTCTTGCGAATACTGAAGCAAAGGAACTTCCTTATCTGTTCGTTGATAATAGAGTCAATAAATACGCAGTAAAACATTCCATGCAATAGGAATCGAAAAGCGAAGAAGACAGGTGAGTGGACAAGAAAGTTCCGAAGCCGTAATTCCAACAGCGATGCCTTCGAAATGAAATGTGGGATTTTAATAATGAATAATAATTTGCTTTTTGACTCTGTATAGAATCGCCAGTCGTTTCCTTGCTGTTCTCAGCCTTACTGAGAAGCACAAACCGAAAGTAACTCTGGCCGCTTCTGAGAAGCATCCTCGTGCCTCTCAGTAATGCGCAACTCCAGAAACGTTCCGTGTGCAGGCAACACTGGTTGAAAAAAACATAGATGGCTACGCCTATACCAAGGTCAACGTAGCGCTTGGCGCTGGGCTGAAAATTCTTCATTGTGGCATCGAATCGGGTAGCTTCGTCGAAGACGAAAGGGGGCTGGCCGCGGATCGCCTCATTGTCATCGGCGTAAAAGATTTCACTGGCGAAACAGCAGAAAGAGTTGCGCTGTGCGTGCCGACATCGAGCATCTGCGGAGAACCGCATCAGATTGACTTCAAGTTTAAGAACCTAAGTAGCGATCCCGAGGTTGAAAAAGGCATTTGCCACGTGTAGCGGGCCTCTCCAAAAGGTGCTAGCACTTTTGCACTGCGTTACTACACTGCTACAGGCAACGCCTTAGCATTTTCTGGATAACTACGCTGTGGCTAATGCTGCTGATTGCATGAATCCCATTGAGTTACGTTGTCCTGTAAAAAAGCCGGATACGCATGTGGTTCATTTCATTACAGAACGGTGCTATGACCTGGGCGAGTAGCTTGAGATAAGGCAGATCGCAGTTTCGATTGTAATTAGAGTGCTCCTACCTTTTTTTTTGACAATTCATATTATAATGTTTCTAGTAAATAAGGTCTTGTGCTTCTGAACGCTCGCTTGTTTCTCATTGTCAGTAGTTGATATTCAAAGCAGACATGTGCACACACAGTACCCACAATACAAATGCATGGACAAGATATTTTTACGCACGAACATGCATACACGCTAGCCACGCATGTACGACCTTCACGTGCGCGCGTGTGTGCGTATTTATACACACATCAAAAATAAAAAAAACAATGTTTGGGAGGAAGGATTACAGCAGCCTAATTTGAGAATGGGTAGCACTACGACTTGTGCAGAAGACAAACATATGCAAGAAATACAGTCACGCACGTAACGCATCAAATTTTCCTAAAACGCTTGCTTCTATAAATGAAACTATACTCCGCGCTTAGAGGTTCCCGAATATTGATAAGAATGCACACCCGCTAACCAATGGTGTACTTACCGAGGATAATTAAGTCGTCGCGAGCAAATTGATTGGAACAAGCTACCGTATTGTCCATCAACTTCTTTCCATTACCCAAGTTTCCAATTTGCGCCATTCTCTGTCGCACAACGTCTGCATCCTTCGGGAAGTGACAGAACGATATGTTAATTTCCGTTTTTCCACCGCCATGCCACTAACTGCGGTACACCGCAATGGTCCTTGGACGTCGCTTTTTTCTCTTTCGAGCTCGCGCGTGCGGAGTTGTGAAAATAAAAGAACGATATGCTGCCACTTCTCAACGCGCGAAACGTGGTAAAATGTCTCCTTTCAAGGTTGACCCTGTTAACACCGTTTTTTGGCGCGGCCACTAGGTGGCCATTGCTTTTTTGGAGCCACGAATGCTAGAACAAGAATAAGATAGTCACTACTTCAAGTCACAACTTCAAAAGCGATAATTAACCCGAATAAATGATATACTTCTAAAATAAACTGCGGTAGTTATAAGAAAGAAGAACTGAAATCAGCTAAATATAATATCGAAAAGTTTTGTACGTCGGGTGGTGAAATTTCAAAATTTTAAATAGATAAAAGAGAAACTTACAGCAAATCTAAGAGCATGTAAAGTTCACTTGATTGCATTCACAATGCTCATAACTATAGCGAAGGAAAAGCCTGTAGAAGTTGCCATGCTTTCTTGCTGTCTCTGACTAGATTTCTTGTGTAAGGCAGGGACAATATTGCCGCTCAGAGACACATTTGCGTTAATAAAAACATTATTTTACCGCAAACGAGTTTCAATACATGATTTTAAAAGGCAATGCACTTGCCCCTTTCGAGATATTTTTATTCTTGCGAAAAATAAAAAAATAAAAAGCAGCGGAAGAAGATCAAGTCGAACATATCTACGGTTGCACCTTGAAGTAAATGTACCACAGGAACTATTTGAAAGCCCGAATTTTACACAGACGTGAATGTGGGTCAGTGCGTATTAGGCCATATGAACATTAGGACATATTTATTGTCGTACACACACCTCAGGATAGGTGATAGAATGCAAATCGTGAAAGCTTATTATATCCACCACCTCAACGCGACCTTAAAATGTGCATATTAAGGTAGCAGGATTAAGTTATCTGGTAGTTGTTGGTAGTTGTAATTTTTACAATTTAAAATTTGGGAGATAATGGACGAGGAACGATGTTGTGTTGTTCTTCCCCGTTTAGCACTGTCAATGCTCGTGATGTAATTCTGGCTATATCGTCAATGAAGTTAATAGCATCTAACGATCAGGCTACGCACAGCAGGTACGAGTATAAATCTATGCCACAGATGTGTAATATTGAAATATTTTTTCCTGGCTGGTTATCAAAACTGGAGCGTTGGTTTCGCTCAGGTTCAAATACCTCGTATGAATCAACTTAAATTGTGAATATGATAATGACGAAAACATTATTTGGGTCCAGAAAAGACTCAGGGAAGACGTCGCGCCACTCGGCTAGTCTCTGGTAGAGGTCGCCAAGCCCGGGGCACGACCACCCGTTCGCAGGCACTCTGGACGATTAGGGTTTGGTTGATGAGTTCAGGGCTGCGCAATAGCGCTGCCCACCTGTCCTAGCTGAAGGCCTGCATGATCATTTTTAAGCGTATGGTTGTTAGCAAGCTCTGTTTACGCACTTTATACAGTGGGAAAAGGGCTGGTGATGGGTCGTCGCGTGCGGTAGCCTGTCGCGATCAGGGGATAATAGCCAAATGTCGTGATGGTTACCGAATGTGCAGGACGTTGCCTTTAAGACACACCATTACGGCACATACACTCAATATCGCGACGTTCATTTCGAAATGAGCAATAAGTAAACAGGAGTAAAGACGTCAATATCTGCTTCATCGTGTTGGTCTTGTTCTCAAACACAAACAGCTGGAGGCCCGGCAGCTTTTCTTCATCCCCTAGCGTGAGTGCTACCCCTACATGTCGGGTACGCGTTTTGTTCTCGTATGATTAGCAGTAATAGCAATATGGAAGCAACAAAGCATTTCTGCGATGAGAGGAACTGATCTGCTGAACACGTTATAACGAGAACCACCCCACTATCGCAAACTCCATTACGCTGACGGAAGCGCAGACAATCATGTTACCGTGGCTAATATAAAACGGCAGCACTGAAAAGCAGTACTTCTGACTGTATTCACAGCGTACTCGAGAACACGCCGTATTGGTACATACTCCATAGAGTATCTAATCTTGTTCATCAAGATGCTTCAAAGTGGCCATTTCCGTTTCAGCTCTCTGTTTCCTTCTTAAAGCCCAGTGAGTGGTCAGTGAGGTCATGTTCTGTCCGTGGGAAGTCCGGTATAGCGACATATATGTTACCTATGTCACATGACATTAATCTGCTTAAAGCTAAGGTTTACTTATCGTGTGCATCGAGCGCTCACGGTGGTATAGTGGCTAAGGCACTCGGCTGCTGACTCGCATGTCGCGAGATCGAATTGAGGCCGTGTCGGCGGCATTTTCGACGGAGGCGGAAATGCTTGAGGGCCATGTGCTTAGATTTAAGTGCATGTTAAAAAACCTCAGGTGGTTGTGAATTCCGGAGCCCTCCACTACGGCGTCTCTCATAATCACAAGGTGGTGCGGGGACGTTAAACATCAACTCGTACTATTATCGTGTGCATCAGTAAACCCGAACAAGCGTTATGCAGAGCACCGCAAACAGACCAGGCGTGACCTTAGTTGCTGGAAGAAGCTGGGTCGTTACACCAGTCACGTTATTCCTTGGCAATGGCTGATATTGCCTTGCGCAGAAGCTCGCGATACTCTAAATCACCCTGCTTCGCGTCCCTGCTGAAGATTACTTATGATCTATGTGTACGATATTTGTGTGCGCAATTATGTGAAAGAAGGTCTAACATATATTCTGTGCGAGTGCCTCACCTTGCACAGTTCTCATTTCTTGTTGGAGTTTGTGGACTTGTTACTTCATTTATATATGGCTATCAGCTTCTCGTTTCACCATGTCAATCAACCTTCATAGGCGCGATGTTATTGGGTCCTGCCGAGGAGGGCATACACGCTTGCACTGACATTAAGCGGTGACGCCTGTAAGCGGGTACATATGGTGAAAATATTCGGCGAAGCGTCGTAGAACCAAGCAGTAGTGGGCCTTTTGTTCAACTGATCTTGAGAACTGCAGGCATTCCAGAACAGCAGCAGACAGCCTATATTGGCGCAGATTGATAAAGGCGTTGAGATCGACTTTTCGGGTTTTAAGTTTTGTGCTCCACGTCATCAAAATCTCTGACATGATGCACTCAGGCTGGTTGTCAGTGTTTTATTATCTTCGTTCAAGTTGAACACAAAAAGAGATATGGATCAAACCTGTACTCTGTACGTCATTTTCAAAGCAGAAACAGTCAGCGCCTCTTCATCATCCTAGTTGTAATTGGTACAAACGTCTCCTGTGCACGACGTAAGTCAAAGCTCTTCGCTCTTGCAGTCATTGAGCCGACGATCAAGAAGGCCCAGACCACATCGCTCACGCGCAAGCGTGCGTGAGCGATCTTCGTATTAAGGGTGCTTTCACATGCGTGTACGTACATACACGGATAATGGGTGAAGAGCGTCAAAAACTGAAGTACAAAACGGGAGAAGATGTCTACTTTGATAGATACACTCTCCTAGAAGAGCTCGCCCGCACTCAAAGCTGGAGTACGGGGACCAAAACGTCTCCTACGCTGCGACGTGCTATGGGCTTCCTTCATCCTGCGTTACAGGAGTGTGGCTTGCGAGGAAATGGAAAATCGCACTGTCGCTTGCGGACGCAGTTCCTTGGCGCTGGTGAATGCGATGAGCCAAGGGAAAATCTTGATGAATAATGCACGGCCACGAATTTTTTCATAGTACTCTTGCCGAGGGCGGGGAAAAAGAATGCCCGCGGCGTTGATTATACGGCTCCTTTATTTTCGGTTACACTACAGCGCATAGTGTATTGCTGTCTTCTCATGGCATGAGGATTGAAGTTGCCGTATGAAGCTACGCACCGTGTATTCTCGTCAACTTCTTTTTCTTTCGTGGTCTTATCTCACGACAATGTTTATCAGTCTGGCCCCTGTATACCTGGATTTCTTGTTGTCTGTCACTCAAACAGGTTCTTTCGCTATTCGATTGTTCCTGCATTCCTCGCTGTTGTTTTCCGCTCCTGTATCTAGGTGCACTCAGTTACAGACTTTTTTTCCTCGGCTGATACGAAGCCGGATGTGTCTCAGGAGCACAATAAAGCCTTTCAAAATGCAGTATCGATGTTTCTTTTTTATTTCACTGAAAACTACCTCTTGCTTCTTCATCAACATTTCAAATCATTCAGGGATATCTAACTAGCACAATCTCTCAATGAAAAATTACAATTACATTCCATTGTATACTCTAGGACCTTAATTTATGCCTATATTTCATAACATAATAGACAAAGCAAAATATATTACTGGCAGTAATGTTAAACAAGGATGTTGGGCGAGCCTATACGATGGTTTATTTTGTGGCACGTTGGCAAGTAAATCTTTCAATCAATTTTCATGATGTGAAGTTCTTCAACATGCTCCCAAATATAAACACAATGCGGTTTTCGCATTGCACATGCATTGAAGTATGACCATCGTGGCTGCAGGGATCGAAAACTGTATCTTCAGTATTATTAGTGCCGCACCAATGCCGCTGCGCGCCTTTATGCGGCGGGTCGTTGAATCAGACCGCCTTGTAAGCCACCACGCTCTTCAGTGCTCTTCCCCGAAACATGAACTTGTGCACTGTAGAAAATCTTGTGTCAAAACATCCAAAAATATATATGTTCTTTCAGAAAATTATCAAGTCACTAACGATAGTATGTAATGAAACGTTTCCCTTTTTTTAACATTGACGTGTGACGAAATTACAACAGTCAATCATATCAGTTCGTGGAACGTGCGCGAGCAAATGCGTTGCTGCTATGGCTTAATAGGGATGTAAGCGAATGAAAGTTTCAAACGAGCAGGACGCGTTTTGGGAGCAAGCATCCTTCTTATCATAGTAGGTAACTTTGACATTTTTATTTCTCTCTTTTGAGCAATGTTTTTTGTAGTAATGAGTTATTCTGGAGTCGTTAGGGGAAAAAAAGACTATGTGACGGCTCATAGGGGTAATAATATTTGGACGCCTGGAATAGAACGTAATGGTAATACTTTGATAAAGAGATTGTGCTAGCTTTGTCGTAAAGATGCAATCAGTTCAAGGAAGTAATCTTCCCTATCTTGTTCCACTTTTGGGGTAGCGAAAATCTTCGCAGGGCTCTTGTGGCTGTTTGGCTAGCTCAATAGATACCAAAAATTGTATTACGTGAAGTTAATATATGATGAAAGTAAATGACACGTCCAAACAAGATAATCACGGCATGCGTGTGATATAAAACATGACTACGGGCTATGCTCATAGCATGCTCACGGCCATTTTGCTAGCTCCATATACACCAAATTTGGTATCACGTGACGTGAATAGAGGAAAGTAAATGATACGTCCAAATATGATAATCATGAGATGAAAGTCGTGCATTATTCACGTCCACCTCCTAACGTTGGGCTGATTTAAAAGTGACATATCAACCTTCCTGGTTCGTGCTTCGCGTATCATCAATTCTCCCTGTACGGGAGATATGTCAATTTTTTTCATTGCAAATCAATTTTGAAATGGACGTGTGAATTAGGCTTTTTTAGCTCGAAGAGCACATATCAAGATACCCAAATCACTTTAGTTAGGCCATCACGTTAAATTAGGAACCACAAGTAAAATACGAAGGTAGATGCTTCTTTCAGAGAGTTTTTAACACTCATAACGCTACCTATGATATCATGTTTTTTCTTGTTTTTGCTGAATTGGTCACAAACGTTGCTACGCCTGATTGCTTTCCCCACGACCATCCATTTTCCATGCGTCTAAATATTATTACCCCTGGCTTCACATCGCTTTTTATTTCTCCTAACGACTCAACCATAACTCACACCTATAAGAAACATTGATTTAAAGAGTGAAATAAAAATGCGAAACTTGCATACTTTGATAAGGATGATGCATGCTCCTAAAGCCTGTCTCGCTCGTTTCAAACTTTCATTTGCTTACATTCCTATTAAGCTTTAACAGCAGCTAGTGAGGGGATTCATCGCTTTGCTGGTGCCTGCCTTCTCCAAGACATTCAACTTTGCTCCCGCTAGAGTGCAAAAGCAGAGTGCGGTGGAGGAGAGCGGGGACAGAGAGCGCGTCGATTTGATGCTATTTCGCCAGCGGTCCCGATTTCCAGCTTCGAAATGCGCTCAGCGCTTCCTCGGAAAGGCGCTCGCTATGAGTTACTCTTCGTCGCAAATTATTTTTTCGCTTCATTGCCGCAACAACCAAACACACACAGAAGCACGCTGAGCTGTTACCTTCAGTTCCCCTCCTCAGCAGCCCCTCCCCCCCTCTAGAAGCCTTAGTGTCCTCACCGACTTTCACCGAATATATTAAATGGATTCTTGACGACAGCAATCCCACGTTGCTGCGAACGCAAACAGCAGCGCTGCCTGATGAAAACCCATAAAAAACCACCGCGCTCGATGCGATCCCCGAAAGATGCTGCAGCACGAGGGTGGAAGAAGCATCGAGTACCAGTAAGAGAGAAAGAAAAGAAAAACTGAAATTACTCGATTGCCACAACGACCCGAGACTCTGCAGAAGAAGAAGTATTTGAACCTTATCCCCGTCTCTCTTTTTTTTTCTCGGGAGAGAGACAGGCGAGTTTTGAAACAAAAATGCGAGCTCTTTCGATGATTCGCCTTGTCAGAGAAATCCGAATATAAAGACAAGGTTATAAAGAGAAGGAAGAAGCTGAAAGAAATTGAACTTCAATATCAAAGGCAAGAAAGAGAGGATAAAGAAAGAGCTTTTAAGAACTCTGCTAGTGTGCCATTGACACAGCAAGTTGGGGTCGTAAATAGAAGCCCAGTATAAATTATTTAGTTCACACTAATTTCCTGTCGAAGCAAGCTTTTTTTTTCCTACGACGCCCTCTCTTGTTTCTGAGTCAGGCCGAGGCATATTCCTGCGAAAAGGCTGAGGGAAAAGGAGAGGGGCATGCCTGGTGCCAGAATAGATGGCGTTAGCCCGGTGCCTGACTAATTACTTCAATTTTTATGGCACGGCACACACTGCGGTTTCGCGTTTGCTTTTTCTTAAATATCATTTCCCTTTCTACATCTAACGCGGCACGTAGGCCGCACTTTGTCGTCAGTGGTGTCTATTTTCTCTCCAGTTCGTGTCTTTATACGTTGGCGTGATTAGGCAAAAGAATAATGCCGCCTAGTTTTTTCAGCCAAAGAGTACAGTATGTGCAACTTTCCAGTCTTCTTCCTCTTACTTAAGGGGCAGGTGCTGCTCACTCGTATTTTTGTCAGCTTCGTAACCCGCATACTCAGAAGCTTGCCGGTGTAGCAGTGTTTTTTTATTCACGCGAGTTTTGTCACTGATATGTTGACTTCAATTAGCACATTACTCACAGGAGTGCTCATGTAACTGACTTCGCACTTCTTCGTAATTAAATCATGGTCGTACGTAACGATCTGGGCCCGGATTCACAAAACTCACTTACGAAAACATTTTTGCGCAAGAGAAATTTTGTTGCGTAAGTCGATTCACGAAACGAAAAAACGTCGTAAGAGGCCATAGTTGTCACATCGGCCGCTGCAAATAAAGCGCGCTGTGACTGCCCGGGAACATGTCAGCGATGGTGATGCAGTTGCTATATTTGCTTACGTCACTGAAAAGTGCTCGTAAGTGGATTCACGAAGCGAAATTGTGCGTAAAAACAGCATGGCTGAGAAAAAATCCCAAGAGTGGTCCGGACAACTCTTAGGAACAATGTGGCTACTTAAAACCTGCTGCCGCAGTGGTATACTTTGGTGCCCTGGCTGGTTTTGAGTTAATTCACGCCTATTAAGGGCTGCCTGATGACTGCTGGTGCGTTTTTATTTCTTTGGCGCTTTGAGCTTCGCGTGTTGTTTCCCTTGTACGCAGTAGATGGTGTTGACAACCACCATCGTCCAATAAGTTCGAAGTCGCAGTAATTGAAGAATTCTATTGGGCGTCAATGGCATAAAACTACGCATGTAAAGATTTGTGGTTGGATGAAAACCAATGTGATACGTGAATGGTCGGTGCATTCGAACGCGGCATGGCATAGGATCAACCTTATTTGTTATGCTGTTGTGTTGCGCCCCATCTCATCCAATTAAAAGTGCGACTCGAGATCCTTGCCTCATTGGTGGAAATTACCACCAAAGAGGTTAATGGGAGCACATTCTTTGCACGCTATCGGAAATAAAAATGAGAGGAAGTTTTCAGTGAGTGGTTCCTAAAGTTTGTGCTCTAGTGTACTTTCATTGGCTCTAACTGTCCAATGGTTGCGATCTCTGAAATACAGCTGTCGATACACTTTGGGACGATCTCGAACAAAGCGTACTTTGTAAACCAAAGCGTATTAGGGGTGCGCGTGATTACGCATGGAACTACAAACAAATCATGCATCTTCACCTTCACTGTTCAGACACCGATAAGGACCGTGATATTATGGCAAGCAATCGAAATGAAATGACCCTAGTAACTTTGTATGACACCGAAAATATGCAAACCCTCACGATTCTGGAGCAAACCTTGGCTGAATTCATCCCTGCGTCAATTACCAGCCATTTAACTTGGCGCACGAACATCATTCAAAGGTAGAGCGAGCCACTGACATGTATTTTGTGCGACGTAGCGACCACTTGACCTGAGAATAATAGCGTTGCGAAGGCGAATCCCCTGTCGCATGCTCTGATCGAAGCAGACGACAAACGCGAGCAGACGACGGCTTGGCCGACAGGCACAGCTTGTGATTGGTTGTGAAGCAATACCCTCTACATCAGCTCACTCCGTGACGTTGCCAAAACACTTTCATCTGGCACGCCTGTCCTGTTCGTCATATCACCCCCCTCGCACATAAGAGAAAATTTTGTCACGCCGTGAAAATAGTGCAAGTACTTTCTAAGAGCTCTCTTATCATCTTATGTGCTGCGCAGTTGTCGAAAACAACATGGCGTCGTAAACAGCATATTGGTCGGTGCGACTTTCAGCAAACGCTTCTCGCACGAGTTACTTCAGCGGTTGACCGGATGTGTTGTGATTACAGCAGCTCTTTTGGTGCGTGTAAGCAGTGCGGAAAGCTGTAGCAGTGCAATGGTGTACGGTGAAGCGCAGCGAAGCCTGTGCGTCGGTGTGGTTATCAAGCGGGAATCGGCGTCGATGTATCGACGGCAACTAGCACTTGAGAAGCCTGCAATGTGTGTTTGTGTGCCGGTAACAGTTCGTTCGCTTGACTTTCCAGTCTCTCAGTTTGGTGCTGTGCGACATTTCGGATTGACAGCGTTTTGACACGTTACTTGAGTGACCCCAAGTACGTACGGAAACGTATGAACTACGCGCTCGGTTCTTGCTTCGCCACTAGTTAGCCCGTACGCTTCTATTTACTTGAAAGCAATGTACTGTTCGGGAGTGAAACGATGTTCGTTGTGAACAGTGGTGCTGTGTTGACGTTCCAAGACTTGTGAACAAGCTGTGCTCGTGTGACCGAAAATTGAAAGACAGCGTTGATAACTGTTTTACCCTGCGAAGTCGTGGTGGGGCAGCTTGGGGCTTTTGTTTGTTAAGTCGTCACTTCTCCTTTTTGTGATAACCATAGTCCTGGCACTGTGATGTGATCAACCAAAACTACGAGGTGCTACATTCTATTGTGAATCGTGTTACTTTGGAAGTGCGCCTAGACTGTTCTTCGGTAACAAATTGAGAGTTCTATGTGGCAGCGAGAGCCCGTGAACGTCAAGCTTCCCTCCAGCCCCCCCAAAAAAGCAAGGATTTCACCGGTGCCTTGCTTTGGATGAAGTTGTAGGCCAATATCGCCTAACTACAGGTTTTCGAGTTCGTCTGGCCATCGTTTTGCACGGCACTAGAGCCTTGACAACAGCCGGTCATGGCCAGTTCTTACACTTTATCAATGGACGTGCACGTCTGGCCAGCCCTTCATTGCTGTCATCGGCAGCTTCCAGTCTGCAGATGCCCTGTGCCTGTTGGCCGTACTTGGTTCCTTATGACACCGACTGCTACTAAATGCTCCCATCGGTGAGTTCACCTTGCAGAACTAAATTTCACCGGTACTATAATTCACGCAGTTCTATAACGTGTGCAAGTTTTTAAGCCCTTCAGATGTAATGTTTCTCTATGGTAAGTTGAAGCATGAAAAATTTACTACTACTGTTATATACATACATATAATATGGAGCAAATACATAAAAAGTTTTTTGTGATTTGATACAAGTGAGCTCTTGTTTGATTATGAGGTTTGGCCTGCCGATTGACCACGTTTGATAGTTGGAAAGTTAATGTGAATTTATTTTTCAGGAGCCAGGTTGCACTTAAAAAATTTATGTTATTTTGGAAAATTAGTTCTATAGACGATTACGACTGTGGTAGTACTATACTTCAGTAGGACATATATATAGCGGTACGTAAATTTTACATGAGGCTTCAGTTTATTTCAAAGTGAATATAGCAGATTTTGGTCACTTTAACGAAGTGATAGCTTCCTCAAATAAGTATTAGAAGTGAGTGCTTTTAATGATTGTTTTTAATTAAATATCTCGTTTTTGGCCCTTCACAGTTCGCAGAGATTGGTTTGTTAAGGTCCTGTGATGCAATGGTTGCACATTCTGGCACATCAATCCTCATCATTACTTGGAGCACCTGTACAAAAATAGGAAGGACACGTTCTCCCTAACTGTGCAAGCCTATGTCACTGCTGGGACTGTTACCATTCAGCGGATGTGGCGTGGAAGCATGCATGGCAGCCTCATCTGGAAGGACTGCAATCTGCTTGGGAGCTTCGAGGGCACAAAACTGCCTAACGGCTGGCTGCAAGGTTAGTTTTTTTTAAATACATACGATTACGTGAACACCACTTACTGTGCACAAATTGAAAACCCAAGCATGGTTGCTTTCAGTGGATACCTGTAATATTCTTACACATAATTCTTATTCGACATTTATAGAACTAAATTGCAAGATAATTGAGAATGTTGAAAGCTGAAAGCCTGCAGCTTATGAATGAAACTCCAATAATCTGAGACTCAAAAGCTTGTGCTTTGAGACGAGCACAAATACTTTGATTCCTTATTGAGCTCTCGAGCTTGTGACTCCCTCTGTGGATCAAGTGCTCTAGAAGGAAATAGCAAGTGGGTGAAAATTGCCTGGCTGTTCAAAACTTGCCAGGAGAAAGACCTATTGAAGAAGCCTCAGATAACATAGGGCCAGTAACTGCATCTTTTACCTAATGTAGCTTTTTCTCTCTCAGTGCTGTTGCTTGTGTTTCAGCCGAACATGTTCACCACGATTGCATAGGGATATATATTTTTCTACAAATTGTACCTGACCTAAGTATGCATTGTTGATCTCTAAAGGTGACGTTCAGTGTGTTTCAAAGCCATGGCTTCTCATTTCTTTATCTGTGGCTAGCCTATTTCAGCAGCAGAGCGATGCTGCTAGCACACACGCAATCCAAGTCGTGGAGCGCTCATTTGGGGTTCTGTGCAGGACGCAGCATATCCATCCGGCAAGACACTGGTATCAACAATAATGGTGAGTGTTCGTGGCACCTGTAGGAGCCCGTTGTGTTTGTTGCGTATGATTAGTTCCCCTGATGAAGTGCAATTTTGAAAGGTTTTCTTCATTTAGAATAATAGATGTCAGCAACAAGCACACTCATAATCCACAACTGCTTTGTGCCTTCTAGACTGCACATTTGCTCCCATATGCGGTATTGTGAGCTGGTTATGTTAGACAGCCTTAAAATTATGAACATTGGCTGTTGTGTTGTAATGCAGTCTAACTTCTGTTTCTTAGTGAACTTATTTGTGGTCTACTTCTCGCACCTAGTGTAAAGTCGAAATAGAAGAAACTCTATTGGCTTTTTATGCCTGTCAGAAGTTTCATGTCTTCATCTATGACATTGTAGTTTTTCTCTTGTATCATATTAAATATATTTTCAGTCTTCACTGTTTGCGTGTGTGTGTGTGTTGAGGCTTGTCATTGGCTTCCGAAAATAAAATATCTGTAAATATGAGCACATAATTGACAACAATACACTCTTGCATGTAGCATGGTTGTAACAATGATCTGTATTTTTCTAAGTTCCAGCAGTAACAAGGGGTTCGGCGCTCCACTGTCATGAACAGTGTATCAAGAACAGAGCACAGAAGACCAACATGTATAAAGGGACTGCCAATGACTGTTCTCCTGCTCAAAGTTTACAACAGCAGAAAGAGCACATTGTGATGTCAGGAGCAGCTGCTGCTTAACTTCTTAGCAGTGCATTATTCAGCAGTTCATTTGCTTGCATTCAAAATTATTTAAATTTTGCATGGAAGATACCAAACTATCACACTAATTTAAAGGCTGCTGTAGTGTTAGTGGGCAAATATTTTTGAGCTGAAGTTTTTAACATGTGTGTTAAGTGCCTGCGTGCCTCTACATTTACATGCCAGAAATCACAGCATCTATGGTCGCCAATGGTAACTGTGTTTGCATTATTTGTTGTACAAGAAGTAAAGCCATGGATGCAGTAATCATGTACTTCGTCGATGTAATCCTTCAGGGTACACTCATTTGTATAGCACCAATGATGCCATGAGTGTATAAGCTCTGGAAAGTGAATCTATGTGAATTATTTTATTTGGAAGGAAGAGGATCATCACTACTCCTAGTATATCTTAACAGTAGATTTTAGTGCTTGGGTATTATCCCACTGCCTATCCGTCCTTCAACAGTCTACTTATCTACTGTGTAGGTGTAACTTTTAAATGTATACTTTGCTCGGATAGGTTTGTTCATAATGTAATGCAAGTGACTTATCATCTATGCACCTCTACTCAGACTAGAAATAAAAGTATTTGTTTTTATATGTAGCTATAGCATGCATTCACTTGTGTTTTTCTAGGTGCCTGTACAATTTTTTAGCCCTACAAAAGTGCTGGTATACTCTAATATTGAATCTGGCATCTTAAAATGGTTTGTTAGTGGAAGTAAGAATGTGTTTACAATCAATATTACTATCCACAAATGAACTGTGAAAACTCTGTGGAAATTTATTTACATTTATTGAACTTTGTGAAGGCAAATGTTGTTATGTTCTTTTATTGTGGTCCCTGTTTCATGCAAATGACACATAATTACTTTGCAGTGGCATAGTATTAGTTGTTATCTTACACATATGTGCTGAGCAACATCGCAGTTGAGGCCAGCAGCAAGACATACATGCAGTGCACTGGAGCATCACCTCACATATTCAAGCAGACTAATAGACAGCTGTATGGGAACTGTGTTGATGCCCAAACTTGGAAGTCTTCTTGAGGAGTGTTTTTCATCATTTTTGTCCAAGTGAAGTAGCTACCCAAGGCCACAACTGGTGGTAATGTGGTGGTTTCCTCTCTTTAAAAGCACTTCTACCAGCTGCCTCAATGTTATTATGGGGTGAATTCACGAACTGGAAAAATAATTGGTCTTTGTTTTCTTGGCCGAAAGAGTTACTTCCACCGTTGAGCCACCACGACGCGCCAGAATAGAAACTTTTAGCTAAATAAAGTTGATTCTACTTTTGAGAAGTGTTTTGGGGAAACAAAATGGCACTTATAGCTGTCAATATAAACACTGTTTGCACCAAGGAGCTTAGTAGCTTATAATTGTATTATTCACGTATTGTCTAGAATTTACTCGCGCTGTGCCATCTTTCAGCCCAAGTGTCCTAACATGCTTTGTTAGTGGGTTGTGAATGAGCCAAGCTATGTAAATAAACAGAGTGATATTGCAGACATGTACAAAATATTGATGCACAGTCTTTTTCTTTAGCAAGATATTATGAAGGGCTTTATTCTTGTGTTTTTTAAAAAAACTGCTTGTCTCTGGGCAGCAGCGGAAAACTATGCATCAAGCTTTTGCGAGATGGTTCGAGAAACACCGTGTTCAGACATAACAGTGCCCGTGGATTTCTCTCGTAAGTTACTTTCTGTAGTATATTCAAAATGAGTGTATTAGAATTGTTGTTTTATAGCCATTCATTTTAATAATTACACCTGAGTGTATATATGTATGTATGTATGGGTGTACATATGAATATGTGTGTGTGCGTATATGTATGTATGTATGTATGTATGTATGTATGTATGTATGTATGTATGTATCTTTTAAATGAGAATCCGTTTATCATTGGTGAGTAAGTTTGGTAATGATTTGGCTGAATTTGTTTCTAGTTATTTCTCTTTTTAGCCATTATACATTTCAATTTGTTTTGTACTGCATAAAATAAATGTAACCTTACACAGAATATGTGTGTTCGAAGAAGTTTCATTTACCAACCTACAGTCATGGGCAAGAAATTGGGTAAAATGGAACGAACCTGCGAAGATTAGTTTCGAGCATAGCTACTCTACATGGCATATCTCGTACACATTGCGTTGGTTGAATATGTCGATTTCAACCTTTCAATTTTAATCAGAACAAGCAAGCTATCACCCGTGTTTGTATATGTGTGTGATATTTATGCATACTGTGATACCGGTTCGCAATCACAATTAATGTCACAAACCTAGTCAAGCTGAATACATGAATTTTGTCCATGCACCTTTCATCTGCACTGGAACTGTTGTTAATAAAAAATAAACTTCAGTTTAGAAATTTATTCTAGTAACCAAAAGCAGGGTATCTCTTTATCACACAAATCAAATTGCCATTGTTCTGTTCCATTCTGGACAATAGGGGACCCTCTCAGCAGAACTCGATTAACTGCTATAGTTCATTTTAACCATTGACAGCGACATTACACTGAAGCGTGCAGCATGACAAATACGGGAGAGAAGACACAAACTAATCACTTTGTTTGCGTCAGCTGTAACGGTCCGTGCTCTTTGGTCTTGCTGCATGGGATGATGCCCACCAAATTAGCACGAAAGCGTGTCCCTACAAAGGCAGCCAACTTGGCTGCAAGCAGTTAGCTCACTGCATGTGTATATTTTCTTCAAAGCACCGTGAAAACTGATTGTAGGTCGAATATCCAAACACGTGAAAAGTAATATACCAGGTATGATATTGGTATTTCAGCACTGGACACTTTTGCGATAAGAGAGGATCAAGGAGAAAATTATGAACCTTGAATTGTTTAATTTTTGAAGGAGCACAGTACAGCGCTTTTGGGTCAAAAGGGGAGTGAAAGAAGCAAGTTCGAAAGCCTACTTCTCAAAAAACTAGTACCCGCCACCACGCATAATGTCAGGCCGGGCAACCTCTTGAAAAAAAAAAAGTGCTCAGTGATTCTGCGAATCGAACCAAGTACTTCCTAGATTGTAGTTGAGCGCTGTAACCGCTCGTCCACTGCAGCAGTGCTTGTGTTCGCCCTATTGCTGATATATCGTCATTCCTTCGAATGAAGCCAAATGCAAAAACGTCCCGTGAAACTTTGTCAAAAATAGAAAAAATAGTTAGAATGCGTTTTCCCAAGGTTACTAGAAGATAGAAACCGCCACGTGTGACTGTATAACCGTGCGCTATTTATTCTTGTACATTACTGTCATGACGTTGGGATAGCCGGCTCTAACGTACGCTACCTTCTCATAGTTTGCCAATTATAGATAAGAAAATAAAAATATATATCGACCTGTGACAACGCTAATCAACTATTATGAGTTCACTGTCACTAGTGTCACATTCACTAGATGAATGCTCAGTTTGCTTCCATTATCGTTATTTAGGAAAGTTTTGGCTCATTAATTCAACTCTCTTAATTAGCTTTGATTCTCACACCTAAGGACAGTCACACTTCATCTCGCTTTCTGAGTCGCTGTCACTCCCATATAACGCGTACTCCACTTTTTTATGCTCTCCGAGCATCTGACCCTGCTTTGCGGAGACTTTCCCTGACGTCTGCTGGGCCAGAAAATTGTCTTTATTATCTATCAATTTCAAGCTTTCGCGAAGCCGAAACGAGAGTCTCTCTCTCTCTCTCTCTTTTTTTTTTTTTTTTTATTTGAAACAAAACCCGCAGCGCCACTTAGGCATTATTGCGGGGGGCACAGAGCCTCATAAAATGAATCCGCAGTCTTGCGGCCAACTACATCGGCTGGTAACGTGTTCCATTCAACAATGGATTGCGGAAAAAAAGAATGCTTAAAAAGATCCGTTCTGGGGTTGTATGGCCGTACTTTAAATTTGTGATCATGACGGGAGGATTGATAATACGCTTTTTTTAAATAATCTGAAGCATTAATGCCCGTTTTATTGTTATATATCGAATAAAATAGTTTTAATCTTAGATTACGTCTTCGATCTTGTAAGTATTGCCAATTAAGTTCTCTTTTCATACAACGGGAGCTTTCAGTTCGGCCATATTTTCCCAGAACAAATCTTGCTGCCATCGACTGAATGCGCTCTAATTCATGAATATGTATTTTGTTAAACGGATCCCACACAGGACAGGCGTATTCTAGTATTGGTCTCACATAGGCATAATATGCGGCCTGTTTAACCTCCTTGGTTACATGTTTAAGATTTCTTTGTAAAAAGCCTAGGGCTTTTCCCGCTCTACTTACAACATTGCCAATGTGCTCAGACCATCCCCCATCCTCAGAAAGCGTGACACCCAAATACTTATATTTGTGTTCATACCTAATAACTTCATTGTTTAATATGTACTGATTTGTAAATCTATTAACCTTTTTGGTGAAACTGACGTGAACACATTTATTCGTGTTTAATACCATGTCATTATTTTTACACCATGCCTCCACGTGATTAAGGTCATCCTGAAGCTGGGTGGAATCCGTTTGGTCGGTCAATTCAGTATACAACACACAGTCGTCAGCAAACATTCTGATACGACACCTAATTGTATCCGAAATATCATTAATAAACACAAGGAAGAGAAGCGGACCGAGTACGGAACCCTGAGGTACCCCTGATGTCACCGAAGCTAAACACGAACAAGATCCACCAAGCACAACCTTTTGTTTTCTTGAAGTTAAATAGTCCGCAATCCAACGGCAAATGGTTTGATGAATGTTCAAGTTCTGCAGTTTTTGAATCAGAATAGAGTGTGATACCGTATCGAAAGCCTTTCTGAAGTCTAAAAATAAACAATCAATCTGTCCTCGATTATCTAAAACTGATGCTATATCATGATAGAATTCAATTAATTGGGTTGTGCATGAAAAACCCTGTCTAAATCCGTGTTGTTTAGGATTAAAAAATTTAATTGAAGTCAGGTGATTCATTAAAGCAGAAAAAAGAACATGTTCAAGTACTTTACAACAAATCGGCGTCAAAGAAATTGGTCTGTAATTTGATACGTCTGATTTAGAACCACTTTTGAAAACTGGCACAACATTAGCTATTTTCCAATCATCAGGAAGCTTGCCTTCATCGAGTGATTTTTTATAGATAACATAAAGGTAACGAGCCACTGCCTCAGAGCAAAGTTTTAAAACTCTTGGTGATATGCCATCAGGGCCAGTTGCTTTACCTTCGTCAATGCGCTGTAACAACTTCATTATGCCATTGAATGAAAGCTCTATCTCACCCATAGGCAAATATTGTTCTTTTTTATTCGTGACAATCACTTGTGTAGGTGGGCGGAAGACCGATTTAAAGAAGTCGTTAAAAAGTGTGGCTTTATCTCGATCCTCAATTACAATCTCGCCACCGTAACGTAGGTTTGGTGGGCTAACCTTCTCAGTACCACATCGTCTCATATATTTCCAAAACCTTTTCTTATTAGAAAAGTCAGCGGCCAGACTCTTAAAATACTTTTTCTTGGTTTCTTTCAGTTCCATTTTATAAAGTGATGTCAAATCTTTCATTTTATTAAAATTTTCAGGGGATTTTTTTTGGCAGTATCGGGAAAAAGCCCTCTTGCGCTTTTTGATAAGCTGAATAAGATGCCCCTTAATCCAAGGTTTCTTAATTTTACTCAGTTTATCGCTTGAGACGCTCGGGACGTGACGCCGAATGAGCCCAGTAATGCGTTCCTTAAACACTTGCCATAGCTGCTCAACAGTTGCTTCGTCTGCACTGCATTCAAAAGACAGAAATTGTTGCTCAAGACCAGCTGATATTTGCTGATAGTTTGCTTTACTATAAAAGAAGATTCTCCTAGATTCGCATTTCTTTGTATTTACCCGAGATCTTGTCAGCTTTGCAAAGACGGCGTTGTGATCACTAATACCGGGAATAACGTGTGTTTCATTAATGACATCAGGGGTATTACAAAACAACAAATCCAGAATGTTGTCACCTCGCGTAGGACTGGAAACATACTGCATGAGGCCGAGCACGTCAGTCAACGTTTTCAATTCACAGTATGTCGCTGCCTGAGACTTTAAGACACAATTACCGTTATTCCACTCAGCATCCGGTAAATTAAAGTCACCAGCAAGAACGACACATTCTTTAGAAAATGTGCAGGCAATTTTTCTCAGCTGACGCATAACATTCGGTTCAAAGACAGGAGGCCGATAGAAAGCACCAACAATGAAACTAGAACGATTACTTTGCACTACTCGGCACCAAACAGATTCAGTTTCATTGTTATCAATAAAAATTTCTTCGGACATCAAAGAATCCTTCACAAGAATGAAAACACCACCACCATGCGTTGACCGGTCTTTTCGATATGTTTGAAAATTGCAAGGAAACATTTCAGAGTTCGAAACTGCTTCGTCAAGCCAAGATTCTGACCCAATGACTAAGTCAGCGTTCACTGACCCAATAAGGCCACCCAGCTCATCAGCTTTATTCTTAACACTTCGGCAATTCATCATCAGAAGGACAATATCTCGGGCACCTTGGGGCTTTTGTCTCACTTCTTTGTTATCGCGTCACGAACGTCTTACTTTTGTGACATCTTGCGCAACGCTATCCCAAGTGTAAGTCCTACCGTCAATGATAAGCTTATCAAAAGAAAGTTTCACTGTGTGACCATCTGCTTTTTTTGATTTTGCATATTCCCATAAGTGCTTTCTTTTTTCGCGCACCTGCTTGGAATAGTCGTCACTGATTGATAAGCCAGAATCTTTCAATTTGTGTGCATTTTTGTAGAGATCAGCTTTTTCTCGAAAGTTGTAAAGCCGTAGAATGACTGGTCTGTTCTTCCCCCGCTTCTTTGCTCCAATGCGGTGAATTCTTTCAACACTCATTAAGGTGACACCCATTTTAGCAGTAAAAATATCGTCAAGAACAGTTTTACGAAGTGATTCAGTTGTTTCACCAGTACTTTCTTTCAACCCATATACAACCAAATTATTACGTCTGCTTCTGTTCTCAAGATCATCGAGTTTCACTTGCATCTCAACAATGCCTGCCGATATTCGATCCACTGTTTTCTCACAACGTTCAAATTGTACACTTTTACCGGCAAGGCATTTTAATTCACTTTCAATTGAGTCTAACCTCTGATCCGTAAGAGCAATGTAGTCGTCGAGCTTCTTTCTAATTGTTCCCATCACCTCAAGTATTTCTTTTTGACCTTTAAGTAGCTCCTGCATTGCAGAATCATTAGGGCCCGGGTTCATTTCAATGTCCCCACTCAGAAGCAATACCAACATACACGCAGCATCAAAGCACTCGGCCACTCCATCACAAAAGGCTCTTGGGCAAGGCAACACCACCAGGCACCGGAAACTCGTGGTGCATTTGGAATAGGAATGTTTTTTACTACCCTGCAGAACGTACAAGAGCAGATTATTCCGTGGCCGCATGCTGGCGGTGAAACCCTGCCCAATGCCGCTGTAAACGTGGGGGGCGTATCTCGAGGCCTCGCCTGTCGCTGTCGATTTGGCTGTGTAGTTCAAAGCACCGGAAACCAAAACTTGAGCTGGCCACCGAATCCAGGAAAATTCATCTGTGCAGCAGAATTCAGGACTGCGCTGATTGGCGTCGGGTGACAAAATCACTGGCAGCAGGCTTTCCGGTGACCATCCATCCGATGATAACCCCAGGCACAAGGCGAGAATCTGCAGAACGTACAAGAGCAGATTATTCCGTGGCCGCATGCTGGCGTTGAAACCCTGCCATCCTTTTCGCACGTGTGATAACGTCTCTCGATCTCAAGACTCGTATACACGTCCCTTGCTTCGTTTGCGCACTCAAACGACGTTGGGCGAAATATTTGCACCGTGTTTTGTGAAAAGCATTAGCACTGAGACTCCTCCCGACGAGTCTCCCTCATTTTACGTAGACATATACCTAAGCGTAAGCGTATGCACGTTCTCGCATTCCGGCTTTATAAAAATGCTGCGGTGCATGGAACCAGCGAAATTGCGCTCACAGTTTCATTTGATTACTGCTGTTATCTATTTCCGCACAATTCGTCTGCAGGCACCAAAGTCGCTCATGTGTCTTGTAATAAGAATATTGTAACAAAGGCTACCTTTGACTATAGGTACAAAACACCCTTACGTTCACCACTATACCGTGCTAGATTGCACCGAATTAGTTAAGTAGCAGCGCAGCTTCAATGAAATGTAAAGTAACTGGTCGCGTTAAATAGGAGAAGACATTCGAGGCACATTTTCAAACATTGCATGCATCGATTTATGTGTGGTTTCATTTATGTGGTACACCTGAAGTGTTGTTTACTTGTACTTGGCGAGCTAGTGCATGGATTGCTCGATGACTTAAGGCCATCGAGCAATTTTGTTTTTAGCTACAGTCGTTGATGAAAGGCGAGTGCTTGGCTTTGCACAGCCCGCCAAAAGGCCTATTACAACGTACGCGGCATCACGTAAGCGCTGTAGCAGACGCTCGCGGAACTGAAACTTAGATGCAGCAAATCACTGGCTGTCATCGTATACTCTCGATGCTAGACGCTTTGCGTGCTTCCTTGATATTATCGGCACACACTTCTTTCTTTCCTTGTCGTTTCATCGGCTATCGTGTGTCCTCCTTGCCCTCTTAAGTGCCGAATAAGTTAAATTCATACCCGCGCTATAGCAATCCCTCGAAATAAGAGAACTTTTGGCTAAGAAAATGCGTAGCCAAAGAGAAAGCTTTGTGAATTCGGCCCCTGATTCGTGTTTCTTGTAGACTTTTCAAGATTTACTACTTGCGTTACGTACAAGGTTTACTCAATGTTTCTATTGTTGACTTGCTACAGAGAGTCTCTAGATGTGCAAAGGTTTGAAGTGACTGCAAAACTTTGGCAGGTGTTTCCATGAATTCTTCACTTAGAAGAGTGGTGACACAAAAATTCTAGCACAATTTGACTGTTACGCCATAGATATGTAAACAAAGAGGTACCATTTGTTCAATATCAGCCGCGAATTCGGTCCAAAATTTTTTTCGTTGGGTACGCACGTTTCTGAAAGGGCCGAAGCGGTAAATTAGGCAAGAAGTGGACGGGTAACCTAGAGGAGCCACTGTGTAGGAAACGTATTTTACATGTTCTGGCCAGGCTTCCAGAGTACTGTACAAGGTAGACAACGTTTGCAGACACACCTGATAATGCATAGCCTAACCACAGACCCACAAACACAACATTCCAGCAACTAAGCTGCTAACTGACTCTTTGTAGAGCATTCACAAGAAAATACTTATGAACTCACTCACAGTATTCTTTGCTTATATATATATATATATATATATATATATATATATATTCCTGCTCACGGCTGGTTATCTTTTCATCCACTTTTCTTTCTTCTTATTTACATTCCATTGGTTCTAATAACTTCCCCTGTACATTCCTTGGCATTACTGTCTGTTATATCTCATATATATATATATATATATATATATATATATATATATATATATATATATATATATTGGATAAACATTAGGCATTGGGGCACTAGGCGCAAACTACCCACGGAACATGATACTAACAAAATTAGTGCCCTTGTTGACCTAATACATAAAGTCGACAGAACGGCAGGCTCGCGAGACCAGGCTGCATCGATATCTGCTTGCGGCAGCGAAGCTTCGCATCGGCCTTTATAAACACGCCGTCAGGACATATTGCTACGAGGTGCCTCAGATGAACTCAATAGGGAAGAAGACGATGTTTTGTGTGGTGACCTGAACAAGCCAGAGCGTTCACTGAAATGACCACCAGAATTAGGACGCCCCCGATTTTCGGCCGCTTTGATATGTCATCTCTAACAGAAGTGCGCACCGATGCAAGTGGCCACAGAATCGGAGCAGTTTTGGCACAAAGGCAGCTTGGCTGCGAACGTGTCATTGCATACGCTAGCCGTATTTTATTGCCAGCGGAAGAAAAGTGTTTAATGACTGAACGCAAATGCCTCGCGCTCGTCTGCGCAGAGGGTAAATTTCGGTCATATCTGTACGGACGGCCATTCACAGTAGTCACGGAGCATCACGCCTTATGCTGGCTGTCGTCCTTAAAGGGCCCCTAAACCACCAACGGACGCTCGCGTGATGCTCTTCGTGCCTTTCCTTTATTGACAACAGCCGTCATAACGTCACCTGTAAGATTAGGTGACGTCGCAAGCAACAGACGGTGTTAATGGGCGAACGAGAGCCTGTTTTCTGCTAGCAGATGCACGCGCTTTTTGCATCTCCACCTCGGACGCAGAGGAAGGCCTCTCGGACAGGTGGACAGGCGAGCAGACGAATGAAGCCTAGCGAAGGAAAGAGCGAAAGGAGCAAACGCGTGCAACCCCGCCAGCGTTCCTCGTAGACTCGTGTACAACCGGAACGCCACAACAAAATTTCGACCTCTGGGTGGTTTAGGGGCCCTCTAAAATATCTTAGTAGACATCTCGGACAGTTGGCTCTGCGGCTACAAGAATATTCGTTCACAGTAGCCTACAAATCGGGCCGTCATCATAGAAGATGCCGACCGCTTGTCGCATCATCATGTCGACCCACCGGGGTCCTTCCTGAGAGTGACGAGTATGTTTGTGCGTTTCCACCATCCACCTTCAGCACCATCAGAAATGAGTTACGCCGTGATCCTCACTTGAGAGATATAATCTGTCGGCTGACTGGTCCCACAACTGCTCCGTCTCTGCATATGTTCCTGCCTCGGAGACAGCGTATTATATCGCTGCAGCAAGCATCCTGACGGACCTGAGCTGCTGCTGGTCATTGAGTGTCAGGCTGTCCTCGTGCTGTTGCATGGCATTCCAATGGCTGCTCATTTGGGAGTCGCTAGAACTTAAGACTGGATTCGACGTTGCTCATTTTGGCATCGTATGTACCGATCCGTCTACCGTTTCGTCTCTTCAAGGAAGTTTTCTTTGCACCGCAAATAAACACAGCAAAGACAGCAGTTTAGTTAGAGCTGTGTGGCGATAACCTCGTTCTTTCATGTTCCATCTGATCAGCCAGTTCTTCTAATCAACGAAGCTGTTTGCTACATTACAGCGTAATTGACTCTTGAACGGGCCTTCATGAGATCATGTGTGTCTTTTGTATTTGTTGTATTCTCCACTTACCTTTTCATGTATACAGTTGGCTTCCCCAGATTACGCAAGCCAACATGATCATCAACAATCTATTTTATTTCTACTGTACTGTCTCATTGATTAAACTCATTATTCTTCCAAAGAAGTAATGAGTATACTCTTTTGAGGAAAAAATACAGAAGAAAAAGTTACACCATCTCCGGCTTAAGGGAACCATGTGAATATGCGAAGTAGTGGGCGCTATCACTTACACAGGCAGCGACATTGACGCTGGCGCTCATCACGGAATTGCTCAGGAGAGGAAGCTGGGCACGCAGTGATTTCCTACTAGAACATGCCAATCACTGCTAATGAGAAGTAATAGACAGACGACTCCGATCGGGCACAGAGACCCACAGTGAGCTTTAGTTACCGTATACACTGCGAATTTTTTATTGTTCGACAACGCACCGCTGTGAAGAAATCTCCCACCGGCACTACAGTTTAAGGTCAAGATCGAGTGCCTATATATACGGGGTAGCCAGTGAACGATTGTGCAGCGTGATCAGCCGGTTTTTAAATCGAGAAAGACTGTTCGCTTGTTGTTGCGCTCGAATTTTGTGAGCGGTGGAGAGGGTGAAACAAGAGACATGACACGTCGCAAGCGGGGACCGGCTAGAGAGTGACGTCAACACCCCCCCCCCCCTGCGAGGGAAGGCGTGACCTGCGTAGAACCACCTCAACACCTGCGGCTAGGGAAGCGTTTTGCGGAAGGAGGGACAGTGTTACACAAGCTAATCAAAGAACTACCTCGCATCGGAAAACCAGCAACCCTTTCAGCTGGACGCCTTCCGCCTATTCAGAAACCATCGGAATCATTCTATGGTAGGTCTCCACCTACTTCGCCCTTTTCCTTCATCAGCCGGTGGGAACAAGTGCACAGCAGTAGCCACAGACTACACCATTTGGTATGCCATCACGTGCGCCTTTCGTACCTGTTGTGCAACCGACGTCACTGACTTTCTCCTAGAAGACGCCATACTACACCACGGTACCTCTCGACAGCTACTTACCGATTGGTGTCGCTACTTCTTGTCACAAGCCATCTAAGACAAACTGCATTCTCGCGCAACAAAACACAAGCTAACAACAGCCTATCATCCTCAAACCAACGGGCTAACAGAACTGCTAAACCGAACTATCATAGAAATGCTCGTCATGTACGTTTCTTCTGACCATCGTGACTGAGACGCTGCCCTTTCACTAGTCACAATTGCTTACAACACGCCCCGGCATGATATTGCAGGTTTCTCGCCTTTTTTACTCACGTACGCACGAGAAACTAAGCTACTTTTTGACACGCTTCTTCCTATCATTCATATCTAGAGCTCCCGAGGAACGTGAGATTGCTCACTTGCGTCTTAGCGTCTCACAAGAACACCAATGGCTGTTTTACAATGCCCGCCACCGCGATGTCCTCTTCTAACGTGGTGGCACGGTTTTGCACTAAATGCCGTCACGGCCAGTCGGTCTGTGCAAAAAGCTGACTTCGCCGTACTCGGGTCGGCACCGTGTCGTGCGCCAAGTCACCAACATGACCTATGAAATTGAACCTTTTTACAGCACCAGTGCGTGATCGTGTTCTCACGTTGTTCCCGTCACTCGGCGGAAGCAATACCACTCGGACCAACCAAGCACCCAGATGGTGCCTTCACCGCCGGGGTTGATGCGACGGGGCACCACAGATGAACTCGATAGGGAAAAAGACTTAGTTGCAGACTTAGTTCGCTCTTGTACGCCTGTCTGTAAATTCTTAGTGAATATTGTCACGTTACACCGTAACTGTAACCTGTAGATAATGGCACACAAGGACGTCAAACTGATTCGAACAACGGCAATACGACTTTATCGTTTTTTATGCACGCGCATCTTCGTCCACTTTTGAAGAGCGGCACATACAAGCCTACCAGCATCTATGGAAATAATACTTGCAGAACTTGTACTAGTGGCATTACCCCCCCCCCCCCTTCCCAAAGAACATCGTCCCGATGTCACAACATAACTACCAGATGAAAAGAAAACACATACGATAAGCAGTACACAAGGGGGTGTTCACAATCACTGTAAGTCTACTCAAGAGAGTTTCACGAATACTTAGCGTTGGTAAAACGGTTTAATCCTCGAAACATGAACGACGTGTGGCTGTTGTGAACGGCGGGATTGACGAGCCATGTCCTCGTCAAGAACGTCGTAGTTCACTTCGCTGAGACGACGGAGAAGTCACTAGGGACCAAAATAGTGACGTAACAACTTTTTCGACCAGCCCCGTTGTCGAATGGGAGTCCACAACCATACTCATTCTCCGGGTTGGTAAGAGACATCGCGACGACGAGCATTGTACCGCAGCGAGTCGATGCATTGTTGCTTATGGATTCGTTCGACTGCAAGCTTACGAGCTGCGTCTGCCAGTCTGATAAATTTGTTCGTCTTGACACTAGTCTGGTGTCTGTCTGGTACAAGTATGGCATCCAGCATTGTAGTGACCTGCCTGCCGTGAAGTCACCGGAATGGTGTGAATCCAGTTGTTTCTTGCCCAGCGGTGTCGTAAGCGAACGTGACGTAAGGGAGGATGTCATCCCAGTTTTTGTGGTCTTGGTCTACATACATGGATAGCATGTCGGTGATCGTCTTGTTTAGTCGCTCTGTAAGGCTTGTTTTGTGGGTGGTATGCAGCAGTTTTTCGATATACTGTGCCGCTAAGCTGCATGACGTCTTGTATCATCCGGGTGGTAAAATCTGTACCACGATCAGTTATGACAGCTGCTGGTGCTCCATGTCGGAGGACGATGTTCTTCATAAAAAAGTGGGCAGTCTCAATGGCGGTGCCATGTTGTAATGCCTTCGTTTCGCAGTAGCGCGTCATGTAATCAGTAGCAACTACAATACAGTGGTTGACGTGACGAGACTTGGGAAAATGTCCGAGTAGATCCTTGCCGATTTGTTGAAACGGTTGTGTCGGAGGAGCGACGGGCTTCAAAAAGCCGGCTGGGCGCTGATGTGGTGCTTTACGGCACTGGCACTCGTGACACGTTTTCAAGTAATGGTTCACGTCTCGATTGATCTTAGGCGAGTAGTAGTGTTGGCGAATTCGGGCCAAGGTACGTGTGAATCCCAGGTGGCCTGAGGAAGGCTCATCGTGACAGGTGGACAAGACATCGGCTCGTAACACTTGCGGGACGACGAGCAGGTACTCAGTCTGGTAACGGTCGAAGTTTTTTTTATAGAGGATATTTCTGCGAACGCAGAACGATGATTGCGAGCGGGCGAATGCTGGTGGTGGATACGGCGTACGGCCTTCAAGATATTCGATGAATTGTCGAAGCTTGGAATCGTTCTTCTGCTGTTCAGCCAAGTCGGATACAATAACGGCGCAGAGAAAACAGCCGTCGAGATCGGGATCACCTGACGCTGTCTTAGGAGGAGCTCGGGAAAGGGTGTCAGCGTCAGTATGCTTTCGGCCAGACTTGTACACGCCTGTCAAATCGAACTCCTGAAGGCGTAAGCTCTACCTGGCGAGACGTACGGAAGGGTCTTTAAGGTTCGCCAATCAGCAGAGCGCACGTTGATCGGTAACAACTCTGAACGGGCGACCATACAGGTACGGTCTGAATTTAGCTATTGCCCAGACACAGCTAGGCACTTCATTTCAGTGGTTGTTCAATTCGCCTCCGCAGATGATAAAATCCGGCTCGCATAAGCGATAGGGCGTTCGAAGCCGCCCTGCCACTGGACGAGGACTGCACCAAGGCCGATGTTACTGGCGTCTGTGTGTAGTTCAGTGTCGGCATATTCGTCGTAGTGTCCGAGTGAGGGCTCAGACTGGAGATACTGCTGGAGCTCGGAGGAAGTACGTGTTTGCTCAGGGCCCCACACGAAGGGAACATCTTTTGTCAGACGAGTGAGAGGTTTGGTAATGTTTGCGAAATTTTGCACAAAGCGTCTGTAGTATGCGCAGAGCCCTAAAAATTGACGCACAAAACGTTTGTTGGCAGGTGGTGGAAAAATCTGTGACAGCCAATGTTTTGTCTGGGTCCGGCCGAATACCATGAGGGCTAACAAGGTGGCCGAGGAACTTTATTTCGTTGTAACCAAAATGACATTTTTCTGATTTCAGTGATAGGCCTGCCATGCGAATTGCAGCAAACACAGATCTAAGTCGCTGCAAGTGCTGCTCAAACGTTTGGGAGAAGACAACGACGTCGTCTAAGTAAACAAGGCATGCTTCCCACTTGAGACCGGAGAGCACTGTATCCATCATCCTTTGGAATGTCGCAGGGGCACAACACAGACCGAAGGGCAGCACCTTGAATTCCTACAGACCATCAGGCGTTATGAATGCTGTTTTTTCTTGGTCGCGTTCATCAACTTCGATCTGCTAGTAGCCACTGTGTAAATCCATAGAGGAGAAGTATAGGGTGCGTCGGAGGTGGTATAGTGAGTCATCGATGCGCGGAAGAGGATAAACGTCTTTATTTGTGACTGTTGAGTTTGCGGCAATCGACGCAATGTCGGAGAGTGCCATCCTTCTTCTTTACTAGTACGACGGGGGACGACCACGGACTGTTCGAGAGTTGGATTACGCCATCTTTGAGCATCTGCTTCACTTGAGAACGTATTGCCTCTTGTTCCTTTTGTGATACTTTGTGTTCCTTTTGTGATACTTTGTGTTCCATTTGTGAACTTGTACTAGTGACAATATATTCTCAGACGCCTTTCTTACCGTAACAATTTGAAGGGCCATTAGCCACTCCCATGTCGAATTGCCCGTCCCTTTGCTGGCTTTTCTGTTGCCTTCATCGGCACCCTCTGCTAACCTCTCCTCTTGTTCCTCTCTCTCACTATATCTGATTTCGGCGCCCTCTTCGCCGTTGCCGTCCGCCCCATTAATTTCACTGATGTGTGCATCCTGCCTCGCCAGACAGTCGCGAATCGGACGCCTTCGCCGCAGAAGCTACGCACTTGTGTGCCACACTCACTACTCCTCCTCCGCTTCCCCTCATCGCCTTGTTTTGAAAGTGCGAGAGCATCACGCTCGATACGATTGGTCAGAGGCGAGGACCGATCAGGCACCGTCGAAAGCTCCTGTATATAGTGGAGAAGAGCGAGTGACGGCCCTTTTAGCGCTGCGTGCCGCTAAATGCCTCGCATTAGTACATATAGTTGGTGCGACCCTATGAGCTTCAAGCGCTGCTACTACACTAAGCGTATCTAAACGAAGGTCCAACGGACTTTCGCACTTCGGCCATCTGTGAAAACATCGTTTCACGTTCTATCGGCCGTCGGTCCTTACTAATGGCGCTTAGGCAGCTGCCATTTCATTTCAAGTCCAACCCGTTGTCTCGCGTTGTTACGACGAATGTGTATGGCTTAGCTATTCTAGTATTTGAAAGAAGCCAGAAATATAGCTTCCAGACACCGACAGAAAAGAATAGAGATGACAAGGAACACGAACGTATACGAAAGAAAATACTTGAAGGACATTTGTGCATCACATTCAAAAGTAAAACGTGACAGAGTGATCAAGCGATGTGCTTATCACGCTCAACTATGCGAGGAAAAAGCAAGCAAAGAAAAAACGTTTGTGTTTGTAACTTTTGACGTTTCAAACTGTCTAGAGTTACTACCGCAAGTACGGTAATGAGGTGCTGACTGCGTCTTAATTACGTCATAATTATATAATTGCAAATTAGTCATATACCCGTTACGCTTCCATCATTTCACACACTCTTCTTTTTTTCTGTCATTACGTTCCTGCTCTAAACACGTGTAGTGGTGCACTATGGTAACCGCGCCCGAATAACTAGGAACATTCTCTATCAAGGTCGGCAACATGCGGCCCGCGGGCCGAATGCGGTCTCCGGAGTAGTTGTATGTGGCCCGAGGCACGAAGTCACAATCCTTCCGCCGTATACCCAAGTCACTTTTCTGAAGGCCGACATGGCAGTTCTGATTTCAAAGGGGGGTTCGTGCTTGTAGCTTGTGTTCCCAAATGGAACTTTGTTATATGCGTCTTGAAAATAAATATCAGTTCTATGTTTATATCCCAGCTTTAATGTACTATTTTTGTAAACAAAATATATACTATGTTTAACTCCTGATTTGGCCAGCCTAAACCTATTTGAACATTTTTTCTTTCAGCGAACAAGTGCTGATCGGAATAATCTGTCTTTGGAACAACTATTGTCCTCAGCACAGTAGAGTGCCTCTTTCTAGATCACTACTTTGTAAAAAATCTCCTTTTCAAGTGTTAATACGAATTGGTTCTATTTCTTGATAATTTCTTTGACTGTTACTGTATTCACAATGGTGTATTTGTATTACAATTTAACGCCCTGTATTACATTATTTCTTTCATATTCTTTTAGTGTTATAGCTTGTTATCTACGTTTTTTAGCAATTTTTTGATGTTTTTGTATTTCTACTGTTTCACGGGCCCTCTGGCCTGCAGTATTTCTGTGAATAAATAAAAAATAGATAAAAAAACTAAGCAGAGTAGTACACAGTGTGTTCAAATTCTAAAACACGTATAAACCCTCGAGAGAGAGACAGAGAGAGAGAGAGTGTGAAAACTTAATAAAAGACAGAGAGGCCGGCATTAACTTGTGAGCGTGCTGCTTTAGACAGAAAAGATGGGAAAGAGGGAAAAGAGTTATAAATATAGTAAAGATTAAGACGACATTGGGTTATGCATATGCAAAATAACCACGTAACACAGTGAGCTTCAAGTATACTGTACACAGCGTTCGTCTAGTATTCGATAGAGCACGATTCAGAAATATTTTAAATGGCCCTGTAGAAGTTGCTGAGGCTACTTTGTTTGTACATTGCAGGCAATAGGCTACCTTCACTGAGAGTTGTTAAATCTATGCTTAGCAACGTGAAAGCCAACGTCTCTCTTTGGGATAGAGAGCAATAATTCGTTGAAGTCTCATGAAGTTAGACAAACCTAAAATTTATAAGAGAGCCTAAGGATGAGCTTCAGACAACAGCGTCATATTTGGGGCCTTCTCCTGAAATATGTCGTCACATTCAGTATATTGAAGGGCAGCTTTAGAGAAGGTTGAAGTGGTTTTCGGGAGGAACCCATGCGACAGTGTCGGCAGTCAATTGAATGTCTACGAGAACCCTCGTAAAAGCGTATACTTAGGGCTAATGGCCATGCTCGTTGACAAGGTAATAAGGTCTTTTTTTTTCATTTTTTGCAGAGTGCATACAGAAGCACGAAGAAATGGTTCAATTTCCTCCAGTCTCAATCTCTGCAAGGGGCTCAGCTCGAGTGCGTGCCGTTGCAAGGGCGCTTACTGAGAAAATGCGCGCACTCACTTTAGTTCACGGGAAATGAATTTCTAGCTGTGCACCCAACATTGTATATGCAGGCACCGTACAAATGTAGAAATAAAAATCTGCAAGAAATGCCAAAACAGAAAGAAGTACTCAGCTAGATTATCGTACCCAAGCATGTTGTTCTAACGAGAAGAATGAGCTGAAGCTTTTGCACAACAGAACGGAGAAAATGAAAAAAAGTTAGAATGCGTCCCTTTTTTCTTCTTCGCCTCTTATGTTTTCGAAAGGCCCGGGATGAGTTTCAGGTGCAGAGTGGACTAGAATGGGATGCGCCAACGGGCCCTGCAATCTTTCTTTCTTCTTATTTTTTTTCTTACTCTTTCCTGTTCTTTCTTTTTCTTCTTCTTTCTTTCTTTATTTTTTTCTCTTTCTTTCGTTTTTATTTCTTTCTTCTTTACTTTATTTATTTCTTTTTTGTATTTCTTTATTTCTGTCTTTCTTTCTTTCTTTATTTCTGTCTTTCTTTCTTTTTTGCTTTCTTTTTCTTTTCCTTCCTTTCTTTCTTTCATTTAACAAATAAAAAAAGATGTACAGCCAGAGGTTCCAGGAAATAGACAACCAGGTTCGCAGAAAACGAACTGATGAAACAGAGCCAAAACAACAATGCACAGCACCCATATCGTGTTCCGTCTCCGTTCTTGTTCTTAACTAGATTATGATACCCTGCATGTCACTTTGTCCGCCTCTCGGAAGACCATCATTCAGGGGTCTTTACCAACCCCTGATGAAACACATAGGAAAGATAGCAACGTCATAAATATGCTTCGTTCTCTCATGAATTCCATCCAAGAGATCTTGTTGGACAGGCATGGGGACAACGTCTGCTCGAAGCACTCTCAAAGTACTGGACGCCTTAAGCCCAGTACTCTAATCGCTCGAGTAGAAATAAGGCTAAAAATCGCCATCACTTCTGAGAAGTCAAGGAAGGATCCACCAATCAGTGGAATGCCAGTGGACTAAAACAGCGTCTCTTCGGACTTTCGTCATTTACCGCTGTCAACGGGTTCGAAGTCATCAGCATCTGTGAGCCCGTTGGGTGTGCGTGATCTCCTCTCTCTCCCTTTTTGCATCTTTCAAACTCCCTCATCCCTATCCCCAGTGTTGGGCAGCATACCGGTCGTTCTAGACTGGTTAACATCCCCGCGTTTCCTTTCCCTCTTGTTGTTGTTCTTCTTCTTCTTGGATATCACTTTCTGAATGATTAGTTTTCTACCCTACTCGGGAAGCGTTAAAGTCCCAGAAATGCACGTTCCTCCAAAGTGGAAGCGATAACTTGAAAAAAAAAAAAGAATAACAGAGAGAGAGAGAAAGAGAGAGAGCCCAAGAGAAGAGGACATGCTCGCGCATTGGTTGTTGATATCTCTTTTCGTGATTTTCTGTCTTTTATTTTTCCGTGGGTGTAAAATTGTACTGCTGGAGTTTCGTTTTGCCGGGCTATGTCGTGCATTTTATTCCTTCTTCTGGACATAATCTTCTCTCGTTTCTTTTGTGAGCACGTAATACAATAACGTATGTCCTCGCTATCCTTTTTAGGCTGTTCATTCGCGTTCTGAATTCGCGGGCGACGCTCCGCATGCGGCGGGCGACTTAAATTTGTTGAGCAACGACAGAACGACGTCGAGAAAAGTGATCTCTGCTGCGCCGAAGCAAGGCACATTATTTTTTCGTGATTTCTTAGCCTTTTTTTTCAGCCGGCCTGGGCACTCTCGTCTTTATCGCCTCCTCCTCACGGCTTCACCCTTCGTATAAAGAACTTCCGGTAAGCTCCTCTTGAAAGATGACAATAGATAAACCTTGATCACGCGGTTGAAATTGCCAGAGTCCGGATAATGGCCCGAATATGTCTTAACGTTCACAAGTGCTTTATTTTGACATTATTGACTGGACTTTTTTAAGGATTGTCCTTCAGCGGCAATTGCGGTTCTGTGAAGGTGAAAGTAGCAATAGTTTGAAGATTGTAACAACAGATTCAATGATTGAATATTGATAACTTAAAGAACGGTGCTAACCATCACCACATTTGAATGCTGACTTCGCCGTATTGTATGCCTGTAGTAATGTTATTGAGCCACGCTGCAGCAGACAAGTGCGCGAGAATTTGACTGATGTCGTGATCTCGTTATTTATATGATAATCAGAAATAGTTTCCCTGGCGACGAAACGAGGTACTCTCATATACATATACATATACATATATATATATATATATATATATATATATATATATATATATATATATATATATATATATATATATATTTATATATATATATATATATATATATATATATATATATATATATATATATATATATTAAAATAGAGGTGTTGTACGGCGAGAAAGGTTCAGATGCAGCTTGGCAAAATGAGCTTTATCAGGCAGGTCTGGCTGATGGCGAGCGGCGTGCGCGAGCTACTACTGCAGCCACGATCATCCTCGTCTTCTTCATTACCAGCAGAGCGTCCGTTATTCAGATTCATTACAATTACTCCCCGCGAAATAAGGAGCCATCCTGGTGACCTATGGACAAGTAAACACGGGAGGGTCGTAGCAGGGCTTAAGTCTCGAGACGTGGACAATTTCCTGGCCACGACGACAATGGTCAGAAGATGGTTCCAGTGGCTCGATGAGGTAATTCACCGGTGACATTTTTTGTAGCACACGAAATGGGCCGTGATACTTGGGGACCAACTTGGTAGAAAGGCCAGGTGTAGCAGAAGGGACATGCAGCCAGAGGAGTGAACCTGGATCGTAGGAAGTAGTGTTATTTGATTCGTCATGGTGGTGCTTTTGGCGTCCTTGGTCTTGGGTTGTGAATGATCTTGCCAGTTGGCGGCATTCTTCAGCGTATGTAGCGGCTTGAGATAAAGTCGTGGACTCTGAGGAGTCAGGTTTGTACGAAAGAATGGTGTCCATAGGGCAAGAAGGTTCGCGTCCGTAAAGGAGGAAAAAAGGAGAGAACCCAGTAGTGCTTTGATTGGTGGTATTAAAAGCGAACGTGATAAACGGGAGCACTCGGTCCCAATTGGAGTGGTCTGACGAGATATACATAGACAGCATGTCACCAAAGGTGCGGTTGAAGCGCTCTGTCATTCCATTGGTCTGGGGATGATAGGCGCTTGTAGTGCGGTGAACGACGTGGCACTCACGCAGCAATGCTGGGATGACGTCTGACAAGAATACGCGACCACGATCCCTCAGTAACTCCCGAGGTGCTCCATGACGTAATACGATGTTGTGAAGAACGAAAGTCGCAACGTCTTTTGCTGTAGACGAGGGAAGGGATGAAGTTTCGGCATACCGCGTGAGATGGTCGACGGCAACTATGATCCAGTGGTTACCGTCAGCGGTGTTGGGAAGGGACCATAGATATCAATGCCGACGCGGTCGAATGGTCGGGATGGGCATGGTAAGGATAGCAAGGATAGCAAGGTACCGCTGGCGTGACAAGGGGGAGTTTTTCGTCTCTGGCACGTCGAGCAGGTCCGAACGTATTGTCGTATAAAACGGTACATGCCACGCCAGTAATATCGGAGACGTATGCGAGAATAAGTCTTCAGGAAACCTGCGTGGCCACATTGGGGGTCGTCATAAAACGTGGAACAAATTTCGGATCGCAGATGACGTGGAATCACGAGTAGCCACTGACGTCCACCGGGTGCGTAGTTGCGTGGGTACCGCACGTCGTCGCGAGTGGCGAAGTGCTCGACTTGCCGACGCAACGTGCGAGAAGGGGGGGAAGCCGTCCGCCCAGCCAGGATGTTTAGAATCGAAGCAACCCAAGGGTCCTTGCGTTGCTCAGATGGCATGCCGGCGATGGTGACGGCAGTGGCATCACAGGTTAGACTTTCGCAGCAGTCTGGGTCAGGGGGTAGAGGCGAACGGGATAGGGCGTCTGCGTCCGATTGTTTCCGACCGGAGCGATAGACCACGCGAATATTATATTCTTGGAGGCGTAATGCCCATCGGGCGAGGCGACCGCTTGGATCCTTCAGTAACGACAACCAGCAGAGGGCGTGGTGGTCAGTCACGACGTCAAAAGGGCGCCCGTACACGCAAGGTCGAAAGTTCTCTATCGCCCAAATAATGGCGAAGCATTCCTTTTCAGTGACAGAATAGTTGATTTCGGCTTTGCTAAGAGTTCGGCTTGCGTAGGCAACCGCGTACTCTTGGAAGCCGTCTTTCTTCTGTGCAAGAATAGCGCCTAGCCCGACACCACTAGCGTCGGTGTGGATCTCTGTGGGTGCCGATGGGTCGTAGTGTCGCAGAATAGGCGGCGACGTGAGGAGGCGGCGCAGTTCATTGAAAGAATTGTCACAGGTGGCAGACCAGGCTGAAAGGTCTCTAGAGCCGGCGAGGAGCTTGGTCAAAGGAGCGATGATCGTCGCGAAATTGCGGATGAAGCAGCGGAAGTAAGATCAAAGGCCTATGAAGCTTCAGAGCTTTTTCATGGTGGTCGGTTTGGGAAACGCTGAAACGGCTGTAAGTTTGGCAGGGTCAGGAAAAATGCCGTCTTTTGAAACCACGTGGCCAAGGATCGTAAGCTTTCGAGCGGCGAAATGGCACTTCTTCAGATTCAGTTGCAGCCCCGCGGCTGAAATACACGCGACGACTTTCTCGAGGCGGGTTAAATGGGTTGCGAAATCAGTTGAAAAGACGACAATGTCATCTAAATAACAAAGGCAAACGTTCAATTTGAGGCCTCGAAGGATAGAGTCCATCATCCGCTCGAAAGTAGCTGGCGCGTTGCAGAGGCCGAAGGGCATGACTGTGAATTCGTAAAGCCCGTCGGGCGTGATGAAAGCAGTTTTTTCACGATCGGCCTCTGCCATGAGTACCTGCCAGTATCCAGAGCGCAGATCTGAAGAAGAGAAAAATTCGGCTCCCTGTAGGCAGTCCAAGGCATCGTAAATGCGTGGCAGCGGATAGACATCCTTGCGCGTGATTCGGTTGAGACGCCGGTAGTCCACGCAAAACCTGATGGATCCGTCCTTCTTCTTCACCAACACAACTGGAGAGGCCCAGGGACTGCTTGACGGTTCGATTATGCCACGTGTAAGCATGTCGTCAACCTGTTCATTGATGGCACGGCGTTCGGTAGTTGACACACGATAAGGACGCTGCCGTATTGGCGTCTCTTGACCGGTATCTATACGGTGAACAACAGAGTACGCTCGACCTAATGAAGGCTGATTGTGGTGAAACGAGGCTCGAAAACGCTGTAGGAGCTTGATCAGCTGTTCCTGCTGGCCAGGCGTGAGGTTACAATCAATGGACTTGCGGAATACATCCATAGGTTCATTAGCGTCAGTTGCGGGTGTAATGGCACAAGTTGGTAAAAATGGCTTGTCTGGATAGATCAGGTCTTCGAAAATACAATTTAAGGTCTCGAGGCTTCCCAGACACTTGCCGTGTAGCAGGATGTACGGACAAGCAGAAACGTTGCACGCATAAAGTATCGCCGAACCATTGGAAAAGTTGATGACGGCAAACGGGAGGACGATGGTTTGGTGTTGCACACTAGCTATAGTTGGCTGGAACAGGAGCGTCGAGTCAGTGGCAGCAGGGGAAAACACAGGCACTAGGACGGCGGACAACGGCGCGACGCGGACGTCAGCTGCGGCAAACACTTTCGAGGGACTGTGGTGGTCGATATCAAGGCACGGATTCATCAACGTGAGTTCAGCACGAGCGCAGTCGACGAGGGCCTGATGGGTAGAAAGGAAATCCCATCCTAGTATGACGTCGTAAGATGAACGTGGGAGAACAACAAAGTTGACGGCGTACCAAACATCTTGAATAAGAACGCGTGCTGTGCACTGAGCTGTCGGCGCGATGAAATGGTAGGTGGCTGTACGCAGAGCAAGATTCGTAAGCGGCGTTGTAACTTTTCTCAAATCGCGACACAGTTTTTCACTAATTACAGAAACGACGGCGCCTGTGTCGACAAGTGCACGTACAGCAATACCTTCTACTAGCACATCAATTTCGTTGGTCGGACAAAGAGGAGGTCTTAGAAAGTTCGACGACGACGCAGTTCTTGCCTCCGGAACTGCAGCTGTCAGTTTTCCTCTCGAGCGGGGCTCGTGCGCCGAAGCATCGGGGAGACAGATCAGCGACGGGGTGGTAATGACCGGCAAGAATCGACAGGGCGCCGTGGGGACAATGAGTCGGTGATAGGAGAAGATGGTCACTGAGGATTCGGGGCAGCCTGGTAATTTGCAGAATTCCCATGTTCTGGAGGCTGGAAGTTGCGACGGCGACAGTAGCGTGCTATATGTCCCACGAAACTGCATGCGAAACAGATGGGTCGATTATCCAAGGTGCGCCATGGGTTAACGACAGAAGGTGCCGGGGGCGAAACGGGATGGGGTGCCGTGTATGTAGGCAGCGTCGTAGGGTAGGAGGACCCGGTGCCCCGGTATGCGCCAGAGACAGGTGGGGCTGGGGGTATCTTCAGCGGCCCTGCGCGTCGAGACACGCTGCTTACGCAGCTCGTCGTACTCCTGACAGAGCTGGACAACATCGGTGACGGTCTGTGGATTCCTAGCGACGAGCATCTGGAAGGTATCGTCGTCAACTCCTTTGATGATGTGCTTGATTTTGTCGCGTTCGGTTAGAGATTCATCGACGCGCTTGCAAAAAGACAAGACATCTTCAATGTAACTTGTGAAGGTCTCGTCCCTGCGCTGTACTCGACTACGGAGACGCTGCTCCGCGCGAAGCCGGCGCACGGCGGGACGACCGAAGACCGCGACGATGGTGGTCTTGAAGGCGGACCAGTTGGTGATTTCGCCTTCGTGGTTCTTAAACCAGAGGCTGGCCACATCAGCGAGGTAAAAGCGCACGTTTGTGAGCTGGTCGCAGGCGTTCCACTTGTTGGAAGCGCTTACGATTTCGTACTCGACGAGCCAGTCCTCGACGTCTTGTTCGTCGTTGCCGCGAAAAATTGGTGGGTCGTGTTGCCGAGGCACGCCAGTACAGTAGACTGTCGTTGGTAAGGCAGCTTGAGAAGGGCCAGGAGCAGTCATGGTGAACGGTGAGGGTAGCGTCCGATTGCGAAGTTCCAGGTTGATGGGAACCCCGGCTCCTCCACCACTTTAAATAGAGGTGTTGTACGTCGAGAAAGGTTCAGACGCAGCTTGGCAAAATGAGCTTTATCAGGCAGATCTGGCTAATGGCGAGCGGCGTGCACGAGCTACTACTGCAGCCACCGATCATCTTCGTCTTCTTCATTACCAGCAGAGCGTCCGTTATTCAGATTCATTACAATATATATATATATATATATATATATATATATATATATATATATATATATATATATATATATATATATATATATATATATGACGCTTCACAGGTGAATGTGGGGAAGAAAGATGAGGAAGACGAAGGGTCCGAATAAACTGGTGTTCTGACTGACGCCATGTCTCATTCATTACACTAAGTCGACAGGATCTACCGCAGCAACATCATGAGCCCACCAAAGAAGATGATCAGCCTGCCGAAATACACCGGAGCTGAAGACGACGTCCCTGTTGACAAGTGGTTGCACCTCTTCGAAACGAAGGCGAGCAACGTCAGCTGGTCCGAACGAGATCGCATCGACTGCATCAGCGAGTACCTGGAAGGTGAGGCATTCCGCTGGTACCTCACCGAGATTTTCGACGCAGAAGATACGTGGGAAGGCATCAAAACAAGCATGATATCACGATTTTCTGCACCTGTTAGCGACCCTTTCCGCCAATTCATACACTGCAGGCTCAAAAAAGAACAGCGCATCAGGCACTACTACGAAGAGAAGACATACCTTGGTCGCCTCGCAGACTTAAAAGACGTTCACATAGTATCAGGATTGACTGATGGTGCACCTGAAGAGATCGAAAGGCACCTCGCTGGATTGACGCTCACCACCCCAGCCAAGTGGCTTGCTGCTGCGCTTCAAGCGGAAGACTCTGTCCACAGAGATGCTTCCCAACACTCGTCAAAACGGCAGCTCATGCGTCGAGAGCCTCATTCTACGCGACCATGGCCCCCTACAGGATTGATGCGCACCCCTCACAGTGAGTGCCGACATTGTGCATCTGCTGGTTTGCCGAATCAGTTTCACTGGCACAATGAGTGCCCTCGTCGTGAAATGGTGTCTGCTCTAACTGACAACCAGGGAAACGAAGAGGGCGGCCCAAAGGCTCATTAATACGTTTTGGTGCACTTGTGAACGAACACATGGTGAACGCAACTCTGGATACAGGAGCGACTATTACCTGTATCAATGAACTTGTGTTCAAAAAACTCAAGCTGCAGTTGCTCAAGGATTCATGCATTAGTGTCCAACAAGTCACCTCAACCACAAAAACTTTGGGCCGCGTACGCATACATGTAATATGGTGGGGAAATTTAAGAAAAACGGAAAAGAAAAAGGCCCCAGCCCGTGCCACTAGGTATAACGGGCTTAATCCAATTAAAAGGAAAATGAATAGGGTTAGCACCAAAAGATTTTGTTTTAAATAAAAGAAAAAGAAATAAAGGGGGGAGAAGAAAAAATTGAAAGGAGGGAGGGTAAGGAGGGGAGGGGGAGTCTACTACCCGCGGAGCCAAGCCAGGGGAACGGGGGCAAAACCAGCGGCTTTTATTAAAAACTGGATATTGTAAGATGTTGCGTTGACAGTAAAAGGCTTCTTTCCTCTTGATTAACAAATGTCTTCTCTTGACCTTGTCTTGAGGTGAGGTTCCTTGCCGGATTACGTTGATGATTTGTTCATTCGGATGGACTTCCCGAGTTCCGTAGAACTGAAAAAGAAACTTAAAAAAAAAAGGGTAAGTACAATGTGTGTCTACGTTGGGTATCAGTTTTGGTATGATGCTGATTGCTCCTTCCTTTTCCTCTTATTTCTCTTTTTTTTTCTGCCTTATCCTTTCCTATTTTTCGTTCCTTCCCTTTTCTGTATGCCTTTCTCTTGCTCCCTTTGTCTCTTCCCTTTATCGTAGTCTCTCTTTTCTTCTCTTTCCTATTCTTTTTTTTTCTCTTTTTTTCCTTTTTTTTTCTCTTTCCCTTTTTTTTATTATTACTATTATTATTGCTCTGTATGGATTAGGATGTGCAAGGGTGTACTGTCTTAATTTGATTTTGGCGCCGCCTAGGGGCGGGGGATTTCCCCACCTCGTTTGGCCATGTAGCCCCGTCGGCGACCAACCAAGTTTCAGTTATTATGTTACGTTTTCGTTTATATGTTTTGCCATTTTTTCAAGAATCTTAGCTGTCTCACTATTCCTAATAATTTCCGGTTTTGATCTCAAAAGGTCCGAATATGTTTTTTGGATTTCTTTGCGGTAAGGTACTGTTTTTGTGCATGTCGTCATATAATGGTCAAAAGAGTTGGAGTCTGCGCCGCACTTGCATCTGCAGTCTTCGGTTATGTTGAATTTTTTAAAATAAAATGGAAATCTCCCGTGTTCAGTAAGTGCTTGCGATAGGTAGTAATTTGTGGGAAAATGTTCAGGTATTTGATGTATGCTTCTAATCCAGTTGTGAAGTACGCTTTTTTCAGGGTCTGCGGTCCATATTTCGTTCCATTTATCGTAGGCTTCTTTTCGTAGTTGGGATTTAATGAAAGCGCGTACGCATACAGTTGGAAATAGGGAAGTTAAAGCGGGCAGTCCAAGCACACGTTCTACCAGGCATGAAGACTGAATTCTTGCTAGGCCTGGACAACGCCTCCTTTTTCAACCTGTCACTGGATTTAAACACAATGACTTTGTTTCAAGACAACAAAGCTTTGCAGAATTCCTTTCAAACACAAAAGTGTGTCTTCAGCGCCGATACAACCCCTCTCCAAGCCGTTAATGTCACGCACCTTCCACCATCGCAAGAAGCTGCTTTGAGAGAGGTGCTTCACAATTACGAAGACATTTTCTCAAAGTCTCAGATGGACTTCGGATTTATCGCGGAGGAACGACACTGCATTGCCCTCAGCAACAACGTGCCTATCCACAGACCACCGTATCGATGCTCCCTGGCAGACAAAGAGGAAATTGTCAAGCAAGTGGGCTTACTTCTCAAGCAAGGTGTAGTGCGTCCATCTTTTACCCCATACGCGGCTCCAGTCATTCTTGCCGAGAAAAAAGGTGAAGGACGCACACGTTTATGCATTGATTATCGAAAGCTTAACTCTGTCACTGTGCCTGACTACCAACCTATTCCGCGTATAGACGATGTTCTAGACTACCTGGGAAAATCGAAATATTTTTCGACATTGGATATCACATCAGGCTAATGGCATGTCAAAATGAACCCAGAGGACATCCCAAAAACAGTTTTTGTCAGGCCGAATGGCCATTATGAGTAGCTTGTTATGCCTCTCGGTTTGAGAAATGCTCCTGCTACATTCGAAAGAGCTGTGAAATCAGTTATCAGAAAACATAACTTAAAGAATGTCGTTAATTATTTTGATGATATCGTAGTCTTCTCCGACACATTTACTGAGCACCTACAGCACCTCCAAGCTCTATTGCATGCCCTAAAAATGGAGGATATAAAACTTAAATTGAAGAAATGCCATTTTGCCCAAGATTCTATTGAATATCTGGGTCACAGAGTGTCGCACGGTACAGTGTCGCCTATACGAAGAAACATAGAAGCTGTATTGCGATTCCCAAGACCGAAATCCCCGAAAGAGCTTCAGCGTTTTTTAGGCACCACCAACGTTTACCGCCAGTTTATACCGCACTTCAGTGACATAGTTTTCCCACTTACGAAGCTGTTGAAGAAGGACACACCATGAGAATGGGCTTCCTCATGTGAACAAGCCTTTGAGAACATAAAATACTGTCTGACCAAAGAACCCATTTTACGAATTTTTTCTTGCGAGAAATCATGCATTCTGTATTGCGACGCATCTAACGTAGGCGTAGGTGCAGTTCTGGAGCAAAGAGATCATGATGGTAAAGAACACCCCGTTGCCTATCACTCGCGTAAGCTACACGCGCACGAATTAAATTATGCCATTACAGAGCTCGAATGCCTCGCTATAATTGACGCTGTTGACAAGTGGCACTGCTACCTACATGGACGACCATTCACTGTTGTCACCGATCATGCTGCTTTACAATGGCTCAGAAACATAAAAAACCCACATGGCTGGCTCTTTCGATGGTCTTTGAAGCTGTCGATGTATGACGTTAACATTCGACATCAAAAAGGCAGCGAAAACATTGAGGCGGATGCATTTTCGCGAAGCCCTATGGTGCAACTCCTTTCATTACCAGAACTTCAAACTTACCAAAATGACCACCCTCGCTGCAAGTACACAACGGAAAACGGGGTCACTATCGTGACACGTAAAGGAATTCGCAAACTGTACGTTCCTCTCAAGCTTCGACTGGGCCTTCTGCAGAAAGCACACTGTCAGTTTGGACACGTCGGAGTAAAGAAAACTCTGGGCTTCTTGTCATCATCCTACTATTGGCCGGAAATCATCACAGACGTTTCATCCTACGTTCGCCACTGTGACATATGTCAGCGTTGCAAGAAGCCGAAAACCAAGAGATTCGGATCTCTCGAGTCACTACCACCTGCAGAACAACCCTTTGATCTTTTAGCAATGGACACTATAGGTGGCTTTTCAGGATATGGCTCGACAAAGAAGTTTATTCACTTGGCGATCGACCACGCTACGTGGTATGTCTGGGCGTTTCCCCACAAGAACGAAACTTGTGACGCATACATTTCGTACATCACCGCCATCTTTGCAGCAGGAAAACCCAAGAAGCTCTTATCTGATTGTGGGCCAGCTTTCACAGCCGGAAAATTCAAGCAGTTTCTAAAACGAAATGGTGTCCACCAATTGTTTACATCCTCCCAACACCCTCAATGTAATGGCATGAACGAACGTACAAATCAGACTATTGTAACCCGGCTAAAGTGCAAAATGAATGAGCAGTCACAAAATTATTGGGTCAAACATCTTTCGGATGTCGTCGATGAATACAACAGAACCCCACATGAAGTAACACGATATCCACCATCGTACCTAATGTATGGAATTCCTTCATACGACACAATTTTAGACGCACCAATGAAGAGTGTGCAAGAAGCAAGGAAAAGTGCAATCAAGAACACGCTTGCCTATCATGAGAAGAACAAGACAATCTACGACAAAAAATTCCTACCACAAGATCTCCAACCTGGTGAATTGGTCCTCTACGAAACACCTTGGCACCCGAACAAAGGAAAGCTCAGTTCAGTCATGGAAGGACCTTACACAATTCTTCGCAGAGTCTCTCCTGTGAACTATGAGATCGACCGATGCTTAGCTCCGTTAAGCAGAACTACTGATATTGTGCACGTCAACAAACTGCGTCGCTACTATTGTCCCAATAAGTTGATGCTCTCTCGGGGGGAGGGGGAAACGTGTGACGCTTCACAGGTGAATGTGGGGAAGAAAGATGAGGAAGACGAAGGGTCAGAATAAACTGGTGTTCTGACTGACGCCATGTCTCATCCGTTACATATATATACATATATATATATATAATACGTGCAACCACGGCGAAAGTAAACGAGAGGCTTCACCAAGATGCAATGTGGAATATTTTTTTCTGGCTAGCTAGCCTCTGCATTTTTTTCTTCATTTGTCTATTTTCCGTTCCAAGAAAGCAAGATAATGGATGAAAAGGGCGCTTTCCAACGAGGTGGTCGTAAACGCAGAGACACTGTTTATACGCGGACAATATAATCACCCATAAAGCCGGCAAATCAAATCACTGGCGCGAAGTTGCAAGCTGGGAAAGTCATTGCCACATCTTCAATGATGCGATGGACGTAACTGGGGAAGCTTTTACAAAGTTAATAGCAAAAAAAGATACAGGAAAAAGCCAACGCCATCAGCGAAGTGCACTCTTCGAAATAATTCTCTTGGCGTCTCCGCAAAATTCAAACCCACGAAAAAATAAATGGCGCAACTTTGCCTGCTCTGTCCTACCGCGTGCGGCTTCGCGTTCTGTCACTGAAATCCTCTCGACACACTGTAGAGCCTGCCCAAACGTTCACTGGCCTTGGAGTGGCTTATGGACCGAGTCCACGTGCTCGAGATGTCTCGGATGCTCAGCACGCACACCGAGACACTCTCAACCTGCCTCAACGAGTTTAGGCCTGCCATAAAACGCTTTCCCTCGTGAGGCTTTTCTTTCTGTCAGCTTGACTGCAGCATGCTAGCCAGAAACAACATGCAACGAATCAGTCAAATGCAGGTACAAAGAAATGAAAAAGACGTAGGAAAGACCGCCCCCATAATGCAGTATTTCCTGCGAAACTTTGTCCGGCATACAAGCACGAGTGTTTGCATGAATGTTTGTGCTCAGTTTTCTTTGTACGTCTCTTGCTTTCTACTTGTTCGCTCTCCGTTCTTTTTCGTTCATTCCGGTCGTTGAACTCTCCAGCGCTAAGAAAAGCCGCTTTGCGAGGAATTGGACTGTTTTTTGTCGGCGGGGTGTTTCCAAACAGCCTCGGATTTGAGGGCGCCGCACTTTTATTGCACACGATTCTGAATAAGCAAAACAACGGGAAAGGAATGAATGATATAGAACGAAAACGAGGGTGAGACTAAACGGAACGCGAGACACGGGCTGCAAACGAGATGACCGGGGAATAATATTGTAAGGGGGAAGTGCGATCCTCATCCCTTCTAGCAATGTTTTAGGTAAACTAGAAGACCCGTGAAGAAATAAACTTATTCGCGAAGCAAAAGGATACACCACAAAAGCTACCAAGAAATGTGACAGTACAATGTTAAAGCAGGGAAGAAAATCAGATGGAGTAACAAGGTATTAGTATTGTAGTGTTCGAGCAATCACAACCGCTACTGACAGTTTATTCTTATGAATACATCATTTCAATTATTAGGATCACTGAAATATAGACATTTCAGTTGGGCGTTCATTCATATTCCGTGTAAGATTCTTGAGAATCTTTCTTTTCATTTTGTTTCTCCCGCGCCTTATATGTGGAGTGTAATGCGTAAAATGCGCCTATTTCTGTCAGCCTATAGAGATATTTCTGAACATCCCCGTTTGAAACTGGCAGACTTTTTCTCCATGACCTTCTACTTTGTATTCTGTTAGCTCTGAGATTTTCTATCTCATTCGCCATGCATGACGCGGGCACTGTGACTGCAAGTGGAACCTGAACCTATGCACTAATTACAGAAAACTAAGCTCAGTGATACACTTTCAGCACAGCCGCAGTAAAACAATTTTCCAGAGGGAGACCAGTAGCGAACAAAACGTGCCAATTGTTGTATTTTTACACCTAGTCACGAGTTTAAACTTGTGGTGCAGTGGTGCTTCACGCAATGAACGAGTGCGCAGAAGCAGCGGCAAGAACGCAAGCGCAACGAGGGAGCCGCTACATCAACCAGCCAGTTAAGCAGCATTACATGCTTGCATTTTCGTTGCGGCTCCTACCGCTGTATGCAAGCCGTGCAGTGCAACCGAGATCGGATGCAGATGCAGTGCCCAAATAGAGCAAAAAACGAAGGTGTTCTATATGGTGTAAGCAACTATACGAAGGAATGACCATCGTCTGTAACTGGCTCCTTTCAGACTAGCGCGGAAGGCACAAGCGGCGCTTCAGACAACACACGTGATACCTGACTGCTTGTGGCGATAATGTGGGTCTGCAGTTGCCTTTGGGCTTTGGTTTCACTCTCTGTCAGTTCCGTACATGTTCTCCGTTTCCACCCCTAAAACCAACCTCTAGCTCTTCGTCACTCGTGAGCCCAGCGTAGCGTAACAGCGTTCTTGGTCCAAGAAAGACGAAGAAGGGATTAGAGACACAGGATCCGTTCCGCTTGGAAAGGGAATAATTGTGACAAAGGGAGCTGCAGTGGATTGCACTATAACGGGAGTGCACATGCTTTCTCTCTCTCCATTCTCACAGGAAGCGAAAATAGTGGCTGATTGCCATCTACTCAGTTCCGAGCTCTACGGGGTCCTGGATCCTTTCTAGAAAAGCAACCGAACCGGCAGACAGTAGCTGGTGGCTGAGAGCTGAGGCCGATGGGCGTTCCGAGAATTCTATAGGTTTCCCTTACCTCCGCACAACTTTCTGCGCCCAGGACTGCTACGCTATACATCCTCCCGCCGCTCCTTACGGCGCCCCATAGCCTCTGCGTTCCGTTCTAGGTGGCTTCTCCGCTGCACAGGCTGAGGCCATTAATTCACCCCATGATGGCCGCCCACTGGCCCGCTAAGAACGTGAGGGGAGGACGCAGAAAAGGTGCTCCGTTCTCGTTATTGAAGGTCGCGTTTCGTGCCCACAGTAGAAGACGCGGTTCCCGGTTCCTTCACTATTGTCCGCGGCCCGCCCTTCCTGGCTGCAAAGTCTCTCGGAGTACCTGCGCTGGGAACGAGCGGGCTGCAATAGTCCCGTCTTGCTATTCGTGAACTTTGGGGAGCCACTGTCTCTCTGCGTGACATGTTCGCGAAGCAGCCCATATATATTCTATGCGTTGGCTAGCGGACTTTCTTCAGGGCTATAGATCTGATCTTGAACTGTGGCCTGGTTATAGTTGCCATGTGTGCTGCGAGAGGATCTTGTGGACTTGCTGCTGGTTCTACCTAATTTCCATTAGGTGTTGATGTAATCTCATCCCTTGACTGATATTAAGATAAAGCATAGAAGGATAAAGCAAATTCAGGGAATAACGTCTGGCGTTTTACCTATATTCTGGCGAAACTGAAATAAAAGAAACTTAAGGAATGGGCTGATACCCCTGTCTCATGGGTTTCCCATGAACTTTGTTTAACTTGCTCGTCGTTAAGCCAACGGAAAATTGGTCCATGTCACACGGCTATGAAGGTACACGGAAAGCTTCGCAAACGAAGCTCGGTCGTTTTCGCTGGCGACGAAACGAGGTACTTTCGTCTTCAGTAGTCTGCATACGTCAGAAAAATACTTTGGGAACTAAAGTGCCACATTCAAAACATTATTAAATTTTGGCAATAATAGGAATCCTTCTGTTGCAGGCCCCTGTCATAATGTGCGTTTTTTTTTTCAAATATGTAGACGTTAACACGGTTGATGCTACTCTTCACATGAATGGCCTGGTGTTGCACCTTGCCTAGGGTGCCATAATTTTACATTTTTCGTCTGTGTGGGTGGTTTGCCGAAGAACAGCTTACAGAGAACAAAATATTGGCTTAGGAGGCGATAAAACGCAAAAATGTTTGTATGTGGGCTACAAAACTACCATCTGTCGAGCACGGCAAATGTTGTACACAAGCCAACTTCACTAGAATATATAGCGTAATCTCAAAATATTGACACAAGAATAGCGCTAGGCACAAGGGGGCCAGCGGGGCTGTCAGATTCACTACATTTAGGTAATGCGTTTTTATTTGAAAGAATATTTAATGTTTTTTTTTCACAGCTAAAGCTCTTATGAGCTCAGAATACTGGTCATGAGCAGTGCCGTAGTTGTCCGCCGACGCCGCCACTACCAGTGTCCGTAATCATTATCACGAGAAATAAGATATACACTTGTCCCAGTCATCTTATAGTTCATGGCTATAAATGCTGCCAAGAAGCGAATCGCTAGAATCAAGTCACACACCTGTCGCAGAAATCGCGTAGTTTATGGCAATAAATGTTGCGGAGACACAAGTGAAATCAAATTAATTTCTTCCAAAACTTGTAAATGAATGACACCAAGGACACAATTGTATTCGAACACGGGTGCACTGCACGCCAGCCCAGTGTTCTACCACTGAGCCATGCCGGTGCTTGTAACTCATTTCTAAACTGGCCTTAGGCAGGCTTGATGTCAGGAAACGAATCACGGTAATATGAGTAAAAAATGATTTAGAAGGTCAAATGAACAACCAGGCATCACACATTATGAATTGCGTAACGATTAGGTCATCCAGTGCTTCAACACATTAGAAAACTTGTTCTTGATCACGTATCAACTGTGGCGCATACCCACTTCAGGAATAAGTCTTCATCGTCACCAGCCACTGCATAAACAAATTTCACAGGATTTCTAGCAAGTGTGTAGTGAATTGCACCTTTCTCCGAAGAATGACGAAGGATATCATTGTGAATGCTGGCATACTACACCAAAACTATGATTATTTAAGCGTAGTGGGTACTCATCAAGTGTGCTTGTAGCAGTTACCCAAGGAGTGTTCGCAAAAAATTTGCGAAAGTCCACTTTTGTATTTGAAGGAAGTGTAGTGCCACACTATGTCTATCAAAATGGAACTGAGTATCGTTGCGTGCTATACAAGAAACAGTACGAGACGTGCTACTCATGTGGCAGACTTGGACACAGATGCGATGTTTGTCCCAACCCAGAGAGCAAAAGATGCAGAGGTGTGGCTGTGAGGATCCGCTGGAAGACCACCAATGCGAACAGAGATGTCGACATTGCGGCAAAGGCCACCAGACCGGAGACAGAAAATGTCACGCTAAGTACAGGACTCCTTACCTTGTCAAGAAAACGCCAGTGGGAACGGAGGAGACAAGAGGAGGAAGGAACATTCAAGGCTCAAAGTCACTACAGGCAAGGACAAGACTTTTCGTTGCCAGAGGGAGAGGCACGAGGGCGACCCAGGTCCTGCTCCCGTTCTCGCGCCCGCTCTTCGGTCGAGGCACACTGAGCAACAGCCCACGCCTGGAGCCAGAGCAAACACCAGACCTAGGTCCCGGAGCAGGTCTATCGCGAGGACAGGCCCCGCGACAATGCGAGCTCCCGGAAACGAAGACACGAATGTGCGACCCAAAGCTTCCCAGGTGAGCCGGGCGGAAACCGCCTCTGGGGCGCCCGCGTGGGTCGGGACTGCCACTATTAATAGGGAGGGGGTGCATGAAATTTTCATGCGAACCCAAAAAAGGCTCGTGCAATTGGAAAATGATAACAACAGATCATCATCATCATCATCATCATCATAATCATCAACCAGACTACGTCCACTGCAGGACAAAGGCCTCTGCCATGTTCCACCAGTTAACCCGGTCCTGTGCTTGCTGCTGCCAATTTATACCCGCAAACTTCTTAATCTGATCTGCCCACCTAACCTTCTGGCTCCACCTAACCCGCTTGCCTTTTCTGGTAATCCAGTCAGTTCCCCTAATGACCAGCGGTTATCCTGTCTACGCGCTACATGCCTAGCCCATGTCCATTTCCCCTTCTTGATTTCAGCTATGATATCATAAACCGCGTTTGTTCCCGAATCTACTCAGCTCTCTTCTTGTCCCTTAAGGTTATACCTACCAATTTTCTTTTCATTGCTCGCTGCGTCGTCCTCAGCTTAAGCTGAACCCTCTTTGTAAGTCTCCAGGTTTCTGCTCCGTAGCCAAGTACAGGCAAGATGCAGCTGTTATATACCTTCCTCTTCAGGGATAGTGGCAATCTACCTGTCATAATTTGAGAGTGCTTGCCAAATGTGCTCCATACCATTCTTATTCTTTTAGTTACTTCAATCTCGTGGTTTGGTTCCATGGTTAATACCTGTCCTAAGTAGACATAGTCTTTTACGACTTGAAGTGCACTATTACCTATCTCGAAGCGCTGCTCTTTTCTGAGGTTGTTGCACATTACATTTGTTTTGTGCAGATTAATTTTAAGACCCACCTTTTTGCTCTGCTTGTCTAACTCCGTAGTCATGATTTGCAATTCGTCCCCTGAGTTACTCAGCAATGCAATGTCATCGGCAAAGCGCAGGTTACTAAGGTACTCTCCATTAACTTTTCTCCATAATTGTTGCCATTCTAGGCTTCTGAAAACCTAAACCTCCTGTAAGCACGCGGTAAATAGCATTGGGGAGATTGTGTCCCCCTGCCTTACACCCTTCTTGATTGGTATTCTGTTGCTTTCTTTATGAAGCACTATGGTAGCAGTTGATCCCCTGTAGATTTCTTCCAGGATGTTTATATATACTTCATCGACGCCCTGATTCCGCAGTGTCGGCATGACGGCTGATATTTCTACTGAATCAAACGCTTTCTCGTAATCTATGAAGGCTATGTATAGTGGTTGGTTATATTCTGAGCATTTCTCTATTACCTGATTGATAGTATGAATGTGGTCGATTGTTGATTAGCCTGTTCGAAATCCTGCTTGTTCCTTTGGTTGATTGAACTTCTAATGTTTTTTTTACTCTGTTAGCGATTACCTTTGTAAATAGCTTGTATACCACAGAGAGCAAGCTGATCGGCCTGTAGTTCTTCAAGTCCTTGTAATCTCCTTTCTTATGTTTTAAGATGATGTTAGCGCTCTTCCAAGACTCTGGTACTCCTCCCGTCAGGAGACATCTCGTAAACAGGGTGACTAGTTTTTCTAACACAATCTGTCTTCCATCTTTCAGCAGATCTGATGTTACCTGATCCTCACTAGTAGCTTTGCCTCTGCCAGATACATGCATGTTATCAAGGAACTCAGGGAAGAAAACGCTAAACTAAAGGAATTGGTAGCTAGTAAGGACGTCATCGTTCAGTGCGCAAGAATACACAGGAAGTCGAGGTTGGGGAGGAAACGGTATCTATACCCATGAAACACAGGGCAATTGAAGTGGATCCAGCTCAAGCCGAAAATAGAACGCAGAAGAGTGAGGGCAAGATCCCGAAAAGACAGGATAGGTTAGAACCTCAAGTAGAAGAAGGCATAAAGACGTTGCGAAAGGAAATAAAGGAGGGAAAGAACACGCGTAAGAACGAAATGGAGGGTATGCTGAGCCAACTTACCAACGCGATGCAGCAGATGACCTCTACAATGAAGCAAATTCAGCAGAAGTTCACGGCCCTCCTGATGCGAGTCGAAACTGTAGAGAGGAGGTTGCCAGCTAGCAACTGCCGACCCTTCAAGCCCACAGAAAACCGTACAACAGGCCATGAGAGACGGAGGCAAAATATAACACTGGAAAACACTAATATTGGTAGGCACGATGGCTAGACATGACTATAACACTTAAAAATGTCGCACTGGAATTGCAGAGCACACTCCAGAAAGCGTGGGAATCTGCGACAGTACCTTAACAACCAACAACCAGACGTGACTACTACTGCAAGAGACAAACAGCGAGGCTAAGTCATGGGATTATAGGTCCTTTAACGAGACCACTCCTCGGGACAAACCGGCCGTTGCGACGTTAGTCAAACGCAACGTTACTGTAACGCCACACGAGATTAAGCACGACACCATATCGCACTTGCTACTGGATATAGTGCCTACTAAGAAACGGGACGATAGTCTTTTCATACTAATTGTGTATAGTAGCCCTCGACGTAATCACCGATTCCTAGCGCTACTCAGGAAAGTGGTTCGCATTGCGGGTAATCGGGCTGTGCTAGTGGCGGGCGACTTCAAAGCCCATCATGCAGCGTGGGGATACAAATATGAAACTCGAAATGGCAGGAATTTGTGGGAGGACTCCCAACAGGAAGGTTTAACTTTCGTTACCGATCCTTCTGCAGCTACGCGAAGAGGGAACAGCGTATATTCCGATACATCACCCGATCTCGCATTTGTTAAAAATATCGGAAACGTTCGGTGGACTACCACACAAGAGGACTTGGGCAGCGATCATACCATTATAGGGATCCAAGTCGACGCGGGACCGCGCAAGCCTAAAGCCAAACGACTTACACTGGTGGAATGAGACAGGTTCAGACAGATCAGGAGCGAGAAGAGTAATTCGGTGGAAAACATTAACGACATCGAAAGATGGACAGAAATGCTGAGGCAGGACGTCGCGGCAGCTACGCACGAAGTCCCGCCCGACGCGAACCTTGAGGTCTTGGACAGTAAGCTATTACACATGTGGGAGGCTAAGCGTTGTCTACAAGCAAGATGGATGACTCAACAACACAATAGCACCCTGCGCAGGCGGATAGCCATAATAAGCCGATATATCGAGGACTACGCGTTACAGCTTTGCCAGTCACAGTGGGAGAAAACTTGTAACGGCATGAAAAGTCACCGCGGAGTTTTAGCTAAGGTGTGGAATCTCCTCAGGTTCCTACTGGACCCAGAGGAGACCAAAACGGTACATAGGCAAAACGTTAATAATACATGAATTCAATGGCACCAATGAAGAACTGTTGAACGAGCTCAGGGCGAGGTACACAAACCAAGACAGGACCCCTAACTCACTCCGACTACGGAAGGTACGGCAAACGACGATTTAGATAATCGTTCAGCGCTGCCGAAATTCGCGGCGTTGCAAAAGCTGAACACTAAGTCTGCACACGGACTGGACGGGGTTACTAGCAAAACGCTTAGAAATCTAGATGACGCATCCATAGGGTAACTCACTAATTTCATTATTAAAGACGGGGAAAAGGGACGGATTCCTCGGCAGTGGAAAGCTGCCCGCATAGTAATGATACCCAAACGCGAAAAGCGCCTAGAGCTGGAAAATGTAAGACTGATCTCACTGACGTCCTGCGTGGGCAAGGTCATGGAGCACGCAGTACTCGCGAGGCTTACCAACTATCTCGAGGACCGCGACCTGCTCCCTCACACCGTGCTAGGCTTCAGAAGAAACCTTTCCACGCAGGACGCCATGTTACAACTTAAGTACCAAATAATAGATAGCACGACCAGATCCGCCAAAGCGGTCTTAGACCTGAACCTCAAGGAGGCGTTTCACAATGTCAAACACTCTACAATACTGACGCAAATAAGAAATTGGGACTCGGTAAGCGGACGTATGACCACGTGCGTGATTTTCTCACAGGCGGGACAGCAAGGATCATGCTGGAAAAGCTCGAGTCTGGGGAGGTTGAGATGGGCAGCGCCGGCACCCCTCAGGGCTTGGTGATTTCACCTATGCTCTTTAACCTTGAACTCATAGGGGTTGCCGGCTAAATTGGAGGAGATTGGCGGGCTGTGCCACAGCTTGTACGCTGACGACATCACCATGTGGGTAACGCAGGGATGCGTCGGCCAAATAGAACAGACACTGCAAAGCGCCACCGACACCGTTCAAGGCTACTTAGAAGGCAGAGGCCTTACCTGCTCCGCTGATAAATTGAAGCTACTGGTCTACAAACCTACGCACAGGGGTTGCGAACCGAGAGACAACAAGCAGAGTGGAGAGAAGGTGGAGGGTGATTTACGGCTGACGCCCGCGGAGGGCCACGTCATTCCCACCGTAGAGAGCATACGAGTATTAGGCTTGCACCTTTCTGCTAACGGGCACAATGGCGAAACCAATCGCAAGTTAGAAAACGGGGTAGACCAGACCATCAGACTGCTAAAACGCCTTACGAACAGGCACAGTGGCATGAAAGAAGGAGATACGATTCGTCTAGTGCACGCCTTCGTTCTTAGTAAAACTACGTACGTTGCTGCTTACATGAGGTGGCAGGTTGCCGAGAAAGAAAAATTAGAATGCTTAATCAGAAAAGCTTTAAAGCAAGCCTAACGATTACCAAAAACACGAGCACGGCGAAATTGTTGGATCTAGGATTGCACAATAGGCTGGACGAATTGGTAGAAGCGCACAACATAGCCTAATTCAAACGCCTTTCAAAAACAAAAACAGGCAGGTACATCCTCGAACAACTAGGCATAGGTTGTCATACGCAACACGAAGAAACGGCAGACGTGCCTACGAGGGAGAGGGACAGAATAGTGGTCCCTCCGTTACCGAGCAATATGCACCCCGAGTATCACGCTGGTAGGAGAAACAGACAGGTGCAGGATTTGCAGAGGAAATTCGGCAAGTGCAAAGAAGCGGTTTTCGTTGACGCGGCTCGTTACGCACGCAAGCGCGGCTTCGTGGCTGCGGTGGTCAACCACGAAGGCAAATGCAAGACGAGTGTTACGGTTAAAACCCAGCACGCAGAGACGGTCGAGAAGGTGGCCATCGCCCTTGTGGTGGCCATCTCTGAGGCCGAAATAGTGATCAGCGACTCGCAGGTGGCGATACGAAACTATGCTAACGGCCGGGTGTCCCGGAAGGCGCTGCGAATATTGACGATCAACGCGGAAAGAATACGAGACAAAAATAATACATTTGTGATATGGACACCTGCCCACACGCACTGCCCTCTGGCCGGCAACGAGGCTGCAGACGCGGCGGCCCGAGAGCTCACGAACCGAGCAGCTGCGCGTGCCGATGCTGCCTCTACCAAGGCCACACGCGGAAAAGTGTGGGAGTGGGAGGAACGTATGACTAGCTATAGTGAGATTACGCAGCACTGCAAGCTCGGTAGGCGTAAATACCCACCACCACATAGCAAATTAACTAAGAAGCAGTCAGTTGCATGGAGACAACTCCAAACAGACACTTTTCCAAATCCAGTGATCTTTCGCCTCTGTTACCCTGACCTGTATTCGACAGATAAATGCAAAGCATGCGATTCCCGGGCAACCTACAGGGTATATTGCCGCGACAGGTTGGCCACGTTCAAGTAGCCGCCGCAATCATCATGGCAAGAGCACCAGCAAGACTCGGCTGGCATGCGTCACGCGTTCGTGCGCTCTAACAACGAGGAAGAGGAAGTTAGTTGAATCTGTGCCTCTCGGCTACTCGGACTCGACGACAATAGTCATTAGACTTGTGGGCACAAGTTCGCCCCAATAAAGTTGCTTGTTTTTTTAGCCTGTCTGCCTCAGCATCGCTACATATCTGGTGGAGTTGCTGGGGTATAAATCGAAGCCCCGCAAGCACAAGACAGCGTAGCCCCGACGACCAATGTATCAACCCCGTGGAAGTGACTCCTGTACACCAGAGGGCAAGTCGCCGTCTTCGAGGTGACTCACCTGAGTTTGGTCCTCTTCACTTCACACCAAGGGAAATTCAAACTATGGATGCCACCACTATGACTACCCAGGTAACACCAGCACAAGTGTTCATTAGCCAACCGCACCAGCCGCCAGTATTCCACGGCGACTCGTACGAGGATGTTGAAGATTGGCTGGACCTGTTCGAGAGAGTGGCGAGCTTGAATAGATAGGACGAAAGAGAGAAGCTTCGTCGCGTATACTTCGCCCTGGAAGACTTCGCAAAGACACGGTTTGAAAACCATGAAACCTCGTTGTTTACCTGGGAGGTATTTCGACGACAAGCGGTGGCTACGTTCGCGAACATAGACCGAAAAGAAAAAGCGGAAGCTGCTCTTCAATCTAGGAACCAGCTCACGAACGAGAGTGCTGCTATGTACATGGAGGACATGGTCCGTCTGTTGAAGCGTGCGGATTACAACATGGCTGAAGATAAGAAGGTACGCCATCTAATGCGCGGAGTGAAGCAAGAGCTGTTTGCCGTTCTCGTCCGCAACCCTCCAAGCACTGTTGCTTAGTTTTATTCGGAAGCGACGGCCATCGAAAAAACACTAGAACAGCGCGCTCGGCAGTATAACCGGAATCTTAACTGCGCATCTGCACAGGTATTCTCTGGAGGCGTGCGAAACGACGTTGAAGCCCTGCGAGAGCTGATTAGATCACTTATTAGGGAAGAGCTGAGCAGACTGCAAATGACCCAGACTCCAACTGCACTATCTGTTACAGACGTTGTTCGTGACGAACTAAGGCAGGTCATACGAGAACCAGAGCGTGAGCTGCAGCCGGTTCGACCTATTCGAACGTACTCTGAGGTTCTCCGACAACCCACAGTATACAACAATGCAGCAGTTGCTAAGGCGGTGACTCCTCTCCCATCTACATCACGCAGCGCACCTCGTCCACGGGAACCAACGGCTACCTATCTGCCCCCAGGAGCACGCAGCACGCATCGCTATGTAGAGCCTAGGCCCAGGAAGAGTGACGTCTGGCATGATCACGAGCGCAGGCCTCTTTGTTTCCATTGTGGCGAAGCGGGTCATTTGTACAGATTCTGCCCTTACCGACAGGCTGGATTAAGAGGCTTCCCGTCGTATGCACCGTGCCCCCGAAACGGCGAACGACCAGCGGAGATTGAGGAGTACTTGTCCACGCGCCAGAACTCGCCACCTCTACGCCAACGTCAGGTCACGGTCACCATCGCCTATGCGCTACCGGTCATCCAGCCCACGTGCACCTTCAAGGCAGCCTGGTCATCGCTCTCCAAGTCCACTCCCGGAAAACTGAAGCAAGCGACCTGTGGAAGTGAGGCCGCTGATAACATCAATTACGAAGATCCTCCAATATGGCTTGAGGGCGACGACGGTGTATTTCCGGTGAATGGGTGCAACCACGACAGTGTTACTTCAGATTTGCGGTTGAGAATAGAAGGATGGGAGCTGAGTGCCTTAGTCGACACCGGTGCTGATTATTCAGTGATAAGTCTCAAGATAGTGAAGAAGCTAAACAAAGTTGTGACACAGTGGAGTGGATCGCAGATACGCGCGGCAGGTGGTCACATTATTACGCCCCTTGGCAGATGCACCACCAGACTTGAAATACGGGGCTTTATTTACGTTGCTGATTTCATTGTGCTACCAGAATGTTCAAGAGACCTCATATAGGAATGAATTTTTGCGAGCTAATGGCGCCGTAATTAACCTGCGTAGGTCCAGCGTGTCGTTTTCGACTGAACGAGCTATACCTGTAGAAGAATCTGAGGAGCGACGCCTAACTGCTCTACGCGTTGTTCATGATGACGTAACTGTGCCGCCACTCTGCAGTATAACGGTGCTCGTAGAGAATCACGCATTTTACAACCGCGAAGGCATAGCGGATACATATGTAGGGCTGTTTTTGAAAAAAGGTGTCTGCGTAGCTCGGGGTCTTGTTCACTTGACGAATGGCCGTGCAGATGTCCTACTTACGAATTTCTCCAATGAACGTCAACACAACGCTCAAGGCACGGCTATTGCCTATTTACACGACTTCTGTATGGCGACAGAACTATGCAGCTTAACCACGTCAACCACTCGACCAGTGGCCTGCAACATCGACACATCCGTGACCGTCAACCAGAGCCTTCCGGACAGTGAAAAGAAACAGATTTACGCCTTAGTAAAAGAATTCTCTGATTGCTTTTCAATTGCCTCGAAGGTCCAGCGCACGTCAATTACGAAACACAGAATTATAACGCAAGACGACATGAGGCCTTATGCCAGAATCCATATCGAGTGTCACAGAAAGAACGGGAAATCATTAAGAAGCAAGTGGAGGAAATGCTTTCGGATGATGTTATCCAGCCTTCGAATCCATGGGCGTCCCCCATAGTGCTCGTTAAGAAGAAAGACAACACGCTTAGGTTCTGTGTCGACTACCGAAAACTCAACAGTGTAACTAAACGAGATGTCTATCCCTTGCCACGTATTGACGATACACTAGATCGGCTGCGATCCGCAAAGTTTTTCTCCTCCTTGGATCTGAAAAGCGGATATTGGCAAATAGAGGTAGACGAGCGGGACCGTGAAAAAACGGCATTCGTAACACCAGATGGCCTGTACGAATTCAAAGCGCTTCCATTGCGCCTCTGTTCCGCGCCAGCGACGTTCCAGCGAATGATGGACACTGTCCTCGCGGGATTGAAATGGCAGTCATGCCTAGTGTATTTGTATGACGTGGTGGTATTTCTCTGCAACGTTCGACAAACATCTAGAGCGACTGCGCACTGTATTACAAGCCATCTGGTCAGCAAACTTGACAATCAAACCCGAAAAATGCCACTTCTGCTTCGAAGAGCTGAGATTTCTTGGACATGTCGTTAGTTCTGACGGTGTTCGTCCTGATCCAGAAAATACAGCCGCTGTTCAGAGGTTTCCTACACCCAAAGACAAAAAGTCAGTGCGTCGATTTTTGGGTTTATGTGCCTACTATAGGCGATTTGTGGAAAACTTCTCAAAGATTGCGGAACCTCTTACAAAACTACTGAAAGACGACGTGCCCTTCACATAGGAAAGCGAACAACAGAAAGCTTTTGATGAATTAAGAAAACGGCTACAGGGTTCACCAATACTTGCCCATTTTGATGAGACAGCCGACACTGAAGTCCATACCGATGCCAGCAATGTCGGCCTCGGCGCCATCCTTGTCCAATGGCAAAATGGTCAAGAGAAAGTGTTAGCCTATGCCAGCCGCAAACTCTCAAAAGCTGAGGTAAACTACTCTGCTACTGAAAAAGAGTGCCTCGCAGTCAGCTGGGCAATAAATAAGTTTCGACCCTACCTTTATGGTAGACCGTTCAGAGCTGTCAGTGACCACCATGCTCTATGCTGGCTAGCAAATTTCAAGGATCCGTCATGTCGACTAGCCAGATGGAACCTTAGGCCGCAGGAGTATGACATTACGGTCGTATACAAATCTGGAAGGAAACACAGTGATGCCGACTGCCCAGTGATGTCGATGTTGAACATAAACAGTGGGATGAAATATTACCCTACGTAACATTCACATATAATACAGCCGTTCAAGAAACAACCCACGTTGCCCCTTTCGAACTAGTATTCGGCCGAAGAGTGACCACCCCACTGGATGCCATGTTACCACTATAGGATGAAAACAGCTATCCACCTGACTTAAATGACTTCTTGCAAAGAGCCGAAGAAGCACGACAAATGGCAAGATACCGAATACGCCGTCAACAGCGCGTCGACTCTAGTCGGTACAACAAGCGACGCAGTGACGCACTTTATCATCCCGGTGACAAAGTGTGGAAATGGATCCCAGTGCGCCACCGCGGACTTTCTGAAAAGCTTCTTTGTCGATACTTCGGCCCTTATGAAGTACTCAACCGTATCAGCGACGTCACTTATGAAGTCAGATCCGTGGGACACGTGAGCTCAAGACGCCGCAATACCACGGAAGTGGTACACGTAGTCCGCATGAAGCCCTATCATGACAGATCGTCGGAAAACGAGTGAGAGGGCCCATGTATCATATCACTCTCTCAAGCATCGGGACGATGCGTCTGAAGAGGGGGATAGTGCCGCGACAGGTTGGCCACGTTCAAGTAGCCGCCGCAATCATCATGGCAAGAGCACTAGCAAGACCCGGCTGGCATGCGTCACGCGTTCGTGCGCTCCAACAACGAGGAAGAGGAAGTTAGGTGAATCTGTGCCTCTCAGCTACTCGGACTCGACGACCATAGTCATTAGACTTGTGGGCACAAGTTCGCCCTAATAAAGTTGCTTGTTTTTTTTTTAGCCTTTCTGCCTCAGCATCGCTACAATATGTTATGGGAGTGCTCGAGTCTCAATGACGCAGTCAGCAGTACAAACGAGGAAGCAGTCTCGAACCGCAGGGCGCGCTGGGAGGCGGCTCTACTCAGCTCCGCATTAGAACAACAACTATGGTGCCGTCAAGCGAGCCGAGAAAGCCGCCCGAGCCCAAGGGCTCGCAGCCGATACCTAGGCCGAGGTTCAAGCCCGCCCCGATTTATGATCGCCGGACTCTTCATAAATGTTGTTTCTCTCTCTACGCTTTTCCAGCTTTCGCAGAGACATGCTGCGCGTCCCGCACAGGCCTGGAGTTTTTTTTTATTACAATAGCAATAGTCATGACCATCTCGGCTGGATTTTACCGTTGCCAAAGGTGTCGTCATGCACCGTGTATGTGTACTATCTATATATAGCAAAACCCAAGAAAGAAAACATCACAGTTTCGCCGCAAGGACGAACCACTGAATGCGACAGAAATAACTTGGAACGTAACGCTTTGAACAGCTAGCAGATCGAAACGTGCAGCGGGCTGCTCACGCAAAAATGACGCACCAAAAAGACGCAGACAGGACGAGAGCTGAGTAACAACGTTTACAACTCGACACTTAACGCTTTGTTTAAACAAAAAGCACGCATGAAATGTAATCACTGGTACAGATATAAATGCGAACTAACGAGTGTCCCATTTGTTACTTCGCTGTATTTGAAAGTGCTCTCTTTTCGAAAACGAGGCCTGACCAGCGTGCGAAATTGACCTTTGTGGCGAGGGCAACTAACCCAATCATTCTGTTGAAAGGCCAAGGCACACGGTTCTCCCCACCGAAGGACAGTCCCGCAGCGGTGGTATAGTGGTTAAGGTACTCGGCATTTGACCCACCGGTCGCGGGATAGAATCCCAGCTGCGGTGGCTGCATTTCCGATGGAGGCGGAAATAATGTAGGCCTGTGTGCTCAGATTTGGGTGCACGTTAAAGAACCCCAGGTGGTCGAAATTTCTGAGCCCTTCACTACGGCGTCTCTCATAATCATATGGTGGTTTTGGGACGTTTAACTCCACATATCAATCACTCAACTTAAAATATTTCATGTAAACTTCCCGGCGGACAACCATTGCTACTAATTTTTGGTCATTTGTGATCCGGAAACAATGGTAGCCTATACAGCTGTCTTTACTTGAGTGCGGTAAGCAGATCACTCATTTTACGAAATAACACGTACTTCATCTGTTATTATCGGCTGCACAAATTGGCGCTATATTATCACACATACTACACACGTCTAAAAAAAGTTGTTCTCATTCGCTTGGTGTTTACAGCAATCCATATGAGGAGACGCAAGCAATCAGTAGTGGGTCTTTATGCCTTTTATATGCTGCATAATGTAAGCAGACATGATGAATTGCACATTTGTTAAGTTTTATGTTTCCCATGACCTACACAAACTATTTCGTATGCATAATTTGACAAACATACCCATAAAATGTACTGGGTATTTATTTGTATAGAATTTTATCACCCTTAATGACAGTGTGCTGCCACTGCTTGCCGGGACAACGAAGTTGAAAGTGGATTGAATCACTCGCATATGGCTCAATATCAAGAAACTCTACTAAGAGGAGTTCCCCATCGAAGAATACATTCTTCGTCAAAACTCACAAGTTCGCTTATTGCATACGCTCAGTCCACTGACAGGCGCTTACCAAATTATATTAGTTCTATGTCAATATATTCGGAACTTCCCCCCCGAAAGCTTTCGGCATAGACTTTCCCAAAGTTAAGGACTTTGACGCTGTGATCGTTCAGCGACCATGGGAATCATGGGTATATAGTACAAGGGTTTGCCTAGTCTTCGTGCTTACGGGCCTCGAACGGACTTGTGGCTTCGTTTATTGGTCTGTCTTGGTTTGGTTTATATTGAAAAAAAATTAATGGATATAAACTTCGTGATCCGATATGAAATGGTGAGTATAAAACATTAAAACAGTGAAATGCAACTGCTGAACATTCACCAATTATTGTTTCGTGAAAAAGAAACTTCAAGCCACGCAAAGCCAACCAGAGCCGAAAGTACAAAAAAAATGGCAGCATATCCACGGAGTGAATTATGGAGAGTGGGGCGAAGAATTCGTCCGACCATTCGTTCTTGCTTCCGTCCGTCCATGCGTCCGTCAGTGTGACCGTCCATGCGTCCATCAGCCCGTCCGTGCGTGCGTCTGTTCGTGTGCCCGTCCCTGCGTTCGTCCATGCAGCCGCCCCTGCGTCCGTTCATGCGTCCATCCATGCATCTGTCTATGTGTCCGTCAGTCCATCTATTCAACACTCCAAGTACCACCATCTTGCATCTTTTCATCATATATTCCCCATATAGAAGCACCGCCATCAAGCGGACATTCCAAGGACTAAACGAGAGGTGGCACACGCACACTTTCTTACGGCTTGCGCTTCGGGTCCAGTTCCCATCTTTAACCACCTCGAGTTCATGGTATATACTAGTTCACTGTATTCATGGCATTGCGGCCGAACGCTCGCTAAACCTTTCGAAAACCAAGGAGGTTACGCCCAGCGAGTATGACGTAGCAAACTTTTTCAGTCAGATAGTGCTCAATGTACATGCCAATGGCTGCTAATGGGAAATGAGAGGCGGAGAATTAGGCTTTTACTTTCTTACGGCTTGCAGTTCGTATCTACTTCCCATTTTTAACCACCTCGAGTTCATTCATGGTATATAAAAGTTCATTGTATTCTTGGCACTGCGGCTCAACGCTCGCTAAACCTTTCTAAAGCTAAGGAGGTTACACCCAGCGAGTATAACGTAGCAACCCTTTCTTGTCAGATAGTGCTCAATGTACATGCCAATGGGTGCTAATGGTGATCACAGCCTGTGCGTTAACTAAAGGCCGAATGCTCCTGTCTCTCATTCCCCATTGGCAGCCATTGACATGTACATTGAGCACTATTTTTTATTGTTCAACAACGCACAGATTAATTCTCTCACCGGCACCACCTCGGACGTCAAAATGCTATACTTGTTACATTCTACGGGGGACGAACGGGTGCCGCTATAAAAAGCTTAGCCCCTAAAAATTAGACAAATCCGTGTAGCTACCCATCATTCTCATGCTGAATGAAGCGCAGTACGTTGAAGCTCCCATATACATTAGCGCCGGAGTTCCGTTGAGTGTATTTATAGAACGCTCGATGGCTTTCGGCAACTGACGTGGTTTTTCAATGCCTCCAAGATCGGAAGCACTGTAAGCTCTTCGGCACTTCACCTTGCTTTGTACAGCCTTCCAGATCGGTCCACGTATCAAGCAATTAAATCAATTGATGATGTCACACTGATTGCATGATTGCATCACCAATTTTGCAAATCTATGACGTCATGAAAACATCAAATGGCGACGCCGTCACATGAATACGAGTTTATGCACCACCCGTGTTGACGCCACCAGCATGGGGCGCTGAAGTGGAACAGTGGTACGATGAGGCACCAAAGGTTTTCGCCTAACGAAACAAGAATGAAACAAGACAAGAGTGACACACACACACACACACACACACACACACACACACACACACACACATATATATATATATATATATATATATATATATATATATATATATATATATATATATATATATATATATATATATATATATATATATATATATATATCGTTTACGATAAGGGCAGTGCGGCATCTCGTGCGGCCGCTGCGTTAAAATGCAAGCCTCAGAGAAAAATAAATTAAGATGAGTGATGATAGGCTATGTGTGCTTGAAGATGACGCAAATCGCGCCATCGTATGTCACCAAGACGTGCCGTGACATGCCCAGTAACAAATCGATTGTTGACTGCATGCGCTATTAACGTCCGTTTGGGGGTGCGTTGACATGATTTTTTTTTCGCAAAAGCTACATCCCAAAAGAATAATTTGCACACCTAGCTGCCACGCGTGTGTATGCACATGCAAACAGCGCGTTTCAAATCGCGAACACGCGAAAGACAGTAGCCAATGCAAACGCATTCATAGCACTGTAAATGAGTGTAAGTCACGACATGAGCAGTGCACGCAGTCGTATTAAAGCTAAGTCAGGATATAAATATCGGTAAAAACTTCATTAACGTGGACTTGCGGAGAAGAAAGCGTTTCGTGAGGATAAGCGCTCCACTTGGTTGATCATACGAGCAGAGGGAAGCGTATGCTATAGTGCATTACGCCAGGACTGGACAAGATCAATATCACGAAGTTTCAGATGCCTTAATGGTCAAGTCTCTGCTGAACCTGGTTTACCTATGAGTCTGCATAGCTAGTTTTGCTAATGCTAAGTGGAAAATATAGTAGCAGATAATCTGGTAGTGAGCCTCACACACCTACTTTTTGCGACGGGTCGATCACAATGATTACCATTTTGTAGAGGTTTTGACTAGACATTCACTAAACATCATTTATAGTAATACTATATTTTGACAGAAAAACCTGACAGAAAAATTCAGAACTTATTTTAGATAGGAGGTGTGCGGGAAATATGCAGTGGTGGTGCTTGTTTTTCTTTTTTTCTTTTTTTAACGTTAGGGTGAAAAATTATACGTATGGACGAGTCATGAAGTACGCGATCTATATAATTTATACTGAAAACAAGTGTAGCATTTACAACTGTGATTTAGGTACTAAGTAGCTTTTCATTAGCGTTTAACATTGATTTGTTACGCAAATGCTTGTTGCGATACTCAGAACCACTAAATATTTGAATGTGGCTTGTCGCTGCTGTCAAATGTATCAATACTAGGGTCAATGTTTATGGTCAAGCTAAGACTTTCTTACGCAAAAAACATATATAGCTTATCAGCCGGAAAAAAGTATAAAAAACGTCCGGATTTGAAATCACGCTGTGTTTCAAAATTAAGTCACATGAGGCCGTAAGTGTTCTCACGGCATAGACTATCATATAATGTCAGCCCTAAATATCGTAATACGGTCAGATATGGTACGATCCTCTCGGTAAGTAGGTGTCACACCACGTGAAAAAATCTTCAGGAAGACTAAATTAGGGTTGGCGCCGGAGGAGTGAAGTCAATTGGAAATGTTTATGTAACTTGGAGTGAGTGGTGGTGAAAAAATTTTTTATAAAGAAGGAGGTATGCAAGGATCGCTTCTAAGTGGATGGCACCCACAACTAGGAGGAGGGAATCCCTAGTACGGGACCCCATTTTCGTCGGCTGCTGCATGATCTCGTCGAACGAAGGCCTTTTGTGCCTGATGGTCGGAACAGCCAAGCAGAATTGCCTCCCACTCCTCCCGGGTCGGACTGAAGACAGCGGGTACAGCAGGGTGGCAGGGGCAGGCCCACACCATGTGATAGATGTCCGAAGACTTCTCTCGTGAGAGCTTTGGTTTTCTCCTTGTTGATTGCTGAGAGAAGACATTGAAACAGACGGCGACAAAAGCTGTGTTGAAATTCCTACGTGACATGAACTTGAACGAGCGGCTGTAACAGCAATGTCACACGCTGGGATATACGACTACAAAATCCTGGCGACTATTGAGAAAAAACCTGTACATAGGATTCGAGTAAGTGGAAATATCTGATTATTTCAGAAGTGCATGGCTGTGTGCGTAGCAGTATTATTTTGTTTGTTTAAGGAATATTTTAATTAAGTGAGTGCTTATGACAGTCACATTCATGAAATGTCTCCTGCTGCAGAAAGCGCAGTTCTGACAAATCACTTCGACCACTCCGAGATGCAGACATAACTTGCACTGGAAAGCGCAATGTATTCAGCGAATTGAAAATGTCCCAATTTCATTTATGCTACTTCGGCACACATATGTTCTATTGCCGGAATCTATGCCTAGTTGTAATCCTAATAGTACCACTTAACATCTTTTCTTAGCACCCAATCTGTTGTGTAAGTGATAAAAACGATGAAACGTTTCTCCTACGTGACCATACTCACAATAAATCTTCTGTTCTGGTGGGGGTCTGGCTATTGTAAGCTAAATTATGGAAACTTCTTGCAGCGTTAATAATTTTCACTTGTTATGAAACCTTGCATCTTGTATCTTGATAAATTTGCGTCATGAAATCGCGCAGCGATCACCAACGTATCGCTAAAGACTGTGTACAGGGTGGGTGCAGAAAAACGCGACAAGCGCCAGCGGAGCAGGCGATTTCTTGCCGTGACGTCACATTGCCGCGACCGCAGTGACGCCATTGTTCGTTCTCGGGGCTAATGCGTTAAACAACGTTGCTTTCGCGAATAACCTCGATAATGAGAGATAACTAACTATACGAAGTAAATGGAAGCTCCTGCATCGATTTATTAACTACTCCAAATCGTCACCTGAACCGAGAGGTCATTTTTGCAGTTCTCGACACTGGCATGCTAGTTCTACATACTGCAATTACACATGTACAAGAGAGCCACATGTTATTGTCACCATGCTTTTTTTAGCCATTGTGCACCGCTAACAGATTTATATTCGATCATTTCAGAGGGCTCCCGTAAACCGCGCACTGCCACGAAGGCCGAAAAGTACAGTCGACCGTTGTACATGGTCCGCTGACGCCCCTTGCACAACAGTCCACAGCGAGATTTAAGTATAGAACACAAAGGCCCCACAGACTGCCCGTGTGTTGCGAGATGGTGATTCTAGTTTGCTATGACTTTATTGTTATGTGGCGAAACGGGCATATATTGTTCGTTTGCTGTGAATCAAAGAAGGTCGTGACACAAGCGAAAATTAGCAGACGGAGGAGTTCGCTGGTAACAAGCCTCTGCTGTAAAATACAGCACCTGGTCTTGCCATACGATAGCGAAAGAACCCTAAACCTTCCTTCAGATATGGTGTAGTGGCAGAAGCTGTGACACTTTTAGGCTAGGCAGCTTTTTTTTTTGACAATACCCAACAAGCACAAAAATCACTAATGAATGATAGGTATAATAGGAGAAAATTGTGAGATCAACGTGCAGGGTCACAGCTACTGATATTAGGGAGCGCAGTGGCTGAGGAACGCACCTATGAGGAAGGCATTTGTCTTTACGAGCGTTATTACTGACTTCGAAAGATTTCCATACTAAGTTTATGAAACACTGCAACTAGGTAGCATATGTAACTTTACCGTCAAACTGGTTCTATCGAACAGTGCTATGTAGACGATTTTTTGTTTTCATATACATATGCATTAAGGAGTTTTTTCGTGGTACACAAGGCTTGTCCGCGCCTGCATATAGTGAAACACACCTACTAGCGAAGCATGAGAGGCTCAGTCAGAGCACTTGCCGGTTGTGTGTGACAAGCTAACTCCTCCGGCTGATAAAACATCATTTCCAGTTCCGCCAGAAGGCGCAGAACAAAAGTGCAAAAAGAACAGTATCATAAATTAAGGCAGCTTAGCACTAATAGTACCATACGTAAGACAAGTGTAGAGCTGGGCTGCTTTTTTATCTTGGCCTTTCTCGAATTCCTTTTATATTCCCACATTTTGTCTTTTGGTACGTATCATGAATAAGATTTTGTGTCGTTTGGGCCACGTCAATTAGTGCGCCATCGAAAGAGTTCATTTTGACTTTCAGAAGTTTGTGTTGAAATTGTTGCTATCATCGGTGCTCCCACGTGAAGCTCCCATTTGCATTTGTGTGGTGGCGGTGTAACACACCAGCATTTCACGCAAATCAGGATATACGACTACCTAATCCTGGCGACTGTTGAGAAAAAACCTGTACATATAATCCGAGTAAGTGGAAATATATCATTATTTCAGATATGGTTGTGAGCATAGCAGCATCATTTTGTTTGTTTGACGAATATATTAATTAGGTGTGTGCTTATGACAGCCATATTCAAGAAATGTCTCCTGCTGGAGAAAGCACAGTTATGACAAATCACTTAGATTACTCCCAGATGCAAACACAACTTGCACTGGAAAGCGCAATGTATTTAGCGAATTGAAAATGTCCCAATTTCATTTATGCTACTTCGGCACACATATGTTCTAATGCCGGAGTCTATGCCTAGTTGAAATCTTGTTAGTACCAATTAACTTCTTTTTTTAGCACTCATTCTGTTGTGTACGCGATAAAAACAACAAAACGTTTCTCCTATGTGACCATACTCACAATAAATCTTCTGTTCTTGTGGGGGTCTGGCTATTCTAAGCTAAATTATGGAAACTTCTTGCAGCTTTAAGAATTTTCACTTGTTCTGAAACCTTGCAGCTTGTATCTTGTTAAATTTGCGTCATGAAATTGCGCAGCGATCACCAACGTATCGCTGAAGACCGTGTACAGGGCGGGTGCAGAAAAAGGCGACAAGTGCCAGCGGAGCAGGCGATTTCTTGCCGTGACGTCACATCGCCACGACCGCAGTGACGCCAGTGTTCTCGGGGCTAATGCGTTACACAAAGTTGCTTTCACGAATAACCTTGATAATGAGGGATAGCTATACGAAGTGAATGGAAGCTCCTGCATCGATTACTTTACTACTCCAAACCGTCAGCTGAACTGAGAGGTCATTTTAGCACTTCTCGACACTGGCATGCAAATTCTACATACTGTAATTACACATGTACAATAGAGCCACATATTATTTTCACCATGCTTTTTAGCCATTGTTCACCGCTAACACATTTATGTTAGATCATTTCAGAGGGCTCCCGTAAACCATGCACTGCCACGAAGGCAGAAAAGTACAGTCGACCGTTGTACCTGGTCGACTGACGCCTCTTGCACAACAGTCCACAGTGAGATTTAAGTATAGAATACAAAGGCCCCACAGACTGCCCGTAAAAGTGCCACAGAAACTGTGGCACTTTTAGGCTACGTAGCTTTTTTTGACAATATCCATCAAGCACAGAAATCACTAATGAATGATAGGTATAATAGGAGAAACTTGTGAGATCAACATGCAGGGTCATAGATACTGATATTAGTGAGAGCAGTGGCTGAGGCACGCACCTATGAGGAAGGCATTTATCTTTACGAGCGTTATTACTGACTTCGAAAGATTTTTATATTAAGCTTATGAAACACTGCAACTAGCTAGCATATGTAACTTTACCGGCAAACTGGTTCTATCGAACAGTGCTAAGTAGAAGATTTTTTGTTTTCATATACATATGCATTAAGGAGTTTTTTCATGGGACACAAGGATTGTCCACGCTTGCATATAGTGAAACACACCTACTAGCGAAACATGAGAGGCTCAGTGAGAGCACTTGCCGACTGTGTATGACAAGCTAACTCCTCCGGCTGATAAAACATCATTTCCAGTTCCGCCAGAAGGCGCAGAACAAAAGTGCAAAAAGAACAGTATCATAAATTAAGGCACGTTAGTGCTAATAGTACCATACGTAAGACAAGTGTAGAGCTTGGCCGCGTTTTTATCTTGGCCTTTCTCGAATTCCTTTTATATTCCCTCAATTTTTCTTTCTTGTCTCTATCAATGTATTTATTTGTATTTTCTGTGCATTCATTGCGATGGCAATCATATCGATACTCTCCGCTGTATTTTGGTGTTGACGTCGGCATCACCGTCACTCGCCGTTTATGTATACGTATTCACATATATGTGAACGTAAGAAAGATAATAATCGTTAAAAAGACTCCTTCGTGCGCAATCGAACGTGGGACCTCTGGATCGTGAATGCGAAGCGTTAACCACTGGGCCATAAAGAAGCACTTCCTTCAACGTTCAAACGCCTAGCAATTTACGTCCACCCCTTACCGCTGATCACGGTCATCTCGGAGGGGGTGGGGGTGGTTATCGTTTTTTCAGCGTTACCTGCAAAATGACGCAATGAGAGTGCGTCGCCACATCGTCCCGACGGTTGTGGTGGTAGTGATTAGAGGAAAGAAAAGACGCTTAATTTCTGCAGCCCGTTAGGAAGCACGGCGCAGCGTCCGTCACTACGCTGCGGTGCGTGGTCTCATCTCCCACGCGTACTTTGCCCCGCAGGGAGGAGGGGGTGGGTGCTCACTCACGTGCCCTTATATGGCGGTGGGAAAGATCGTACGTCTTTGCCTATGTGGAACGATTATGTTGTAGATACCGGACACACAAAAGTCACTGCAATCGTTGCACAGTCTTCGTTTGCGAGAAGGGCGCGCTTTTCAGACACAGCGAAGTAACAACTGAGACGCTTATTCGCGTTCATCTGTACCTGTGAGTACGTTTCGTGCGTAATTTGTGCGTGAGAAACGCGGGGCACGTTACGATTTGCTTGCCATTCTGCGGGTGACCTTCCAATAAGTTGCTATCATGTTCATTGCTTCACCTTTGCCGCAAAGCTGTGACTTTTTTTCATTCCTTATCTCGTTCCTGTATTGCGCATACTTCCTGTTTTTATATATATTTTATATGTGGTTTAGCCTGAGTTACGCCAAAGCGACGACAGCCTACGATAAGCCTGGCTTCTATGGTGCTCCGCGCCTCATAGAATGAAGGTGACAACATGAAAACTAACCTCGCCTTTAAACTGTTGTGGGATGTGACACGAATGTTTGCCGACTTCTACGTCCGGGTCGATTTACCGGACCACGAGGAAAACACGCGACAGGGAAACGTGCCCTTGCGGCGCTTAATTCTCCCGCTAGGCTGCCGGCGCCATCATGTTGACGCAGTGCAGGCTAAGTGAAAACGACAGGGTTCCCGGAATACATGGACGCGTCACGCTCGACTGCTGAAGCATTCCGCGCGCACCCACGATCGGCAACAGTGGCGGCGGACGTGCGATACAGCGCATCGATCGCGGCCGTGGCGGCTCCGCGGCTTCTGGCTGTGGAGGCGATGTCGAGGACGGGCCATGACGATGGGCGCGTAACGGGAATCCACAATGCGAATCCCTCGCCCTCTGCACACACGTAGCGTCCCGTTTCCAGCAAGCTGTCCGTCGAGGAGGAGGCTCACGCGAGGTCCATACTGACACGGCACACGCGCAGATAGCCTCGGGGCAATTCTCCTCGCTCCGTTCTCTAAGTGACCACCATTATGCGGACTGCAGCCCCGAAACCATCCCGCACCAACCCCTTCGTCATCCTGGAGCCACTCGAGGCGCACGTTAGGGGCACTGCCTGCCGCCATTTCTCTTTCATTATATCCACAGCGGTGCGCGTGTCTTTATGGTTTCGGGCTGCTTATCGCGTGCTCGCTCGTGTCGGCTGCTGTCCCGAAAACGCCCACCGAAAGGGCTCTCCTTTTTCTTTTTCGAAAAGGGAAGCAGCCTGGTCTTGGTTACGGTGGTCGTCTCGTCCCGTGTTTCATTGTGCGCTCCCTTTCCGCTCTATGATGACCCGGCACGCATGATCGTGCGCTTTCGTATCTACGGGCCGCGTTTATCTGTGCACATTTGGCTTCTTTCTCTTTGGTCTGCGTTCTGTGCACGGAAATGTATTCCTAGCAAAAGACCGAGAGGAGAAGAACGATAAAAGATTCATCCCATTTCGATTACAAAAAAATATTGTTTAATTCGCCACGTGTCTTTTAGGAGCAAAGCTCCTTAAGGCGTGGGCTGTGCGTCCCCTGTATGTAGCCACCTCTCGTTCAGTTCTAAGTATTACGCTAGCCACCGCCCGATCTAAAGGGTACAGCCATATCCATCCGTCCATCCGTCCATCCGTCCGTCCATCCATCCATTCATCCATCCATCCATCCATCCATCCATCCATCCATCCGTCCGTCCGTCCGTCCGTCCGTCCGTCCATCCATCCATCCGTCCATCCATCAGTCCATCCGTCCGTCCGTCCATCCATCCGTTCATCCGTCCGTCCGTCCGTCCGTCCGTCCGTCCGTCCATCCGTCCGTCCGTCCGTCCGTCCATCCGTCCGTCCATCCGCCCGTCCGTCCGTCCGTCCGTCCGTCCGTCCGTCCGTTCGTCCAAAAGATGCAAGATGTTATAAACTAGACGGCGGTACGTGTAGTTGATTATGAAAGATGCGAGGTGTTATAAAATAGGAATGATGCCACATATGGCGCGTGTCATCGTTCGATATAGTGCGGCGACGTACGCTAGGGGGAGCGTTGCAATAAAATCGAGTGGGCAAAATGTACGGAGGATTCATGGTTTACCAGGTTTACCTCCGGAGCTTCGCCCACTCATCATCATTCACTTCGTGGATATGGCGGCATTTTTTTTACCCTTTCCTAAGCTACAGTTCTTGACCCGCCATAATACAGTCAAACACATTCAATTACCGACTGTTGCAGTTTAAGGTCACGTTTTCTTTTTGCCCTTTCAACTTCAATTCCATGCCAGGTCCGATTCAAGTATTGTAGCACCTAACTACCTCATTTTTCTCGTTTGCGTGCACGAAGTGAAGCTTGAAATACACGAACACTGAAGAAAGCGTAATTTTATTCGATTCTCTGTTACGGGGTCATTCTTCTCATTCTTCTCATTCTCTGTTACGGGGTCATTCGTCTCTAGAAGAGAACAAGACTGCTCTTGAAATGACCCTATAAAACCACTCATCCAGCATGCCACTGAACGAAGACAAAATGTTGTTAAATACGTCATAAAGTAAGCCTTGCTCACTTGGTTTGGGAATCACGTTCACAATGAACGTCCATTAGTGGCTACTTTAGCAATAGGGAGGGCCGCAGTGTGAAGTCTTATTTCGTAGTTTTACAGCGAAAACTGTATATGGCTAGGAGAAACAAAAAAAATGCTTCGGCATCGGTTTCACGAGTGGCCTCGATTAGCTAGGCTATCGGTTACGTCGTTCTGAACGTCGTAGACAAGCACGCGCGCCATTGACTGCGTTGTGATTGACGCCGCTCATCCTGTCGCAGCCGTGACGCTGAGCACGCGCGCATCAGTTTCAACTTGGAGCTTCCACATGGGCAAGTACTGGACAGCTCTACAGGAACAGCGCCGGCAGTGGAAACGAGAGAGCTCGCATTCGCCTGGCCGATGGCGCAGATCTGGCACAAAAACAGGCCCGGGAGGCCGAGTACGGGCAGCAACTACGTACCGAGTATCCGAAAGGCTTTCAAGCGTGCTAAATCACGAATGGCATGCAAGCGCCGGTGACAGGCAGACCTGCAAGCCACGGCACCAAATTAGCTCGCCATTTCAAATGCTACAAACAACGCCTGAAGAAGAAGTAGCTTTGAGAGTACAACAGCATCAACGTGACGTCCCCCTCTTCTAAGCACGGTGGCGATGCTCCTTGCTGTTGGTTACTCCTTCTATGCACACTGATGCGTCGTCTTTAGAAGGTGGCCGCTGATTCAAAGACCTCTAACGAGACGTATACGTCAGGGTTTGCTCACCTTATTAGGCACAGACATTATTTTGCGGAGGCTGCGCCAAATGGCGTAAACAAGGATACAATGGAGCACATCAACGGAGAGCCTCTTCTTATCTCAAAGAAACCAACAGAGTATGTTTTGTATTATTTATTCGTTGTCCATTGTACATCCCAGTGTGAGCTGCCCATCCGGCTGGATCCACTTCACATCAATGTAACTTATTCTGATTCGCAAAACTGAAACATGGAATAGGTAGCTATTTCAGTCTCCAGTAATAGCTGATTCCATGCAATATTCTATGCAACTCGTCCAACACATCACTCTACCAGTGTTCTTTAACGCTCACCCGCGACCTGCTGGTTAGCAGCCGAGTACCTTAGCCACTCGACTACAGGGCGGGGGTACAGATCTTGTGGACAGATGATTCCACGCTGAGAATGTTAGAATTGGGATCTTTCAGGTTGAGAGGAAATTTGAGCCGCTTTGCTTCCGATAACTATCCGCACTTACCTGAGTGCCAAGAACAGTATTGCTCGTTAGCGAACATGCGTTCGCATTGTACTGCGTTGAAACATGAATCTTTTAATGTATGAAAGGACTGGGAGCATGCCCTAAAAATCACAACATATCGACGGAGTGAATGATGACGAGTGGGGCGAAGCGCTATAGGGTTTCATAGCTAAACCGTGAACCATCAGCGAATATCGCCCACTACATCACCAAAGACGTGACATACACTGCATATATTTACACAAGAAATTGTATTGTTCGTAAGTGGTAGCTATACGTCACTTCCGATCCCCCTTCCATATAATGACTTTATGGTCGGCTTTATGGTGCATCGGTGATGGGGCATAGTTAGAAGTTCGTAAGGACGAAGTAGTGGGTCGTTTGCAAAGGTGTTACTATAAGCAGTCACGCACAACAAAATATTTGATTGATGGATATGTGGAGTTGAACGTCCTGAAACCACCATGTGAATATGAGAGATGCCGCAGTGGAGGGCTCCGGCAATTTCTACCTCCTGGGCTTCTTTAACGTGCACCCGAATCTGAGCACACGGGCCTACAACATTTCCGCCTCCATCACAACAAGAGATTGACACAATGGGAGAATGTATGGTTCTCTAATGCGCTCCTGGATGCAAGTATACGCCTATCTTGCATTTCATATCGGCTACTTCTCAACAGTATTTGCCTTGTGGTTGGTGAAATGGCGGATCGGTGATGTGGCGTAGTGGGATACTTGCAAGGACGAAGTAGTGGGCAGCTTGCAAAGGTGGAACTAAAGGTGGTCACGTACATACAAGGGATGGACAGATTCACGCCTTTAAAAGCTTGCCCCTAAAAGCGATGATCTGCAGAAAAAATCACAGCATATCCCCGGAGTGAATGATGATGAATGGGGCGAAGCGTCCGTCAGCCCACCTGTACTTCTGTCCATCCGCGCGACCATCCGCGCGTCCATTCATGCGTCCGACCATCTGTCCGTTCGTCTGTCCATGCATCTGTCCGTGAGTCCGACCATCCGTATGTCCGTTCGTTCGTGCATCCATCCGTCATCGAGATTCTGTCTGCGAGCGCGCGCTGCTGCCGCCTTGCGCTCTCTCCGCTGTGCAGCCTTATCCATCCGGCGACTCCGAGCGCGCGCCAACAGCGAACGGATTTTATTACAACGCTCCCCCTAGCGTACGTCGCCGCACTGAATCGAACGATTGCCTTCAACCAATGACACGCGCCATATGTGACATCATTCCTATTTTATAAGATCTCGCGTCTTTCATCAACCACAAGTACCGCTTTCTAGTTCATAACATCTTGCATCTTTTCATCATCAGCTACAAGTACCACCATCTAGTAAACACTACAAGAACTAAACGAGAGGTGGCTACATACAGGAGACGGTACCGCCTTTTAATGAACACTGCAAGAACTAAACTAGAGGTGGCTACATACAGGGGACGGTACCGCCATCTAGTGAACACTGCAAGAACTAAACTAGAGGTGGCTACATAAAGGCTACAGGGGACGCACAGCCCACGCCCTAAGAAGCTTCGCCCGTAAAGAGTAAGGGCGGTTCAACAGGCCAGTGAATGAGCGCAGGACTATAGTCTTCCGGTTCCAGCGTGGGCACGGACCGTCACAAGGACTATGTAGTTTTTTTTGGACCCAAATATTGCTTTTTAACTGACTGTGGCTTTTTTTTTGCTTTTTGCCCATGCTTGGTGCTAGCACAAGATTGAAAACATCTACATCTAAAATAATTTTCCTCTCTGAAGCACGCAGCCTCCTTCTAAGAAAATCATGACTGGAAACATAGGATATAGAAAGTATGCCGTGAACTACATACTTGGAATGTATTGTATTGATATTTTAAGGCACTATATTCAACTCAATACCCATCAAGGTGCAACGCTTTTGTCTACATTTCAATGCCAATATGAACCAACAATAAGATAAAGCTGTACACAATTGATGAAGTGTCACCACCAGTTAGCCAACACAGGCTCTTTGTTTGAAGGACGCTAATGAGGCCTGCATGTCTTCATGCGCGTAAGCCACGCCAAGAATACGTATGATTCTGGGCAGGCTTTTTTCGACGCCCTCACCGGCTCTGCTGCATATAAGTTCCAAGCTTAGAGTTCACCGCCTTCTGCCTCTGTCGCGAGCAGCGTGCCGGCTTCTAAAGAAAGTGCACCCCCGTTCCTGCGTCTCGACCCCTTACCCAAACCTCCTTTACGCACCTAGATGAGCCATACCCCTCATTCTGGGAACGAGCGCGTCCAATTCCGCCTTTTGTCATCGCAGCCTTGCGTAATGGACCATAAGATGGCAAAGCGACAACCGAAGTGGCACCAGATAAAGAAAAGCAGGAAAAGAAGGAAAAATACAAAATGAGAGAGTGGGAACTCACCCTGATATAGCCTGAATGCGGCGGAGGACAGGAGAAAGATCATTCCGAAATTGAAACACAAATGACACTACTTTGTATCCGTGGTGGGGATTTTTAAAGAGGGGAGAGTGCGGATTCATCTCTTAGGAATGACTTTACCGCCTTCGGGGACATTCGCTCCCCGTCTATTGTATACCTGCGGGTGGGAGAGCAGCGGCATATGCTGGGCTCCTGCACAGCGAGGGAGCTTCGTGCTCTTGTTGGGAGCTACGTGCGGTGCCTTGACGTGGCTGCAGCTCAGCGGTATCAATGCAGCCAGAAAGCAAGGAAAGAGAGCAATCGAAAGAAAGATTTTGTCCCAATGCCATCAGTGTCATTGAATGTCGTGAGGACAAGGCAGTGTGCAGTACGGGCGTCGAAGATGAGTTTCTGTCGAGCTATGAGTATGTACATGTCATTGTGCTGTAAGTTTGGAGAATATGGGAAACCTTTTTTCCCTTGCCTTGTGCAACAGACGAACACATAAGTCGAAAAGAGCACGCGATTTGTGTCAGTCGCTTGACTTGCAGCCGAAGTTGTGATTGTCCCTATCATGGATTCAAATGAACGCCAAACACTGTCTTTCATTGATCTGCACCATCTGGAAATCCCTCTGCAAATGCAGTGCGGCAACTGCTGTAACTTGCTAATCACGTAATACTATGACAATGAAATACACAGGGCTTCTACAACTCGCTCTTATATTCAATACCACTTAATTTGACATGCAGATCTCGCATCGAGATTGAACTTTGTTGTGTCACCTGTGGTTGGTTGTCGCACTTACGAATTATTACTTTTAGCTCATAGAAAGATTGAGGGAGTCGACATGCGTCTTATGTGGCCGTGAGGAGACAATTACGCACGTTGTGTGCCAGTGCTCAACCTCCCAAAGACAACGCCACGTTTTAGGAGCCAAACTCGATCACCTTGATGCAAGAATGCTATATGAAAAGAAGTTGGCATGACCTCTACTCACATGCATAAGGCCACGAAAACTCGGCTGAGCTATTTGAAGGTGTCTGGGCTTCACGGCCGTTTGCGAAAGAGCAGCGTGCGTTGTGTTTAGGGTATTTTCACTTGCTGTTTTTTATTTCTCTTGTTATTGCTTGTTTATATTAACTATTATTCTCTACCACCCCTCCCCCGTGTAGTGTAACCAACCGAGCCAAGCTTGGTTGACCTTCCGGCCTTTCTACTTCATTTCTCTATCTCTTTCTTTTGTGAGAAGGGAGCGGAATGCAGATACAAAATGCACATAGTCAAGATCATAATTTGTTCATACCATGTAATAGGTGTATGTGAACGCGATGTCATCGTTTAAAGTCCTGAATATTTTTTGAGGAGCAGTGAATTATTTTTTTGTCTCTTTGGGAAAATTTTTATGCATTACGTTTTAGCTTGCCTTCAAAACTTTTCGCTGTCTTTCTCCTATACGAAAATACAAGTTACAATGATTGTAATATTGCTTAGATGGTAATGTCATACGCCAAATAAAGGAAAACGTACACCTAAAGTCGTCGCCGCAGAAAACAAGATTTCTGATGATGCTTGCCAGATTATCGTTGTTATGGCTGTATGTATAGCATCTCTTATAATATTTCTTTGCTTTGTTAATGGTGTCATCGAGAAAGAGAGCGTAGTACGCCTTATGGTATACATAGGTGAGAGATAGAGCTTAATTTTATATGCAAACTGGACAGCCTTTCTTCTTCGATTACACACGCGGGCGCCTAGACGGTGTCCTCTGCCACATCGACATTGTTTGACTTGTCGTAATTTCTTCGACTCGCTTATACATATACAGGTCGGTTTCAGGGCCAAGTGTGGATTTGTGCACATCCACGAATGGAGTGTTTCAAAGCGCATTGTAAATAACTTTCGACAGTATCATAGCCCTAATAACGCTAAGAACTTTAGCTAAGCTGCAACTATTTCTTAGTTTCTATATAAATAGGGCCCTTATTATTTATTTATTTCAATATACCGCAGACCTTCTCGGTCCAAGCAGGAGTGGTAATACATAAAATCAATACAATTATGTCTAAAGTGACGAGCACATTAAAAACAAAAAAGTGCAATACTGGATGGTTGTTAACAGTTTCAAAGATACAGTGTTATATCACATGCGAGCATAATGCAAACATGTAATGCACTAACATGATTATTGCAGATTTCTTGAGAAAAATATTCTACCGTTTTACAGTTCACAGCAGATGATGGTAGACTATTCCAGTATGCTATTGGCCATGAAAAAACAGAGTTTTTATTAATGTCGTTGTGACTTTTAAAAAGCCGTATTGTCTTGCTGTGGTTAGCTCCTGAGGATTGTCTGAGGGGTTCAAGGAGATTTCTTGTTCCGGATATTTTATAATGGTCATTATAAAAAGATACAGAAATTAAGTTTGGAAGTTATTCTGCGTTGATGAAACAACACACCTCGGCTTTTTACGCAGAGTTGTAACACTGGTATGCTGCGAATAACTTGAAAATTCAAATCGGACTGCTAAAGTTTGAAATCGCTCGATTTTTCGATGAGAAATTTGTGCTGGGGGCTCCAAATTATGTCGGCATATTCTAGTGCCGGTCTAATTAGTGTCTTATACGCTGTTAGTTTAACCTCAGAAGGCGCGTTCCTTAGTCTTCTCTTGACAAACGACAGCTTTTTTGCGCTTTTGCACAAACAGTCGCCATATGTGGTTCCAAACTCAGATTGGATGTTAATGTAACCCCCAAGAATTTTACATTGTTACTTTTGGTGATTTCCGAACTTTCTAATTTGTATGTGAAATTAAGAGGCTTTTTCTTGTTTGTAAAACTATGATTACCGTTTTCCTTACGTTCAGTAGCATCCCCATTCCGAGCATTATGCCTGAACTTTTTGTGGCGAGTGATTAATGTGAAAATGGTCCTCATTTGGACTTACCGTCGTGTATATACGACGCAGTCATCTGCGAAAAGCCCTAGTTAAATACTGTTGACGCTGTTTGCGAATAATTGCGACGCTACGTTCATCCACCACACGTAAGGTCTCTGCCAAGGAAATGTTTGCGTTCTAAACTTTTACTCATCAAGGAAACAACGTTTTTTTCTATTGAAGTAATAATCAACAAGAGTCATTACGCTCATTTTAACAGTTTGGTATGTAGCTGTAATATAGGGCGTGCATAAGGCCGCTGCAAGTTTTTTCGTCTCGTAACCTAATGCAAGGTCATAAAAACACTACAAAATGTCCCTTCATCTGCTGTGAGCTGCACTAATGAAGTGTTATTTCTCGTTGATCTGCAATAGAATTGCCCTTTCACGTGCCCTAATTTCAACGAATGCTCTGAACGTTTATGCATGTTTCTGCATGCTGACGTTCATGCTGACCTTTGTGGATGTTACTTGTAAATGTAGTAGAAGGAAACGTTTTTTCGTGCTGCGTTGTAACATCATGCATTCGTCATCGCCAACTAGAGAGACGTGGCGGAGAAGTGGAGCAGACAGTAGAACTGCTGTGAGTAAACATCAATGAAGGTAACGAAAGAGATAACTACGAAAAAGCAATAGCTTTAAACTTGCATCAACCATCGATAGAGCCCAGGCAAACGCGAGTTGCTCCACGTAATTTATTAACGGTGGTTGGCTCCGTGATACGCGCACGCATAGTGTGTGACAGGCACAGACAGGCTCCCCTTTCCCGCGACGCTGCTGGCGACACAACAGGGGAACCTGGTAAGTCCTTCAACATGCGCCGTGGGGATGAGATACTGGCTTCCATAAGCCTCTGGTTTGGTCCCCTCCACATGACCTCCTCTTCGCGGCATTCCCTTCCTTCTCTGCCCTCATTGCCGTGTGCCCCAAATGGAGCCAGAATAGATCCCATCAAACTGAGTGCCAGCCGCGACACGCGTGCCCCAGCTTGCTTGCTTGCTTGCTTAATGCCGCTCCTGTACTGCAGGCCTATCGCTATTGGGTTCGGGAAGAGTCTGTGAAGCGGGGACGTAGGAGGGGGTTGGGGGCTAGAGTAACTCCCAGATCTTTTTCTGCGTGTGAGAGGACGTTGTGCATACAGCAGCTCAGCTTGCCCATTGTAATGAGGCTACGCTGGCTTCCCTTCTTATTGCCTGTCAAACGGGAGGATCGCGCAGTTGGTTCTGGCATCTGTTATTCTTGGGTATCCTGACAGTGGTTTGAAGGTGGTAGTGGGGAGGTATGACGTAGGCGAAGAAAAGAATGGAGTGTGTATGGACGTCGCCTGCATTGCGTTCCTGTATTTCTCGTTTGTTTCGAGATTGAAGCGGGTCTCTATTGCTGCAGCGATGTTTTGTGAATGTGTCTGCGACTGAGTGTCAAAAGCAGAGCGCGGCAAGTGACACTTCAGGAAAGGAGAGATTAATTTGTTTTCAATATAGGTCAATTTTTTCGTGTTGCATATGGAGATCATGTTGCGCCCCTATATTTATTCAGTTTCCCATATCAAGATTCACACCACCAAAATGTTCTCTTATATGATGAATTCGAGAGAAAGACAAACATTTTACACCTTCTAATTATCAGAGGCACCAAATCTCCATGATAATAGAAATTGCAAAAACCAACAGTGAATGTACACATTCTGTTGAGATGGTGAAGTGAGTGGAAACTATTTTTTTTTTCAGACCGTCAGGTTGAGCCAGCGTTATATATCTAATATACGCAAAGGCAAATACACTTATAAATTGCTGGAAACAATGTAGGAACTGACGTTTAAGAAATAAGCTAAAAACGCAAGTACAAGTTCACTTATTCAAATGACACCAACCACGTTGTTTTAGTGGTTAAGGCCCTCGAATTCTGACCCGCAGGTCGCGGATCGAACCCTGGCTGCGGTGGCCGCATTTTCGATGGAGGCGAAAATTCTTAAGGTTGGTGTGCTCAGATTTATGTGCACGTTAACGAACCCCAGGTGGTCAAAATTTGCTGAACCCTCTACTACGGTACCTCCCATAATAATGTAGTGATCTTTAGGATGTTGAACCTTAACAATTATTATTACCTAACCCAACCGACAAAGTTTGGAATTTTGTCACTCTGAGGTCTAATAAAGGAGCATTTCATGGGAAGTCACAATATAGTAATGTGGAGAAGCTTTAACGGAACACCAAGTGACTATGCCCCCATGTGAGTAAGATCGGCATTGGTGGTGCAATTCTCAATGCACTCCGTAGACCATCGCTAAAAGTACGACTACTCAACCTTATCTGAAGAGCAATGTTTTCAGAACAATTTATTGATTCACGTTTTTCAAGAATATATCTTACAGTACCAACGATTATTGTGCGTCACCTCTGAAATTGGCATAATATTCATAAGTATATTTCATGAATGCCACGGGTAGAGTAAAGTGGTTTGAGAACCGTCAACTTGGTTTTTATGGCAAGGCAGCACAAAACAATTTACACCTTCTTGCTTACTTTATGTGTGGGTAATAGTATAATTTCTTGGGGACTTACGCGACACTTGTACTGGTAATGGAACATGCTCCTAGAGTAAGGATAGTCGACAGCATCAGACCTCTTTGATAAAAACTTTGTGCGCTTTTCAAATTTCAAATTAAGCAAGGCGAATATGCTTTTTGGCTGAGTTGTAGTGTTTGCTTAGTTTTTGCTTCGTGTGCAGTGGCGAATACTAAAAGTTTCTCTTGATGGGCTAAGTTACGCTCTTTGTGGCTGATGGTCCGTGTCATATCATTCGCATGCAGTCGCAATATTTTTCGTGATCTGTTTACAAAGCCAACTCTGCACAAAAACGCGAGGAGTCTTGCATTGAGAAATCCCCCTTTTTCCATGCTTGCTGCGCTCCTACTCATCGTTTACATTTTTCAAGGTGTGGGATTGGACTGAGGGAAATCAAAGAAAATATTGTTCATTGTCTTTAAAAAATATGGACTCGGCAACTGAAGGTTACGTTCCGTAGGCTCCAGTTTTACATAATGATGAACGCCTGGATACCAATGCCCCGGTTTTTAATAAAACATCCCCCCTCCCTTTTTTTGGACACTGTCGAGATGAAACTCCACTATTATGTATATCTGCCAAACCATTTTTACGAACGTTGTTTTTTATGCTTCATTTCTATGATTTATTTCAAATACCTTTGGCCAGACGGAAACAGTAAGTTATGACTATTGCTCAAGAAAACCTAACAAAAATGGTAGACTCTGAAATACTCTGCTTCCACACAGCAGCAATATATATGAACATTTATTTCAAATGTTGTTGCGTAGTAGTTGATTTAGCGGAGTCAATACACCAACCGGTGGATTTTTATTTTTCGACGATTGAAATGTAATAACAAAAGTAAGACACAAGGAAGCTATATAGCAAGACAGACTTACTCACAATCTTGGTGCGTCACATTTCATCCAGACCGTGAGAAGTGGAAGTTTCCACAGCTTGTCAGCCGAAACTCAGCATTACATCATCGCTGTCTTACGCAACGTGCGGAAATCCATATGGCTGTCGAACTAAGAGACCCGAGTATAGGTGATATTCTGGCAAGAAGTTTTCCGATTCCACAAAAAACGTACCTGTTTTTCTCAACTGCGAGATTATTCGAACGCATGGGACGAACCACTACTTAGCTGCTGCCGCTGCTGCTGCAGTTAATTATATCAGAATTATATGAACGACCTCTGGGAAGCACGGAAAGAATTTTTAGAGGGCTAGATTATTGACTACGTTGAAGAGGCAGATAACATACGAGATCCACAATTTCGATAAATACCAGCGAAACCGACTACGTTTCAGTATATGAGTGATGCGCCCAGTATAAGCTATAATAACACTGGTATTACCTAATCTTTCTTAGTAGGTGCCGTGACTGCGGTATTTGTATATACATTTCAATATTCTCGCCATTGTGATGTATATTTCTGAAGCTGGGCCACCTCATTTGGCGTCGGGTTTGTTTAAGCTTGGACGCAATTTCGTTCTGAAAAAAATGTTTCCTTTCGAAGACTCGCTAGCGTCCATAAATTTGCTCCCTACAGTAACATCTGCATATTAATAACTATAGATAAGTTAAAGGGAAGGTTTCTCGACTGCGAGTTTTTCTCTGCTGGGTTTTCTCTGCCTGGTTCCTGAATGTTGTCGAGCACGTTGGTATCGGGCCTGAAGTATTTGTGAATTAGCAGTAAAACGTTACGAAAGCACCTTGTTTTAATCGAAGCAAACGTTCTAAATTATTCTTTCGTACTAATCGACTAATTTATTTGAATACGCAAAGATGTTGAGCGAATAAAGAATAATATTGTTTGAAACCACAAAGAAGATTTTGGCTCAGAAATATCATCAAGCAAATACGCATATGAATAAAATAGCGCATACTGCCTAACTTGAAGTTTGATAAAGCTAATTTTCCTTCACTTACTGAAGCGAATCGTTGTGTTTGAGCAGTCGCTATTATCAGTATGAGATGGGCGCATTGTCATGGCACAGAAAAAAAAAGCAAAATGCAGCTGAACATAACTTACCTTAGCTTTTTTTATTTTTTGCAGGCATTGTTATGCTGAAAACTTAATACATAGTCAAAATTCTTTTTCACTGCTTCTATATATCCTTAGATTATGTGAGGCTTGCATTGCGGCACAGTATGCGAGTGGTGCATTTGTTCCAAAATAAAATTTGAATTAATGTATATTTTTGATATATGTATGGTGCTTGGACGTTTAGATTAGATGCGATCGTGCAGATGAGTGGAAGATTTTAATAAACGCATCGGTACACATCTACGTAAATTGTAACGTATTTTAAAATCACTTATCTCGAATATGACAACATGTATTTTATCAGATCCTCCGTATATGTAATGGTACTATAATGCGAAGAGTACTCAGCTATGCTAGTTTACATGCATTCTGGTGAAACACCACCAATGACTGAGATAGCAAAATAATAACATTTTGTCCAGCTTGTTATCTAGCAGTCCCGCCTTCCAGGCTGTTTCATCATAACAGTATTAAAATATTTGTGTGAATTGCTAGTAAGTGCTGCCTATATGTTTCGCGTGTGCGTGTTCTATGGATGCCATGGTCTTAGTTTTGCCTACGTTTATTTTTGCACTTATTCAGGTAAGCTAGCTCCCATTTTTTGGTAGATATATTTCAGAAGAGGTTTCTGTTCACTGTTGTAAAAAAGTGTTGCTTCATAATCACATCACACAGATACACAAATACTCACACGCGCACACACGTCTCTAGCGCTACATTAATAGTTGCAATACTGCGAATGCTGAAGCGATTGAATATCGAGAAATTTAGCAAAAGTAAGCAAGACACTTATCCAGATCATCGATTCCGAACGAAAGCCACAATGAAACCAAATAAACCCGAGTGAGTGGGCTCTGAAGAACGCCCTTCACAGCCCCCTCATCTACCCGCCGTCAGTCCCGGTCTGTGTCAAGCGCGACGCAGCGAGGCAATAACGAACACGGAAGCACGGCTGGAGGTTGCTTAAAGATTCAGTGGTCCCGCCACAGGACCTCCGCTGGTGGATACAGGGGAAGCCACAGTCAACAATGAAGCAACCGGAGCATGAAAAAGAAACCCCAGGAACTGCATGAGAGGCATTGTGGAGTGAGGGTTAGGGGTTACTGTGAGCATTCACAGTGCAAAAAAAAGAAAGTCACAAAGAAAGATGTCATTTGCATAGTTGATAGCAAAGTGCTGAAGCACCACAAATGTCAAGCAGCGAACGCATACGTGGTAAAAGCATACATACAATGGGTGCTCCCTAATGCTCTTTCCGTCAAACAGAACGGGGCACACATTGCTATAAACGCTGTTTGACAAAGCAAGCAATAAACTTTTTTTTTCGCTAAAGATCAGCGGGATTCTGCTTTTATTCAAGCATAAATTAACGATGAAATTGTTCTTAAGAATAAGAGCGAAGTGAAGGCTGGCTACTCGACTTTCTCTTTCTTTAGCTAAGAAGGTTTTGTGGCAGTTAGAATCGTCAGTCTAACCGTAGCCTTTCTGTAGCACACGCATGCGCGAGGTTTTACAGTATATAGCATCGACTGAATAGCTGGTATTATAGACGCACATAAATTTAATATATCCGCCCTTTACGTCAAAACAGCGACGTAGAAATTGCGCTGCTCAGTTTATTTTTTGGTATATTTGTGAATGACTAAACGCCATGAGTAGTTTATAACGCTGACCTGGGGTATAGCGCATTTTCAGTGTTTGCAGAAGGAGTCTTTAAGTCTTGTTAGCTACATACCGTCTTTCCCACTGAACCCAGGATTCTTGCTAAAGTTCTACTTAGCACTTCGCAAATGCTGTCAACTCATCTGCGATAACACAGATATAATCAAAATTCTGAACACTAAGCTCTTCAGGTAAATAATTACCTGCTCAGTTCAGCTCACGCTAGTTAAAACAAAGCTAGTTGAACACATTTTACGTAAGTGAGCCATTTTCTCCACATGTAAAACATGCTGAACTTGACCGCAAGCTGTGAGTAACACAAGGAACACAGGAATGCTGAAACAGAAAAAAAATGTAATCTTACTGGAGGAACAGAATGTAAGACAGCACAAACCGACGCTATGGTAGAAGCTTTTTTGAGTTGCATGACTCTCCGCAAAACCCCAAGAGCCCATTATACTTCAGGATGATTAAAATAATGCTAAGGACACATTTGGACTTACACTTTGGTCGAATTTAGTTTCTCAGCATACTTGAAGCAGTGTAATAATAAGCATAAATAATGAATTAACACTGTGAACGTATTTTGTGGTACGAGTCATTCTTCGTCGTTAGTTTCTAGGCATGTCGGGAGCAGGCAAATTGCATTCATGAAGGGCCGGACAGAAAATCGCTCGCCAGATTAGAAAAAAGGGGCCAGTAAGGAACTACAAGGATAGAGTGAGGTGATTGAACAGCAGAGATTGAAAAAGGGCTAGCGAGACCGAATGTGAAGTTGAACCATGCATAAAGAAAAAGAGCAACTAAAGTTCAGTGTGGCCCTTAGAGATTAAAAATTGATGAGGCTGGCGGGTATGGACGAAACAAGTGTCTCGACTACAGGGAAACAGTACAAGATTAAATGAGAGAGGAAAAATAGAGTGAAAGGAAATACAATACGTGTAGTGCCATTAAGTTAGGAAATAGATTTGCGTTGTAGGAAACACCAAGCTGCAACATTTTGTACACGTGACTGCAGTATACGAACGCTGCCTGAACCACTACGTGATTTGTACACAGGGATGTTGGATGACCCCATTGCACGTGGGAAGACGCCTATGTCATGCATATGTCATTCCTGAGAAGCACCTAAAGACACAAAAGCAGTCCTGCCCTCGTGTCGGCTGGCATTGTTTGGTAACGGAGTACAACATCTAGTGCATATGCACCACACACAGGGGAGTAGATTGCTGCCTCTAGACACGCTACGACAGGAGCCTTCTACACGCTCCCTCCTTCCGCTGTCTTGTTGGTGGCCTCGGCTGGAGTGTGCATGTTTTGAAGAAGCGGGGTTCTGACCGGTCATCCCACACCTTCTTCGCAATTTGCCGAGAAACTTGTACAGATGCTTCGGGTCATGGGTCGTGGCATAGTTTTCACGCTCTATGCTCTCCCCACGGTGCTTCTCATCTTTTATTTATTCTCATTTATGGAGCCTATTACAGGAAGGGGAGCTCTACCGTACCTCCCCGTCCCATCTACCTCCCGTTTACATTGCCAGCGTGAAGCCCGAGTTTGCCTCCCGCCGTTCGTGCTTGGCTGCTAGCCCCTTCTTGCTTGCCACTATATCGAATAGAAAGAGGACCCGCTCGCGTGCTAGGAGCATCCGTGCCCCCATCCGCCCTCATGCTAGGGCCTAATTTGTTTTCGCGAAACAAATAGCTCCTGGTCAAGCCTGAACCCCCAGCGAACGTTACCACAGTGTTTTCAGTATGGGGCGTGGTGATGAAAACACTGAGACTTGGAACCAGCAAAGCCTGCAGACGCCGAGCTTGGGCACTTGTTGCTCAATAATAGAGAATAAATCTGAGTTTACATGCATTCTGGTGAAACACCACCAATGACTGAGATAGCAAAATAATAACATTTTGTCCAGCTTGTTATCTAGCAGTCCCGCCTTCCAGGCTGTTTTGTCATAACAGTATTAAAATGTTTGTGTGAATTGCTAGCAAGTGCTGCCTATATGTTTTGCGTGTGCGTGTTCTATGGATGCCATGGTCTTAGTTTTGCGTACGTTTATTTTTGCACTTATTCAGGTAAGCTAGTTCCCATTTTTTGGTAGATATATTCAGAAGAGGTTTCCGTTCACTGTTGTAAAAAAGTGTTGCTTCATAATCAAATCACACAGATACACAAATACTCACACGCGCACACACGTCTCTAGCGCTACATTATTAGTTGCAATACTGCGAATGCTGAAGCAATTGAATATCGAAAAATTTAGCAAAAGTAAGCAAGACACTTATCCAGATCATCGATTCCGAACGAAGGCCACAATGTAACCAAATAAACCCGAGTGAGTGGGCTTTGAAGAACGCCCTTCACAGCCCCCTCATCTACCCGCCGTCGGTCCCTTTCTGTGTCGAGCGCGACGCAGCGAGGCAATAACGAACACGGAAGCACGGCTGGAGGTTGCTTAAAGATTCAGTGGTCCCACAACAGGACCTACGCTGGTGGATACAGGGGAAGCCACAGTCAACAATGAAGCCACCGGAGCATGAAAAAGAAACCCCCGGAAATGCATGAGAGGCATTGTGGAGTTGGGGTTAGGGGTGACTGTGAGCATTCACAGTGCAAAAAAAAAAGAAAGTCAGAAAGAAAGATGTGATTTGCATAGTCGATAGCAAAGTGATGAAGCACCAAAAATGTCAAACAACGAACGCATACGTGGTAAAAGCATACATACAATGGGTGCTACCTAATGCTCTTTCCGTCAAACGGAACGTGGCACTCATTGCTAAACACCATTTGACAAAGAGAGCAATAAACTTTTTTTTCGCTAAAGATCAGCGGGATTCTGCTTTATTCAAGCATAAATTAACGACTAAATTGTTTTTAAGAATAAGAATGAAGTGAAGACTGGCTACTCGACTTTCTCTTTTTTTTAGCTAAGAAGGTTTTGGGCCGTTCGAATCGTCAGTCTAACCGTAGATTTTCTGTGGCACACGCATGCGCGAGGTTTTACAGTATATAGCATCGACTGAATGGCCTGTATTGTAGACGCACATAAATTTATTATATCCACCCTTTACGTCAAAACAGCGACATATAAATTGCGGTGTTCAGTTTATTTTTTGGCATATTTGTGAATGACTAAACGCCATGAGTAGTTTATAACGCTGACCAGGGGTATGGCGCATTTCAGTGTTTGCAGAAGGAGTCTTTAAGTCTTTTTAGCTGCATACCATCTTTCCCACTGAAGCCAGGATTCTTGCTAAAGTTCTACTTAGCACTTCGCAAAAGCTTTCAACTAATCTGCGATAACACTGACATAATCAAAATTCTGAACACTAAGCTCTTCAGGTAAATAATTACCTGTTCAGTTCAGCACACGCTAGTTAAAAAAGCTAGTTGAACACATTTTACGTAAGTGAGCCATTTTCCCACATGTAAGATATGCTAAACTTGACCGCAAGCTGTGAGTAACACAAGGAACACAGGAATGCCGAAACAGAAAAAAAAAGTAATCTTACTGGAGGAACAGAATGTAAGACAGCACAAACGGACGCTATGGTAGAAGCCTTTTTGAGTTGCATGACTCCCCGTAAAACCCCAAGAGTCCATTATATTTCAGGATGAATAAAATAATGCTAAGGACACATTTGGACTTACACTTTGGTCGAACTCAGTTTCTCAGTATACTTGAAGCAGTGTAATAATAAGCATAAATAATGAGTTAACACTGTGAAAGTATTTTGTGGTACGAGTTATCGTTCTTCGGCGTTGGTTTCTAGGCATGTCGGAAGCAGGCAAATTGCGTTCATGAAGGGCTGGACAGAAAATCGCTCACCAGATTAGAAAAAAAGGGGCCAGTAAGGAACCACAAGGATAGAGTGATGTAGTTGAACAGCAGAAGTTGAAAAAAGGGCTTGCGAGACCGAATGGGAAATTGAACCATGCATAAAGGAAAAGAGCAACTAAGGTTCAGTGCCGCCCTTAGAGATTAAAAATTGATGAGGCTGACGGGCATGGACGAAACAAGTGTCTAGACTATAGGGAAACAGTACAAGATTGAATGAGAGAGGAAAAAGAGAGTGGAAGAAAATACAATACGTGTAGTGCCATTAGGTTAGAAAATAGATTTGCGTTCCAGGAAACACCAAGCTGCAACATTTTGTACACGTGACTGCAGTATACGAACGCTGCCTGAACCACTACGTGATTTGTACACGGGGATGTTGGATGACCCCATTGCACGTGTGAAGGCGCCTATGTCATGCATATGTCATTCCTGAGAAGCACCTAAAGGCACAAAAGCAGTCCTGCCGTCTTGTCGGCTGGCATTGTTTGGTAACGGAGTACAACATCTAGTGCATATGCACCACACACAGGGGAGTAGATTGCTGCCTCTAGACACGCTACGACAAGAGCCTTCTACACGCTCCCTCCCTCCGCTGTCTTGTTGGTGATCTCGGCTGGAGTGTGCATGTTTTGGAGAAGCGGGGTTCTGACCGGTCATCCCACACCTTCTTCGCAATTTGCCGAGAAACTTGTACAGATGCTTCGGGTCAAGGGTCGTGACATAGTTTGCACGCTCTATGCTCCCCCCACGGTGTTTCTCATCTTTTATTTATTCTGATTTATGGAGCCTATTACAGGAAGGGGAGCTCTACCATACCTCCCCGTCCCATCTACCTCCCGTTTACATTGCCAGCGTGGAGCCCGAGTTTGCTTCCCGCCGTTCGTGCTTGGCTGCTAGCCCCTTCTTGCTTGCCACTATATCGAATAGAAAGAGGACCCGCTCGCGTGCTAGGTGCATTCATGCCCCCATCCGCCCTCATGCTAGTGCCCTATTTGTTTTCACGAAACAAATAGCTCCTGGTCAAGCCTGAACCCCCAGCAAACGTTACCACAGTGTTTTCAGTATGGGGCGTGGTGATGAAAACACTGAGACTTAGAATCAGGAAAGCCCGCAGACGCCAGGCTTGGGCACTTGTTGCTGAATGATAGAGAATAAATCGGAGTGTAATTGTTCTACGCTGCCACAAAGAAGAAAACGCAGCGTGAACATAACTGAAATTGAGTTTGTTCGTAATCGCAAATCGGCGAGGGCTCGAGTAAGCTGTGGGGCGCATCGCTGCGCAGCACGTCTTCCCCAAAGACTCGCAAACAAACAAAGAAAAAAAATATTGACATTTTCGCGCATGTGTCAAACTGATGCTACATAACGCCATGTTCAACGCCCACATAGTAAAAAAGCAATTTAACGTAACCTTTCATATACTGTCTTGAAAAGAAGAAACGAACACCATTGTCACTAACGTCACTTTCCTAAACACAAGGACAGGCGAGAAAATTTAGCGCAGTGCGCTACTGCTTTGTTCGAGCATAAGCAAGAGTTTGAGAAAGCTGTGGTAGAGAAATTAGTTAAGAAACCATAGGCGAGAAGACGACTTGCTTCGTGGGGACCGAGTCACCGTTAAGTCTATTGCTTTGATCTAATCTTCGTGTACGAGAAGGTAAGTGTCACTCTGCTTTAGAACAAATAACGGAATCTTCAAATTGCGAAATTTAATAAATAATGAATCCAAGACGAGGGGCGCAACAGTCATCCCTATAAATTGAGATAATAGGGAGGGAACGCTGCGACACGACGAAACTTCTCTTGCCCCCATCCCGAAATTTGAACCCTGCGGACGCCTATGTATACATGGAGATACACTCTAGGAATAAATTTTATGGAGAACAGTGGAATACGCGGCAAACCAAATTCATGTGGTCTCCATAGAAGCGTACCCCTACTATTTCTGATAGTGTAATAGCTAAACTCGGGAGCATATACAGTAGTAGCGCATTCTTTTCTACCTGCCAGTCAGCTCTTTCACTAGCATCAAACGCGCGTGTAGAGGAACGTCGAAGAGAGTGCAAGATGTTATGTCTACATTCGGTGCGGAAGCGCCGAGTGATGATCGAGGTGAAGATAGTATAATCAAAGAAACGAGATATATTTGCTACCATATCATACCTCGGGTCCTTCCACGGCTAATAAAGATGTGAGTCCTGATACGGACGGCATATAGTGCTGTGGTGACTACAAGATTGAGCAGCCACACTCCATGCGGCGTGTGTACTATGTTATATTCCCAATGTCTACTGGAATGGGTAAAAAATACACTGATCTGCCAATCGGTTGCTCATGGGTACTCATCTCCAAAGGTGGTCTTATAGAGTACTCTAAAGGCGCCCGAGCGCTATCTAATCTATCGCAGCCTCAGTGACATAGTCAAACATACTAGTCTTTGTACTGAGCAAAGTATAGCTACCAGCATATACGTACCGGTAAAATAGGTATGCACGCACTTCCAAGGTAGTGCTAGATAGAAAGAAGTACATAGGTGTTTGGGAAGGCACTCAAACTGGGATAAGTTATTTGGCGGAATGGAACTACTAGAAGTAAGACTAGACCTTTCTTTTCTGCTCCTTGGTACATTTCGTGTGGTCGGCATACGTGCACTGCCCAAAACCCCGAGAGGACTGCCTTAACCCAATGGAATCACTTATATAAGCCACAAAGACGAAGTCTTCGAAACGCTAACTGGCATCATTCGTGTGTCATTGCAGTGGCGTCCATCCAGCACATATTCCACCTGTTGATGTCCAAGTGGGTGCAGAAAGGCATGGAGTGGTTCTGGTCTGCGTGTACAACGCGAACCACGAAGACGAGCACCTAGTGACCAAGTAGTTTCTCAACGATGACCCACACCCCGCCGCGGTGGTCTAGTGGCTATGATACTCGGCTGCAGACCCGCAGGTATCAAATCCCGGCTGCGGCGGCTGCATTTCCAATGGAGGCGGAAATGTTGTAGGCCCGTGTGCTCAGATTTGGGTGCATGCTAAAAACCCCAGTTTGTCGAATTTTCTGGAGCCCTTCACTACGGCATCTCTCATAATCATATGGTGGATTTTGAACGTTAAACCATACAAATCAACCATCAATCAATCAAATAATTAATGAACGATGACCCACAATCCATCTAACAGTGGACCCCCTAGCTGAAAAGTTCGTGACTGGTCATCTCAAAGAGCGCACGAACCTAGACTTCTTGCTCACTACTGGCAGAAACAGCTTCACCAAGTTCCTCGCGCTCAACCTCGTGCAGTCAACCACCGAGCTGATCGGCGAATACTCCCACCACGTCATGTCGCTCACGGGACAATACTCCGAATTCAAGCTCATGGCCATGTACGGTAGGTAGGGACTGTCATTCAAACGCAGCTGACGTTCCCCTTTCGAAAGACTGATGATTGTTGCTGTTTACGTTCCCAAAACTGACTATGATTTGAAAAAACATAGCAATGGATAGCCCTAGAAATCTGGACAACCTCTTTTTTTTTTAATTTGAATGCAAGTATTTTATGCCGGGGTCTATCGCGGCTTCACTGACGTATTTTCATTACAGATATGACGTTGTAAAATATTCGCTAACAGATTGTAAAGACAAGACGGTTCTGTTGCGGCGCATCGAACCAATTAACTAACAGTTCGCAGCGCGTGGCGCTAACCACGAAGCCATGAAGCGTCCGTTGTCAAGCTTGCTAAGGGCAAGCAATTTTTGTACCCCATACCTCATTTAGCCCTCCTTAGAGCTGTGTAACTTCAGCACGTTTTCGTCACCAGTGGTGAACTGGCACGACGTGCCCGTGTTGGGCATGCTCTAAATGTTGTCGACTTCCACGTTTCGCTGCGCGCCGCCTCCACGGAGCGTGGTCTCTTCTGCGCGCGCTTATGAGACTCGTGAATCAGAATGGCACAAAGGTCACTTCGCTTGCTGCCGCGGCTGAGTTGACAAAATGGGCCCACTGATCGCACACGAAGAAGTGAGACTTGTGGTGGTTGTTCGCTCTTGTCTTGTGTACAGCTGTGCGTTCATTTCGTGTCGAGCTGCGACAGTTGGTAGTCCGTGCTTGCCCTGTGTGTACTCATTTCTTTAATACCATCTGCTTGAAGTGCGCGCTGAAAGTTTCCAGCTGCTTGACGTTATTCGCCAGACTTCGCTATTTGTTGCGGTAGCATTATTTCCTTCGCCCTTGCATTGACTGATTTGTGGGGTTTAACATCCCAAAACCACCATAATGATTATGAGAGACGCCGTAGTGGAGGGCCCCAGAAAGTTTGACCACCTGGGGTTCTTTAACGTGCACCCAAATCTGAGCACACGGGCCTACAACATTTCCGCCACCATCGGAAATGCAGACGCCGCAGCCTTTCGCCCTTGCAGAGAAACGATGCACAATAAACGCTCAAATACCTCTGTGAACGCACGTTTCACTTCCGTGCTTTAGCAGTTCCTAGAAAGAGGGATCAGTGACGTTTTTTTTTAACTGGCATATAAATTTAAGTGCATTGGCCTCTAATACTTAGTTACCATAATTATGCATCCGTCGCGCCCATGACTTGATTCATTGAGAATAGGTTACAGTAGCCGAGCACTATAACTACTAGACTATATAGAGGCGAGAAACTTGAAGCTTTCATTCAGCAGGCTGGCTTTACAGTGTAGCAGTTTGTAATTCGTGACTGGAGCTACTGTTTTTTTTTCGTTGCTTAGCTGACTTCTCCAGTCAGTAGAGAATTGTATCGAGGAGCCCAAGAGTGCTATGCACAACTACATGAAGTGAAAAGATTATATACTCATTTTCTTTCGTTGGCTTTAAATAACTGTGCTGGAATTTGTGAAGCACACTCTAGTACACCTAATCAATTTACTTTCTTTATTTATTTAGGGAAAAACATAGTTAAGTAGGCTACGTTGAAGCCAGTAATTCCATTACCCTAATAATTATAAATAAAGCATACACACATACGTGAACGATTACACACACATTGCCAAAGAAAAAAAGTGAAGAGAGAATTACTATTGAATGCTCTATTTAGACCATGTTTTAACCCTTGTGATTAAAATTGCGGCTATGAAGTGTTGGCTCGTGATTCAAGAAAAGTGGGCCGGATTTTAAATAAAACATCTTTGGGTTAAATTATTATTATTATTATTATTATATTATTATTATTATTATTATTATTATATTATTATTATTATTATTTACACGTTTCCAGAGCGTGAAATCTTTTTTGTCAGTAATATTTTACTGCCAACTGTTTTCACATGTCTAGTCGCAGGGATTCATGCTATAGAAATCAACTGTTTAATAAAGCTACGCAGTAATTTATCTACAATTTTTACCATCAACAGTTGAGGTCAATTTTTCGCGTCGCAGTTCCGTAGTGCTACGCAACTTATGACGAGCAGAAGTAACCTGATCGCACGATGCATCTACTGTATTCATTTAAAATGGGTCCAACAATATAATAGCCTGTTATTCCGTTTTCAACCAAATGACAAAACTATCTCACCGAATCGTTATTATGCGAGTCATGTTACAAAACTACAACAATGTTGGTAGTTGATACTGAAATAAATTGAAGAACCTTGAAGATAGTTACGCTGGGCTTGCTGGCCTATGTTGTATACAGCAAGAGCATACACATCTGGAAGTCTGATACGTCGGTCAATGTTGTTGATTACCAATTTGTTTAAAAATGACCGTTCATATCATCGCCCCACCGCGGTGGTCTAGTGGCTAAGGTACTGGGCTGCTGACCCGCAGGGCGCGGGTTCGAATCCCGGATGCGGCGGCTGCATTTCCGATGGAGGCGGAAATGTTGTAGGCCCGTGTGCTCAGATTTGGGTGCACGTTAAAGAACCCCAGGTGGTCTAAATTTCCGGAGCCCTCCACTACGGCGTCTCTCATAATCATATAGTGGTTTTGGGACGTTAAACCCCACATATCAATCAACCGTTCATATCATAAAGAATTAGGTGAAAATGAAAATTCTCTCAGTTGTTTAACCCTGTTTTCTTCAATTCCTTTGTGTGCTTTGCTGAATTTACAAAAAAGAGACTGAGTAAATGACATACGTAATCACCGTTTGCACTCGTGGTGCAAGACGGGAACCATCAGTGAAGCTAGTGTCTAACCTATCAGGCTGAGCAAGGTGTAGGCGGCGACACCTTGCTACGCAGACACGCAGACACGTAGTTTTAAACACTCAAACTGCCTTAAGATCGCCATGAAATGCTTGACATTTAAAATGCGCGTCGCATACTCCATTTATCGACAAACTCTCAAACTTGAGATGCTGCCTAGACAACATTGGAATATGCAGCAGTACATAATCGTTATAGTCAATCGCTGTCCAAATTGGTTTATGACCATCGAAACTTTGGTATTACTACCGTACAGTAAACTCTCTTTCAGCTAATATGCAAAAAACCCACATTAAATGCTGCTACAGAGCTAGGGTGAATTTTTCAGTCCTTTACTCTTCTGCAATGGCCATGCACGTGATAGCGTCCAGGGTAATTAGTAGCAGCAGGCAGTATTAATTAAGAAAGAGCCGGTAGGTGGAGTGGTAACTTTGGATGCTGGTTCATGACGGCTTATTAGAAACGCGTCCTAAGCCCAAAAGAGGAATACATACGAAAAGGGTCCAGCCCAACATAGAGCTGGCTTTACTCCACCTCTTCGCCCAAACTGCCAAATTTATCAATGACAAAAGAAAAGGAAAGGGGCTCAAAGGGGCATTAAGGAAGCATTCACATCCGTATGGATCTCTCAGTGCACCGTGGTGTGAAGAAAAGTAACCTTTGATGCACCTGGTGATACTTATTCAGGGACGTAATGAACTTTTTCTCGCCCTAATGACATTGCGTGTGGCTAAACTATTCTGGTGTTCACGTAGAAGGAAGCAGAGGCAGAGGAGCAATGAAGTCTGAACTTTGCTGCGACAGTCCTGAAATTATCGCTTATCAATGATTACCTTCTAAATCATGGAGCATTTTGAAGCCTTTTCTCATTCTCAATAAGTCTTACGATGATACTTGGGAAAGTCAGTTGATGAATTCTATGATTTTTTGTAAAGGAATGCCTAGACAGGGTTTGTAGCGGGAGTAGAATCCAACTGAAGGGATGAGCACAACTAGGCAGCAAAAGAAGAGAGGGAAAGAAGTAGTTGTCTACATTAGCATAGCCAGACATCCTTCTGAAATAAATGATTAAGACTTAATGAATTGGTACAACTCACTTATGATATATACAATATATCATGTGGAGAGAAAAGGAAAAATCACTTTGAAAACAAGAATGATTATGCATGGTGAAATAATACCTAGCTAGGGGCATGCTGCTATTTACAAAGGCGGTCTAATTCGCATTCGTTTGGGTGGTACACAAGGACTGTGCATGGTATGTGACGACAAGTAATCGAAGTAGGTTTGGTGGAAATAGAACGTCCACATCAGTATGTTCACAAAATGCCAGGAATTTAAGCAGAACACGCTGTTTAGCATCGCTTTAACACTTACCTTACGTTTTTGCTGAATAGTATGTAAGGCTATGCTGGTAGGCCTAAAGTACAACAAAAATGTACAAGATACATGTTCTGAACCGTATTGTTGACAAGTCCAAAACGTGCAAGAGGAAAGGCTATATAGAATGACACATGTGGGACTATGTAAGCGCAGAATGTTTCAAGAAGTGCTCTAAGCACGTAATTGCGATCACAACAGATCTCACCTACCAGCAATGGTGGCATAAGGAGGAAATCCCACCTTGAAGAGATGACAATTTCTTGAACAGGGTGATTGATCCCTGTGGTAAGTGCTGGTGAGGAGACCCATTTACATTAAGGCATAAGCTGTTGTCTTGAAAGAGGCACGTCTGTTCTGGAAACGGTAGTTTCCTGTCAAAATGTTATTGGTCTTCTGCAGTCACGTTCACTGTACCGAAAATACTACCTATGTGCAAGCACGTATACCAAAAAACAAAATTTGTTTTTTCACATCGAAACGTTTCTTGTAAAATATTTACAACACTCTACTAAAAATGTTTGAATCAATCTTTTGCGCTCAATTGGTGTAATAAAATATCAAACGTTTTTTTTTTGCCCATTTGGGTAACAAAACAACTGTATTGATCTTTATTGCACTTGCGTATTCCTTGCTACTTATTAATATGGGGAAAGACTACTACGAAACAAGACTTCGTCAATCAACTTCTGGAAGGGATAGTATGGATAATCGAAGGTGTTTGACCTAATGCATTCTACTTCCCTTTTTCACAAACAACGTTTTACGTTTGAGAACAACTTCAAAAGTATAGTGATGATCATAGTAGATAAATTCAGATCTAATGGGATTTCATTTCATGATGTATATTGTCAGATGCAACATGCATATAACTGTAGACGCATAACATACTGCAGCGAAAGATTACGCGCAAACTACGGTACCAATAGCGAGTGTATGCGATTTCTGAACTATTGAATGCGCATCCTGCAATTACCACCATACAGCAAGGGTACCACTCAGTAACTGCGTTGGAAAAGAAAATACTCGCATATCTAGTAATGCTTCAGCAGTGATTATTTTTGTCTAGATGAGCATTTCCTAGGTGGTCGTTAAGATTGAAGTGTATAAATGCCTGTAACGCCTTCATTTAGTGAGTAGAAATAGCGTGGTTTGTTATTCAATGAGCTTGGGTATTTACACATTGTCCTTGCAATGTTTCAATAAAAAATGTTAAGAATACACCATTCTTATAAACTGAGTCTTGCAGACAGATCTGGAAGTATGAATGAGCTTTTAACGACGTGGTATGAACTGTTATAAAAATTGTGTAATAGTGGCTGCTTCTCTGTTTAAATGTTTTTAGACTTCAGGGACGTAATGAACATTTTCTTCCTCTTAATGGCATTGCGTGTGGCGTAACTATGCTGGTGTTCACGTAGGAGGAAGCAAAGGAAAAGTAGCATTTTTCCCTAGGATGGCTTAAGGCAATTTTTCAGGCATTAAACTGCCTCTTTGCCAACCCTGCCTCTTACATGTTAGATCAATGTAGACTCTACTGTACTTTGTGACTGACTGTATGTATAAACAAAATAGATGGTGCCATGATTTTTTACTCGCAAAATTTCACTAGAGTGGTCAATTGGTCTTCAACCAAATGAAAGAAAGGTTTCAAGAGACCATGAAAGATCATTAACGGTCTACGTAAAAGTGAAATTGTACCATGTTGTCACAACAATAAGTCGCGGAGCAGTTGTTGCCATGTTTTTAGTGCTGAGTTTAAAGCTGTTCTAATCTTTCACCCAAGATCCCATGCTTCATTTAACCTAGGCAGTTTGTTTCGGTCCTGACATTCCTTGTCTACTTTTCTTTATTTTTTCGCCAACAGCTCCTACCAAGAGGTTTGGCTTCACCTATGAGTGTGTGTCGGCGCACGTGACGAACCTGTCGTGTGAAACAGACAGCGTGCTCCCACAGTCGACGCTGTTCCTCTATTCTATCAGAGCAGCAACAGAGACCTCGTGTCACTACCTGTAGCCTCGACTTTTACCAAAATGGCGCCCCCCGCCCCCTCCCCGAAGGTGCTGCCGGTTACTACGTGCGTCTAACGCACAAACTCGACAGCCGCGCTGGACGTGTCGCGTCACATAAGAGTACGTGTCTGAGTGTGTACTTGCTGTCCCGGAGACCAACCTTATGAAGGCAGTGGCGGCTAGTGTTTGAGCCCGGTAAGGAAGGTGCAATAAAAACAAGATATAATTCGTAGCCGAGCAGTGTAATTTGTTTGGCCATCGATAAAAAGTTATCGAACACACTACACTCTAATAGACGGTTTAAAACTCTGTTCTTCCACACAAACATTGTTCAGACAAGCCCTCTCCTTCTTCGTTTCCATCATTTTTTTTTTGCGCAGTAACAATGTGGATCAGTACCAACTCTCCCTGGCAACTTACCATTTTCCCGTTTTTTTTATAGCCGTAATGAATCTTTCAGATAAATTCATGTTCTCGCCCTATCGTTACGTTCGCTCTGTGTTTGTGGCTCATATAATTCCGCTGAAGAACACATTTCTATTATCGAGGGGGAATTCCCCCAGGTGCTACTACTTATCAGTGCAATATGTATGTTCCTTATTAAGATCAATAACGAAAAAAAAGTAATGATGCGCGTTCAACAAAACGTACGCGATTAGGGGAACTGCGTACTCATTTAAGAAAAAAAACTTGTTTCGAAGCGTTCAATTTCCATCATAATCAAGCATAATTAAAGTGTATCCGCTTATTTTATTATACTTGGAAAAGCAGAGACGTCAAAGCGACCGGATGGAATTGTATAAATTTTTTTCACATCCGCAAAAAGGGAGTGTTTTTTTATCGTCGCATTAAACAAACTGTTCCCTGAAAATAATGAAAACGCATTTCTGCATTTTGGGTTCATGCGTGTGCGTCCACAATCCAACCAAATCTTCAAAGCAAGAGTCTGGATTTAAGAAACACCGCACAGAGAAGCTGCTTTCGTGTGTAGGCCATAACGACAGACTCGCAGACTCAAGGAAATCTCGGAACGCAACGAACAAGTGTGCGAACAACCCTGTTTTCTAGGCATGTGCGTGAGTGTGCGGGACACAACTGGCATATACCGACAAACATCACAACCAAACACTTCTGCGAAAATACGCGCTCTTCACACAGAATCAACGCAGTGGGAATTTCAATAGCTTCACAGGAACTCGTTTCTAGGTGTTATTTCGACACGCGTATCCACAGAACGAATGCGATGACACCGTCTGTGGGGGGACGGGTTTTCATTGGATGCTTAGTGTTGGCGTACTTTGATGGCGAATCTTCGAACATTGCTCCAATGCCACAGTGGAGAAACACTCGACCTGCCTTTTTCTTTTTCATGTAGCGTTCTCGCTTACACGTGCTACATTGACTGGGAAACAAACAGCCACTTTTGCCTAAATATGTGCGAGTAGTTCAACCTGTACACAGAATTTCTCACGAGGTTATTCTGGTTCGCAAAAACTCGATGAAAATTGTGGCGCAGCCTCTCTGCAGTCTCAACGGCAGCTGTTTATTATAATAGACACGCTCACTGTAGGCGCATTGGCTCATGGCTGCCAGTTTGTCGTTACCACGGCCGACATTTTTTTTGCGTGTTGGCGACAACCACTTTCAAGAAAGTCGTGCACCATCAGACACGTCATGAGCGTTTAGATCCTGATGTCTTACTTTACTAAGACGGGAAGTGACAAGCATGCGCAGTTGAAGAGGTTCTGTGTACTTGCTCTATAAAGTTCAGGTATCAACCGCTGTACTTTGATAAAATAATACCTGGGGCTTTACGGGTCAAAACGTTGCTATAATTTTGAACCACGCCACAATAGAAGGCTGCCAGAATTTGCACTAACTGGTGTTTTTCACCGTTAACTGACTTCACACAGGACCCGGGCCTACCCCATTTCTCCTTCATAGAAACGTTACCACTGTGGCCGGGATCTAACTCGCGACCCTAAGGTCAGCAAGCGAGGAGCGTAACCGCTGCACTACCGCAGTGGAGGTACCCTGATTCCCCGTGTGGCTCTATCGACTCAGACGAATTCGAGGCGTATTATTGAATCCCTGGAGTCATGACAGCTTATAATGTGAGCTTTCACTGTGCTAACTACAGGACACATGATCAATTTGCAACCATGGTGGCCTCACTTCAACCAAACCCAGAAACACCCGCAACACCCGATATTTTGCACGTTGAAAAAAAGTGATCAAGGCAGTCAAAATAATTTCTGCATCCTCCACACTGGCGTACTTTATAAATATACTGAAGTTTAGGCGCGTAAAAGCCGAGGAGTTGTCTATTTATTTATTTACTGAATCATATCGCCTTAGTTCACGTTTCAATACAACAGTGGCCGACAGTGTTTTCGTAAGTACTCCAGCTTAATGAATAAATTGACAGATCCCAGTCATTGTGGGAGTCGGTGTCTTGCAAAGCAATCAGTGAGTAGTACGTCCACCACATTTTTCAAGTTGATTAGAACCAAGTGTTGCTAGGTCCATTGATTTCTTTGTACATTTCGAGCAGTTAAGGGCACATCGCGGGAAGGCCCAAAGTGAAGAATAGGGACGCAGAAACGCTTGCTAAAGGCCTTGACTATTTGAGGAAAGGTGCTGTTTTCATGAAAGTGCAGATTTGAAGAAGCAATGACACGACAAGAAAGATGGGTTGTTACCACTTGCGAAAAAATTCGATATCATATTTAATGTTCCTCCAATTTTTTCTGCGTATACCAATTTGATGACGAATGCCCTGCATTTTCTGTCCTAGAAACCGCATATTGTCATAGCGCAAAGATTACTGCTTCGATACTAACTTTCGATCACTTGTGGCTTGTAGCTGCATTCCGAGGGTGGTGGGCCCTGTTATATATGCGGGCATGGGCAACGTGAGACTGAAGAATAGGGCTTCATGAAGTGCGCGTCAAGTATCTCACGCAATTGATAGATAAAACTGTTCGTGATGTTTGGTGTAGTTTATTGCTCTTCCATCCTAACCTTGGTATTTGTCAAGTTAAGGTAATGACTATAAAGTGGCCAGGCGTAGGTTGCTAAATATTTATGTGCCATTTTTTGTATACTTATGTATTTATTACTTCCTCGGCTTGAACAGTGAAAACAATCGTGTTTAAAGTTTTTCTTATTTATTTTTACGGTAATCACACAACTTATGAAGTATGAACTCTTAGTATCAGTTTTTTCTATTTCTCAGTACACGCGTTATTACGCAATAATTTTCTATGTCAATTTCTGTGTTTACTATGAATGTATAATACACCCACACACAACAGTTTGTTATGTCACTTATTGTGTCAACTAAGTCTTCTTGAAACTGCCAACCTGCTTGGACCTAAGAGTTTTCAGTGTGTAATGGATACATAAATATTAAACTTAGTTTTACGGACACATAGGTATAGACAGACACACTCAAAGTACTTTAGGTTCCGAAAGAACTTCTTACCATTTAAATGCAGGCACCTAATATACTATTATTTACATACAGTATATGGGTGAGTGGAGTCGGCCTCCACTCACCCATATTAAGTTTTACGTTGTGTTTTTTTACGCAGGCATATTGCGCTATTATATTAATTTCTTCTTGCTCTCATAAAATAAAAGGCATGATCAGTCAGCTATAATGAATAATGAAGGTCAGTTAAAAAATATGGCGCAACACCTTCATTTCCTTAGATTGTTCATAATATTTATCAGTTAAAGATTTTCCTTATACCAACTACACGAAAAGGCATGGCACCTTCACATCCTTACTGTTAACTGCCAATATCAGCGGTGTCTGCGTTGCCCTTAAAATTAAGGTGTGATTATGTCGTTGTGCTGAGCAATTAAAAACAATTGACTAAACAAATGGACCTTTTTTAATTTTGATGAGTTTGATTTGCCGCCTGCGGCGATGTCAGAGTAGGACAAGCCTAACTGTCGAGCCTTACCTTGATTGTCCAAGGCCCCCGCGAAGTCACACTAACGCTAATTAGTCTCCCGCGAACTGCAAGAACACGGGCACGCGTCCACGTTCCTAATTTGAGCAAACGGCCCACCACTGCCAGTGTAGCAGCCGGACGCAGCCAACAAATTGCGTCGAAACCGACGAAAGCTTGCTGGTTGCAGAGAGCAGGGCGATTAAAGCGAGGTATCGAAGTTACAAGACCACGAGAGGAAAGCGCGACGTCACGAACAAGCTGCTGGATAAGCCTCTGCTGGACTGTCAGGGTGGTTTAAAGATGTATGCTCAGCTCACATACGCAAACACACGTGGTGAAGGATAGCACGTACCAAAGCTCCTGAGACATCGTTTTATTTAATTTTTGTTGCTGCCGTGCGGCCTTTTAAAGCTAAACAAGTATGATGCTCTGACTGCCTGGGATGAGAACCTGTCGTGCATACGAAATAGCTACCTGGTCATTTAGTATTATCTACTACAACGAACTGTGCAACAACGAATCTTTCAACGCGTGGCTTTTCTCTCATTTTTCTTATTGACTGTCGCGGAACAAAGCGTTTATCACTTTGTGCAGGATGACTGGTTAGCTCAGCAAACCGACTTCACACCATGCACATTTTGCTGAGGATGCTGACAGATGTGTTTGCACTGATGGATATCGCATTGCAACCGGTGCACAAGCTACAACTTTGTCGATGGAATCAAAATGAGTAATACTTACACAATTTGCTCTGAAATACATGATCCTGTTTTTATAACAGCTTACGCATAATTTCAGTTTATTTCAGTTTCAGTTTATTTATTTTTACTTTCATACAAAACATACATGCTTACATTTAGTGTAGCAATTCAAGACCCAGTCAACGTGAATGAAACCAGATTTTTATTTCTTCAATATTCATGCAAGTAGCTGGAGAAAGAGGACTCAGCTAGCAGATGTTGCGTCATGCAGCTCGAGAAACATGTGGTGCACCTCAATCACATGTCCACATTCTATTAATATAACCGTGTTTGTCTTATTATGCATCTCAATGAAATTTGAACGGCCGCGAGACCTTGTATAATCCTAATAAATGTTTTAAACAAAGTTGCAATCCAATACTCAGTTAACGAAACTGTTCGATGCACGAATGTACTTTGCTGTAATAATCAGCACAGTATTGATGCATTCTTAGTTTCATTGCACATTACGCGCATAATAACCGAGCTATGTTTTTGTTTATTGCAGACCAAGAAAACAAAGTAGAACCATGGCGTGGTTTCACAAGGTCGACTGTAGAATGACGTTGTCAATTGCCCGGAGTGGCGTCGCTAGAAAAAAGTGGTGGTCAAAACATCGGTCACCACGGCCACTATGCCGCCGCCATGAACATCCATCTAGACAAGCAAAAGTACCTCCTGTTCAAGCGCTCAGAGTGCGAGCGTGTGTTTGCCAGTGATGCGCGAACCTCTACGCACGCGCATCTGTGTGCGCGTGTGTGTGTTTGTGTGCTTGCGGTTTGCTTTCTACCCCACTGCGACGTTGGACAACAGCGCACATTGGAAAAGTCACACTACACTCCGCGTTGCCATTCGCTCCCCCCCCCCCCTATCTTAGTTACAAGCACTGCCGTTATTATTTTCTTAAACGTGTCACACTATTGTGCGACTCCACGTAGAACTTGCTCAGGTACTAGCACGGTGGATATGACCCCTGTAATGAACTATATTTGCACGACATCTGAAATAAATATGTTGTATTAGGTGAATCACTTATGCAGTCTTTACTTTCGCTGATTTGGAAGAAAGCCTCATTCTAACAGTTATCAAACTCCTCCCCATCACGTCAACGTCATGTCAAAATAGATAAATAAAAGACGCACTCCGTACACCACGCTGCAGTGCACGAACAGGCAATGGTAATGGTCATGTCTAGGACAGCAAGTTTTTGTTCCCATGATGATGACACCAACTGCGAAAACGCATTGATCCGAATTCGACGTACCAGCGTGTGAAACGTCAGTTTTCACAAAACACTAGATCCTTATAGGACTGAGAATATGATATGATGCAGAATCTACGCAAGGCATTGGAGTTGGCAGCTCTAGTTTGTAAAACGGCTCTATTTTATGGCTGGTTTGTTTGGTCAAATTTGAAAATTTGAACAGCATCATGGGCCACCCATATCGAAAACGAATAGAAGACCTCTTTTCTACGTATCTAAACGACGCCGTGGCGCTGGCGTAACTGGACATTTGACGACTGCGTGATTGAGGACTATGTCTGCAGCACATAATAACGTTTTTATTATAGGGGCTGCAGTGGCCATGAAACACAACAAATATTCAAGCAGTGTTGAAGAGCGGAAGGCCTACGCTAAGAGTAAAAGAAGAGCTATGGCGTAGGAGCACCGTGAAAGTGTGATAACTAGCACAGAACATAGAGAGCCAAAATTCTTCAGGACTCGCCGATATTGTGCTCCAAAAAGCGCCTGTCGCAAGTACGAAAGTGTAAGTAGTTGGTCTTTTTTTCCTCCATTTCCATTTCTGAATTTCTACTTGTGACTGTCGGTTTGTTGACACTTTGTGTTTAAATCCCTAGGGAAGTTGTAGCGTAACCAAGTACGAAGAACAGAAGAACTAACAGCTTGATCTACTTACTTTGAATGTTCAATGTTCTGCCGAGTGTGTATTAGCTTAAGCTAACTGGACGTTGCATAAATAAATGTTCGAAGAGCATAGGAACGATTTCTGCAAAGGCATTAGTTCTAACTTTGTTATGCATTGTAAAAGTTGTGCGTGCCAGTCTCGATTTCAGGCAGTGAGTGTGCTGGAACGCCATAGTGACAAGTTTCCATGCGAAATCGCGGAGGCGTATCACATCCGAAAATTCGGTGACGAATGAGTGATACAGCCTTCGGTGGCTTTGCATGAAAAGAGATCACGCTTTTGGATATGGTTTAGCACTTTTATGATTGTGCCTTCGTTTTTGTCAGACACTTCCCGAAAACTACGTCATGTTGCTCACGTTTGCTTCTTGAACGATTTTACCCGTTTGTATACAAGAACATGGGTGCTTCGAAAAATAAAGTCAGGTGGTAGTCAATGCTTGTCTTGTCCTTTCTTGCCTTTTGTTCCTCGCCTTCAAAATGCGTTCCTTCCAGCAATTTGGGGCTTGCGCTGCAACCCCTATTATAACTGAATTCAATTACCTAGCACAAATAGCCATGCTTCTTCACTTTAAGCTGAGTAATTTGCGAATATAGATTCGAAGATATTTCTATACCGCGCCAAGCAATATCGTCACACAGGGGCAAATGCCAAAGAATGCTTCTCAGAACAAAACTGAAGAAAAGAGACGTGTGCAGTACAGAAAACTACAAGCGTTCATAAACAACAGCGTTGTCTAGTGTAGCACAATCACGTCATTTGCCTTTCAATCCTCATGCGATTATGTTTTCAGAAAGGCAATTCCGTCTAAAGTACGACATGCGCTTGCCACAGGACAAACGCTTGTCATCGTCCCTACTCCAGATAAAGCTGAATTTTGTTTGTTTTCTCAAGTTTAAATGTAAAAAGGTTGCTTCTATAAAATGTTATTAAAGATTTTCCCACCAATATGAACGCGTTCTTTATGATTTTCACCTAAAGGAGTACCGTATCTGACACTGCATGGACAAAAAGAGGTGAGTACTTACACCCATTCTTTCTTACACATAATCAGCATAAATAGACAGAGTGAGAACGAGGAAGCGAAGTAAAGAAAGAAATGACTGCACAAAGAAGGTCGTTGGACGAAAATAAACAGAAGACTGAACATAGAAAATGCAGGTTGCCACTTCTAGAAAAGTATTTCCAAATATTAGTAGATTTCTGAGATTTGTCGACATCAGCAACTACGGTGATTCACGTATAACCTAAAGCGCACGTGTGGTAGACGGGAACAGGATAAGTACGTTTGCATATACTTACATGCAGGTTATTCAATATAGCTTGGAGCAGATTTAACTGTTAGTATTAGCGGTGAGACGGTGATGAGAAAAAAGGAGACATATTCAGTTACTTACGAAACTGTAAAAGGAGGAAATTTACAACAACAATAAAAAGAATATAATAACATCACGTTATTTATGCCTCTTCTAGACACAAAAAAAAAGACTGTAATTTTTCAACGCAGCAATTGAGACCTCTTGGTAACTAGAGCCCCAAAGAGTGATTGACCCTTCACATAAAACTGTTATAAGTAAAAGTAAAGTTGAAAGCAGCGGTTGTGCTGTTAAGGGCTTTATTTAGAACAACGCTTCGATGGAAGTGCCGAACATAACTGCAAGAGTATAAAATGCGTACCTTTTAGTCGATGGAAGTTTCAGAGAAGAAAAAAAAAAGTGTAGCCTTAAAGTCGTCAGTCTTACATTTCGTAACCTGCTTGTCTTTATCATAAATGAGGTTGACTCTTACGCCAACCAATCGACAAATTCCGGTAAGCTTTTTATTGGCTTACTTCAAAAAAAGTAAAACCCATAGGAATTCAGGGAAGTGCGGGACTCTATAGACACGCAAGACATTGGAATAACCAGAAATGTTGCCTAAGCAATAAGCAATCTTCTCCACAGGCTGGAGTAAATATTCAGAAGATTATACCAAAACAAGTTTACACATCGAAGATGTGCTACAAGATATCATTTGAATGGGGCAGCAACAGAAAAACACGCAGTTTTTCCCTTCCTTTGTGCAGCTCTTTGACTCACGTGTGCAACGCCGTACTTGCGTGCGCTCGTACGAACGCGCCGCAACGCGTTCCTCTCGCCGCAGGTGTTGGAGTGCTGCCAAGTAGGTCACCCCGCAGCTGCGCATTCACGCTCCTCTCGCACGCTTCTTTCGAAGATGCGTGCTAACGTCACTTTCTCCCACACCAGCAGCACGCTCGCCGGAACGACTGCAGCTGCCGGCTCTCCACCCTCTCACAACGCACATTTATCTCACTTCATCCTCTCCACCGTCCACAATGTTTCACCGCACGTCGAGTATGAGTGCACTATTACGGCTCGTTTCCCTGCGATGAAACACACGAAGCTCAATCCACCTCCCGTGTCTTTGAGTTTTAAACAAACGTTTACTCGAGTAAATGCTACACCGAGTTTCGCTTCAAACCGTTTTTTCCAGCACCCTAGTCGACGCCCGTTTCAACAAGTCTGTCAATGCCGTTCGCACCACTGCTGCTTCGCATCCCATCAAAGTTATCTTCGGGGAGACGGTCTATATAGTTCTTGCTTTTTTTTACCTCACCAACGTGTGCTGCTGTGCTCCAGGCCACGCCGTTTAATTGCATTCACACATACCGGCCACGTCGGTTTGAGGCATGTCCTCTCAATAAGACATCCTTTGAAACGCTGACAAGGACCAAAATAGGAATAGGGCTGTCTTAATGAAGGAGCCAAGCCTCACAACGTCGACATCAGCGATTGTTGGGAATGCGCACTCCTGCAAACTCCCGGATTCATGTGGGAGACTCCCAAATTTAGAGAAAACCTCCTGGCTTGAGTGGTGGGGTTGACGGCCCTGCATTTCCGATAAACAGTAGAAGCACTATCATGATAATAAAACAATAACAACAAAGGACAGCTGTTTCATAGTTTTCTGACCTATATTAGTTACGTGCAAAGCGCTCTTAAAGTAATCTCTGCTGCAGTATTTTGTTCTGATACGAAAAAAGAGTGCAAGGATTAAAAAGGAGCTACTATCTGTCACGGGTCACAACTCGTCAGGTTTACAAATAAAGACACGAGCCCTCGCCAGATATTTGTCTTTACAATTACGATGGTTCACATCTCAAATTTTTACTGACAATTATTCAGTGCTAATCATGAAGTTGCTGCAGCCCCAAGAAACAACAAATGAAAATGTGCGAAACCTTTTTTTTGTCGCGTTTTATTTTTATGTTTTATTGGGATACAAACTTTGGGTGAATCGAATATTGAGGTAATTCCGTGAGATTCGTACCACAAAGCTCCATTGTATATTTTTTATTGAAGAAGTTCTTAGATGGAACGTGGCTCAGTGGTAGATAAGACGCCGACGACGCAAAGTCTGCAAAAGGAGGTTTTTCACGCTATCGCATTCAAATAAATATTAGAGTGATTAGTTGCGACACCCATGTCACTGCATTTGAAAACGTGAAGTTATCGATGCTCTCCAAGTACACCATAAACGCATTAAACTCGGAAAGGTGCAAGGGCTTCGTGCACGAATATCCAGCTGAGGCTTGCTTCCTAATTAAAATGTCTGACATGTGCATAAGGCAGCTAATTTCGCTTTTTATGGTGGTCATTCGTCGAATAACAAGAGTAGGAAGTCAATGCGCAGGGTTTTCGTATTGCGCCCATTCTGTCCTCTCTTTTAGTTTTAATGAAACATATTCGGAAATCCGTAGCACCACTAGCCACACACCTTAGCGGTGTTACATACACGTGATGTGTTAAGAGGCTCATTGAACCTTGGTGGCATTTACTACTTTTTTGTACGTAAGTAAAACAAGTAGAGAACGACACAACTGACGGAACAACCAATGCAGACATTTAGCGCTACTCGTGGCGAACGGTTTTCCATTTCAGCTACACATATCGAGCTTTTGCTGTTAAGAAATTCAGTGGAGGGCCACTTTGTGAATTCGCTAAATAACGCGTCACAGCATCACCAACTGTTCTTTATACACAATCCACACACACTTAGTGTAATAAAAAAAATAACTATTTTAGACTTTCATTTATTTTTTAGTACCCAAACTGAGTGGCCCCGACAAGGTGTAAGGAAAGTTTCTCGATTCAACAGCATACGCAGCCAAAGAAGGTTTGGTGGCAGACATAGTGGCACTCAAAATCACCTAAATCGGAAGCGGTGGTATTGCGTGCTCGGATGCATTCCGCCCCCTATCTCTCTCTCTCACCATCTCTCAAACTTCCTTCGAGGCTGAGCCTGACACTCGGGATGATTGATGACCTTCTGATGACTCCATCTGCTTCCGCGCTGCTACCTCCTTCGTAATAAATAGATTAGAGCCAATGTGCTTCAACACAATGCATACGTTCACTTGCCTTTCTACTCCAACGTGAATCTATCCGCTGTTATACAATTCGGACGGTAGTCTCGTTCGTCTCACCATGGGCGTACAACGGAAGCGACGCCTTGTGTAGTCGTGACGCGGGTACTTTCTCCTCGGTTTGAGCCAAACTTGGAAATAGGGAGGTGAGGCGCTTTGGTGAACACCGCAATGAATGGAATCTCTGTTCCTGGCAAAGCGAGTTGTTGTGAACGGAAGGGCATTGTATGCGCTGAGTCACGAACTGGCACGCTGCGCTTCTTTTATTCTGGTGACTGCTGAGCGCGTATGCTTGCCTCCGCCTATTAATAGACACATTTCGCGCAATAAATGCGCAAAGAATGGCCCGGGGATGCTATCCTTCACCTCGTGGAAATGTCTGCAGGGCCGAATCAGTTACCTGTCGAACGCTGCAAACGAACACTTATCCTAATCCTCTGCTATATCACCGATTATACCCTGATATCTATGGCACCAACATCTGTAAGGGCTGCCAAACAGACTTAACTACGTTAACAGACATGCTCTGGGAAAGCGAGGGTACGTATTAGCCCCGACGTTGTTTCGGCTAGGTGGGAAGCCACTCTGCGGAGCGCCAAGCTCGCCGACCGACTCTGGGCAGTCCAGCAGGCCCGTGAGGTGGCGGAGAGGCAAGGCCTTGTCGTCCCACCGTTAGAGACATGAGCCCAGCCATTGTTCTGCTGGCCAATTAATAAAATTTTTCCATAAACTCATTCATCTTTCGCAGAATTGAATTTATGAAAAGCGAAAGATCATGTTGCGATGAAGAGTATGCAGCATTCATCTCTATCGTTACTGTATATTTTCATGAAAGCCGCCTTGTCTTCTCAGGTGGTTAAGCTGTATTTAAATAAAGGGAAAATATTTGCGGTCCAGCCTCCACTGAGCTGCATGAAAGGCAGACACTGACGTTGTCTTCGTGAAACAATCTATTCCAACTTATTCATGGCACCTGTCATCTAATTTATCAGATTATTTATTCGTTTTGAGAATGCAAGTTCCTGGTAAAAATTGCGCAGCAATTATTGATCTTTTTCTTGAACACAGCACATACGCTATAGAAATCAGTGTCAAATTCAGCTATCTGTTTTTGTTTGTTTTCTGATGCCACGTGAACGCTGCGTACCAATCCGCGTATACGAAAATTCGGAAAACTGTGCCAAAGTAAACAGTGTGCCAAGATAGAGGTGACGCACAATAACTGCAGCCATAAACTTTGCAACGTTTTATTAGTTATAAAATTGCGCAGCTTTACGTTTTCAGAGTTATGATTGTTTACGAAAGTTTTCTGATGTTGTACTCTTTATAATGTATAACTAATGTTTTACGATTTCTTTCTTCCTAACTAGGTGTAATAGTTCGCTAACAGGTTTGCTTTAGTTTTATGGCTGCGAGCCGGTATTCAAAGATAAAGCTCAAGGAAGTAATTAAAAAAACATGGCAGGAAAATACTAACTAGGAAACCGTTCAGTTCTTATCCTTTTAAAATGCTTTTGTACATATACCACGCATCACCGGAAAAATAAAGCGCAAATTTATTACCATAATATTCGTATTAATTTGTTACACACCACAAGTATTTGGGATTGAGTATCAGAGTATTCTTTTCCGTTTTCGATTATTTTTTTCACATAGATCTTTCTGCTGATTTCAAAGTTCACTTAACAGCTGCAAGTGTTTAAATAAAAACACAATCTTGAACCATCTTTATTGTCACGCTTACTCATCACACATACCACGGTAATTCAGAAAGATTAGACGCGTAGGCGCCCATAGAACGAAAGAAGTGAAGGCGATGCTGACGATGTGCTCGCATAACCAATTACCTTGGTTTCCGTTATCTCCTTTTAATAGCGTTAGGCCGAAAAAGAGCTTGGGGTTTCTTTCTCGTCTCACTTTTTTGTCATTTTTTGTTTCGTTTTGATGATCCGATGCCCGTGCTCTTGTGCAATTATAATCATCATCAGCCTGAATTATAGGAAGTCTTACACTTGGCAGCATATTCTTTTAACGCTGCCAATCAGGATAGGATATGACCTTTGCTATGTGTAGAGGAACACCACATGTTTCTTACATTCTGCTAAGCCATCGTGTTGCTTCTTAAGCTTACAGATGTTGGAGTGTCTCTGAAAAACTCGTCGTTTTGAGTCCTGGTCTTCTAAAATGGTCGGAATATAAGACAATAGATGCCATTTTTTAAACACCCAGCCTCACTAGCGAGCTTTGATAATTACTTTCTAGAGAGAACTTCTCCCGGACACGGTTGCGAAAGCTGGGCTACCAGCGCACTCCATTTCAGCACTGGGCCTGCTCAACGGGTCTGCACATCCTATTACTGTAGAATTAAGGTGACGCTCAGTTGAACAAGCTTCTTTAGCACTCTGCGCTACGTTTGGCGAGGACAAACACTACAGTGGTGACAAGCATTATTGCTCTGGTACCGCACTAGCGGCACCAGGACAAGGTACCTGTTGCATTTTCACAACTTGAAAATAGGCAGAACATCAACTACAGGGTTCAGCATTCATCGCTTCCTATAATTAGGGAAAGACGAATTCTGGACTTGTTTATTAATAAGTCATCTGTCAAAGCGTTCGATTCATATGGAAGGCCAAGTATTAGACAAAAACAATAGTTATAACGGCTCTGTTTAGTAAAACTAGGATGCCTCGAAAATTAATGAGGCGTAATGATACTTGTAGCAAAAAAAACACGAAATTGTTTCTTGAAAAGAGGGTGGAAGAGCCAATCGAATATATGGAAGGGAAGGCGAATAACGAATAGTTTTGACAAATTTTTTTCTGCAACTTATCTGTTCTTGGAACGAGGCTTCCTACACGCTGATAATATTTTGCTTGTGTTAGCGGTGAAAACCATAAAATTTCAGAAATTATTGCACCCTCGCTTCAAAGAAAACTGTACGTTCAAGAGGCCTTTGCTTCTCACAGTAACTTTTGTGAAAACCCCGATTGCAATCACCGTAAGTTTTGTAAATGACAGCGCAGTGTTGCACAGAAACCTAGAAAGGAAGTATGTTGTTTTTAATAGCTACTGCAAGAGTTAAGCCTTTTTGTTGGCAACTAGCAAACTATGGTTATTGAAGAATGTTTCAAAAAGCTCGTAGTTGTAGGTAAAACATTTTCTGCGGCATTGACTACGTTGAAATGTTCAACGTTCAGGAATATCAGACCTACACTGGAACAAAAATGATCGAACTGATCCTGTGGGAGTTGGAATCACTGATTTATGTGAACACATTGCCATCACGTAAGAAACACAACAATATGTCGCATTTAGTTCGCCTCACCTTAAAACCATCTTCTCTTTAAAGTAAATAAAGATGTGACATTCTTGCTGGGTAAACAGCGTGGGACCAGTATGAACAGAAGGCACATTACACCTTGCAGCGTTACTGCATGTGACGCAGCTAGGTTTCACGAAGATTAAGAAATTCCAACAATGTTACAACAAACAGTAGATACGTACTTAAAGATTGGTTTAATTGCACATTAACTGCGCACCAGAAACTTCATTGATTCTGTTAAGCCGAATAACCAGGCTAGTATTTTTAATTTTATATGCAAAGCAGCTCCTTGCCTAACCTGTGTAACGCTGTCCCTCCATACACACTGTGCTTCCCTGGCCACAGGTGTTGGGACGGTGCCAAGTAAACCACGCCTTCCTTCGCAGTGCGTGTGCGTTTACGTCACTCTCCCTAGCCTGTCGCCACTCGACGTGTTTCATCTTTCTCGCTTCACCCTCTCCATCACTCAAAACGTTCGAGGACAGATAGAGAAAATAGCCTTTCTGTGATGAAACTTAGGCCCCGCCGCGGTGGTCTAGTGGCTAAGGTACTCGACTGCTGACCCGCAGGGCGCGGGTTCGAATCCCGGCTGCGGCGGCTGCATTTGCGATGGAGGCGGAAATGTTGTAGGTCCGTGTGCTCAGATTTGGGTGCACGTTAAAGAACCCCAGGTGGTCTAAATTTCCGGAGCCCTCCACTACGGCGTCTCTCATAATCATATAGTGGTTTTGGGACGTTAAACCCCACATATCAATGAATGATGAAACTTAGAAAAAACAAACGATTACTCGAGTAAACGCTACACCGAGTTTCACTTCAAACCGTTCTTCCAGCACCCGCGTCGACGCCCGTTTCAACCGGGTCAATGCCGTGCACACCATCGCTGCTTCGCATTTAACCATGGTTACCTCCCGAGAGGTGGTTCATATATTATTTGGCAATATACTCTAATACTATTCAGTAGGGCATTACACACCGTGCATGTACGCCGTAAGGCTGGCGTTGTACTGAACTGCGCTAGTACTGTGAAAGCTGCTCGTATCAGTGCAGGGAAGGCTGGCTTATAGTACTACACTGGAGAATTCCGAACGGAACCCTAGACACATGCAATTAATATGATACGCATGATCTCTGCAACAGAGCACTACTAACACGTAGCATCCAGTTGTAAATTCTACCTCTACCATATTGAAATGACAGTCGGTGTAAGGGCCAGTTCAGCTAAAAGCCTTTAGCTCCAAGGCGGAGGAAGTCGTGTATTGAAGTTGGGCTAGTTAATAGCCAACAAATTAGGACACAATCAAGAGTTCAAAATATAAATGAGAACAACACGTGGTTTGATGTTTTTACCAGTGTTCCCACTGCCCTAATAATTGCACCCTATTTAGCTTGAAATGTTACTGCCAATACACCGCTGGGATTATAGCTGTTGAGGAGAATAGTCACTTATTGTTGACGCATTTACCTGAAAGTAGTACTATTTTTCTTTTCTATGGTTCCTGAGGAGCGGGTGGAAATGGGAGAAAGCTGCATAATACATTCTACTCTATGCCACCCTCTTCAACTCACACATGGCATTAGATTCCCGGCAGGCATCCAGCCGAAAAAATCACAGCCTATCCACGGAGTGAATTATGATGAGTTGGGCGAAGCATCCGTCAGCCTATCTGGGCTTCCATCCATCCGTTCGTTCTTGCCTTCCGTCCTTCCGCGCGACCATCCGAGCGTCAATCCATGCGTCCGTTCATCTGCCCATGCGTCCGTCCGTGAGTCCATCTATTCATTCGTTCATCCGTTCGCGCGTCTCTCCGCCCGCACGTCCGCGCGTCCATCTATCCGTCCGTCTGCTAGTCTGTCTGTCCGTCCATCCGTGCGTGCATCCGTGCATACATCTATTTTGTTTATTTATTTATAAAGCACTGCAGACCAGAATTTGGTCCTTGCAGGAAGGGCACTCATAGTACACTAAAAAAATACAATACCAAAATATCAATACAGTTAGTACAAGATATGCGCAAATATTTACACTCAACTTAGTAAAGGCACTCAGACTGCATTCTATAAAAAATGCAGTACTGTAGTTACAACAGAAGTAAGTAAAATGAAGTAAAACATACAAAATGGAAACACAACACCTAATGCGTGTATTACGGTAAAAAAGGATCTTTCATTATATGCCCAGAATTCCCCTCCGACATACAAAATCAAACAATATCAAAACGCAACATACAAAAAACATACAAAATCAAAACACAACACCTAACGCGGGCATTGTGGTAACTTAAAGGCCATTCATTTCATGCCTAGAGTTCCACTCCGACACTGTCCTGGGAAAAAATGAGTGTTTGTAAATATCTGTCCTAGCGAAATGAGGGGTTAAAGCATGTGCGTGATCGTGACATGTACGCTTTGTGGACAGAGGTGTTACATATAATGCGGGGTCGATGGGTAATTCACGTTTAATGAGTGATTGTAGGAAATTGACGCGGAGAATCTGTCTACGCGTTTCGAGGAGGGGGATGTCATTTTCTGTCATCAGCTGTGTGGGGGAATCGATGTGCTTGAACTTTAGGTAAATGAAGCGAACAGCTTTTCTCTGGACTTTCTCTATTACTTTAATGTTGTGTTTAGTGTAGGGATCCCATGTAATGCAAGCATACCCTAATTTCGGTCTAATGAAAGTAATGTAACTCAGTAGTTTAATGTGGGCGGGTGAATTTTTAAGCTTGTGTTTCAGGAAACAAAGTTTACGGAAAGCTGAGAAACATATATTACTAATATGTAAATTCCACCAAAGGTTGTTTGACAATGTCACTCCCAGATATTTGAAGTTTTCTACTTCTTTTAGCGGTGAGGTGGCCAGTGTGTAGGTGTATATTAACGGGCTTTTTTTTCCTGGTGATACGAAGACAGATAGCTTTTTCTTCGTTTAAAGACATGCCTGATCTGTCACACCACGCCTGTATGTTATGCAAACTAATCTCAAGGTCGGTTTGGTTATGCACTGTAGTTATTTCCTGATATAAAACGCAATCGTCTGCAAATAATTTGATTTGTGTGCCAGGTGTGACAACGTTGACAATGTCATTTATATAGACTAAAAACAACAATGGCCCCAGGACGCTACCCTGGGGTACTCCGGATGCCACTGGAAGACAGCTCGAGTCGCTGCCCTCAATAGTGTCACGCGATCCGAAAGATAAGCTGCTATCCAGGATACTATAATGCATAGTAAGATTGTAATCTCTGAGTTTTTGAATAAGTTTGCAGTGAACTACTCTATCGAACGCCTTGCTAAAGTTTATAAGAAGAGCGTCGATTTGGCCATTATTATCCAATGTTCTTGCAAAACTATGAATTACAGTTAACAGTTGTGTCGTAGTGGAGTAGCCTTTCCTAAAGCCATGCTGGCAGTTTGTTAACACTGAATTTCTGTCTAAAAATTTGGTCATCTGGTTGGCGATGACATGCTCGATTAGTTTACAGCAAGATGAAGTTAAAGATATCGGTCGATAATTTTCTACAGATAAACGATTGCCCTTTTTAAAAATTGGCACTGCCCGAGCTGTCCTCCAGTCTTTGGGTACCTGAGTAGACAACAAAGAAGCTCTGAACAGTATAATGAAAATCTACCGATACATTCTGCCTAGCGCTTAAGAAACATATTTGGGATACCATCTGGGGCACATGATTTCGTTATCTTCGAGTTTAAAAGCATTGACACAATACCATTGTATGAAATAAAGTCCACCTCGTGCGGCTCAAAGACAGTAGAATGAAACACGTTACCTAAACCTGTCTGGAAATAAACGCTGCGGAAGTAAGTGTTAAAATGTTCGGCGATTTTATTCACGTCTTTTGTAGTGGTTACATCGACCAATAACTCACAGACAGGTCTCTTAGCTTCGCCTAAATTTCCCCAAAGTTTTTCGGGTGCACTTTTCATGAAACCAGGTAGCTGCACGTTGAAGTAGTAACCTTTTGAACTTCGAACCGCTGATGACAATTTGTTTTCTATAACACTGAGAAGTTGGGGCGGGTCACCCTTTTTTGTTTTTTTTTAGTTTGCGCTTCAGTTGCAATATGTCACGCGTCATCCATGGCGTTTGTTTATTGACCGTCTTTGTTTTGTTAGGCACAAACCTATTTATTCAGTGGCGACACATTTTGAGGAACATTTCCCAGAGCGTGAATACGTTGTTGTCAGTATCAGTGAATTCACCAAGGCACGTTTCCATGTAATCTATTACGCTTGCATCATCGGCCTTAGCAAAGTTTTTGAAGCAATGTTTTTTTGTACGTTTAGAGACATCAGGCGTAAGTATGGGCAAGGAAACATTTACAAGTTTGGGATCGGACAGACCTTCATCAACTGAAACGACGCATTCCGAAAAATCACGATTCACAAATAGCAGGTCAAGAATATTGCTAGAGAAACCTTGTACACGGGTAGGTTCATTAACTGCTTGAATTAAGTCGTGTTCTAGCATAAGGTCGAAGATAATGCTAGCATTTCTGTCCTTCTTTAAATCTGCCTGAAGACGTTCCCAGTTAATACTAGGCAGGTTAAAATCACCTAAGAGAAAAAATTTTTTATGCCGAAAAGGAGACATGTATTCTTTTAGTTTTATCATGTAATCGGGTGTAGCGTCTGGTGGTCTATAACATGCGAACAATACAAAGGAATGCCCCCAGCATGACAAATGAATGCATTGGCACTCGATGTCAGGATATTCATCAATAAGTGCTGCATCAATTGCTTCTTTAGTAAGGACAGCCACACCTCCGCCCCTATGTGCTCTGTTCCTACTAAAAACTTTATAACATGGTGGAAATACAAGATCATCTGTTACCTGACCATGCAACCATGCCTCCGTAATGATGGTGACATGAGGGTTGTGTATGAGCAGCTGAATTTCTAATGAATCTGCCTTTTTGATAACACTGCGGGCGTTTAAGTTGGCGATACGCAACTGCTTTGTTTGTGGTGAACACGTGTGAGCAATACTAGTGTCGTTATCTGTGAAAGGAAAACTTCTCGCACTGCTTGGAACCTTGCTAGCTTCTCCAACTAAGACAACACTTGCGTGTGACCTCTTGTCATTGGGCGAATCGGCCTTCCGGCCTCGTTTTTATTAACCGGTACTTTATCATTTTTTTCTTCATCCCAAACCTACGCCACCCCGCCGATGTACAACTTGTCAAATGATAACGTAACCTTCTCATGCTTTTCACGGTTTGGCTTCGCACTTGCCCACAGCTTTCCTCTGACTTCCCGAATGTTCCTAGAAAAATCTTCACCGATTGAAATATTCGAGTTCTTTAATTTATATCCATTTTTTAGAATATTGTACTTGTCTCTCCAGTTCGAAAGCCTCTCAATAACCGGGCGGTTTTTGTTACTTGCCGGCTTGCCTAATCTGTGTATACGTTTCATAAGTATTTTTCTAGTTGCAGAAGACTCTGAAAAATATCTTTGTTAACGGTCATTTCCAAAGTTTCAAAATTTTCACCTTTTGTTACAGTTAAACCATAAATGATCAGGTTAGATCAGCCGCTGTATTTTTCTAGTTCGTCTACTTTCTTTTCGAGTGACGGAACTACACTGCGAATGCTGCGCAGTTCTTCCTGGTAAGTGTTTATCTTGTCGTCCAGGTTAGAAAGCGTGCCTAATTGCTTTTTGATTTCAACTAGCCGCTTCTCTTTAATATCCTTAATGTCACACGAGATTTCTTTCTGCTGCTTTGAAATCTGAGTAAGATCAGGGTCAAAGTTTGATTCAATGTCCCCCCCCCCTCCCAAAGTAGCAACCTTCTCAGTGAGAAACGAACAGCATGCAGCAAACAACTCGGTCGCGGGCACGGCAGCCCCAATAAAAAGGGATCGCTTGAACGAAGACATTTGCCATAGTGTTTTCTCACCTGCACGGCAAGAAGAAAAAGCTTGTGAGTGATCCACATCGTGGCGGTGACACAGTGCCCTGTGACCGAGTCGTCGAACGGGTGTATCTTTATAGGCTCCCTGAAAGATGTCGCTCCCTGCAGCTCATGCGCGTAGTCCTCTGCATCCAATGACGTAGAATGACATGGCAGTCTGCTGAACGGTTGTGAGACCGGATTTCCGGTGCGGTGATTGCAGATGTCTAAGAGAAACAGCGGTGTTGCATGCGTAGAAGCGTTCAGCGTGACGAGGTTTAAGCAGCCCTCAGCACGCTGGACACCAAGTAACTGCACGGCAAGAAGAAAAGGGTTGTGACGGATCCATATCCTTGCGGTGCCACCGTGCCCTGTGACCGAGTCGTTGAACGGGTGTGTCTTTATAGGCTCCCTAAAAGGTGTCGCTCCGCGCAGCTCATGCGCGTAGTCCTCTGCATCCAATGACGTAGAATGACATGGCAGTCTGCTGAACGGTTGCGAGACCAGATTTCCGGTGCTGCGATTGCAGATGTCGCAGGGGAACAGCGGTGTTGCATGCGTAGAAGCGTTCAGCGTGACGAGGTTTAAGCAGCCCCCAGCACGCAGAACACCAACTAACTGCACGGCAAGAGGAAAAGGGTTGTGAGTGATCCACGTCGTGGCGGTGCCACCGTGCCCTGTGACCGAGTCGTCGAACGGGTGTGCCTTTATAGGCTCCCTGAAAGGTGTCACTCCGCGCAGCTCATGCGCGTAGTCCTCTGCATCCAATGACGTAGAATGACATGGCAGTCTGCTGAACGGTTGCGAGACCAGATTTCCGGTGCTGCGATTGCAGATGTCGCAGGGGAACAGCGGTGTTGCATGCGTAGTAGCGTTCAGCGTGACGAGGTTTAAGCAGCCCTCAGCACGCAGGACACCAAGTAACTGCACGGCAAGAAGAAAAGGGTTGTGAGTGATCCACGTCGTGGCGGTGCCACCGTGCCCTGTGACCGAGTCGTCGAACGGGTGTGTCTTTATAGGCTCCCTGAAAGGTGTCACTCCGCGCAGCTCATGCGCGTGTTCCTCTGCATCCACTGACGTAGAATGACATGGCAGTCTGCTGAACGGTTGCGAGACCAGACTTCCGGTGCTGTGATTGCAGATGTCGCAGGGGAACAGTGGTGTTGCATGCGTAGAAGCGTTCAGCGTGACGAGGTTTAAGCAGCCCTCAGCACGCAGGACACCAAGTAACTGCACGGCAAGAAGAAAAGGGTTGTGAGTGATCCACGTCGTGGCGGTGCCACCGTGCCCTGTGACCGAGTCGTCTAACGGGTGTGCCTTTATAGGCTCCCTGAAAGGTGTCACTCCGCGCAGCTCATGCGCGTAGTCCTCTGCATCCAATGACCTAGAATAACATGGCAGTCTGCTGAACGGTTGCGAGACCAGATTTCCGGTGCTGCGATTGCTGATGTCGCAGGGGAACAGCGGTGTTGCATGCGTAGAAGCGTTCAGCGTGACGAGGTTTAAGCAGCCCTCAGCACGCAGGACACCAAGTAACTGCACGGCAAGAAGAAAAGGGTTGTGAGTGATCCACATCGTTGTGGTGCCACCGTGCCCTGTGACCGAGTCGTCGAACGGGTATGTCTTTATAGGCTCCCTGAAAGGTGTCACTCCGCGCCGCTCATGCGCGTAGTCCTCTGCATCCAATGACGTAGAATGACATGGCAGTCTGCTGAACGGTTGCGAGACCAGATTTCCGGTGCTGTGATTGCAGATGCCGCAGGGGAACAGCGGTGTTGCATGCGTAGAAGCGTTCAGCGTGACGAGGTTTAAGCAGCCCTCAGCACGCAGGACACCAAGTAACTGCACGGCAAGAAGAAAAGGGTTGTGAGTGATCCACATCGTTGTGGTGCCACCGTGCCCTGTGACCGAGTCGTCGAACGGGTGTGTCTTTATAGGCTCCCTGAAAGGTGTCACTCCGCGCAGCTCATGCGCGTGTTCCTCTGCATCCAATGACGTAGAATGACATGGCAGTCTGCTGAACGGTTGCGAGACCAGATTTCCGGTGCTGCGATTGCAGATGTCGCAGGGGAACAGCGGTGTTGCATGCGTAGAAGCGTTCAGCGTGACGAGGTTTAAGCAGCCCTCAGCACGCAGGACACCAAGTAACTGCACGGCAAGAAGAAAAGGGTTGTGAGTGATCCACATCGTTGCGGTGCCACCGTGCCCTATGACCGAGTCGTCGAACGGGTGTCTCTTTATAGGCTCCCTGTAAGGTGTCGTTCTGCGCAGCTCATGCGCGTAGTCCTCTGCATCCAATGACGTAGAATGACATGGCAGTCTGCTGAACGGTTGCGAGACCAGATTTCCGGTGCTGTGATTGCAGATGTCGCAGGGGTACAGCGGTGTTGCATGCGTAGAAGCGTTCAACGTGACGAGATTTAAGCAGCCCTCAGCACGCTGGACACCAAGTAACTGCACGGCAAGAAGAAAAGGGTTGTGAGTGATCCACATCATTGCGGTGCCACCGTGCCCTGTGAGGTTAAGGTTAAGGATGTTGTAGGTAGCCGGCGGATCTAGCCTTCCATAATTTGCAGGCGATTGCCCCGCCCGGTTTTCTCTTTGCTAAATGAAGCTTTGTCCTTTGTTTGTTTTTTAACTAATCACAAGCAGGCTCTTGAAATAAAAATTGTTCATTGTGCGACGTAAGCCTACATAAGACAGCGTACTTTGTGCAATTCCACGCGCAGTACTGTGCCGGTACTCTATCTCGCTGAACTACACACCAAACATAATTGTCACTTATCACCAGTCACATGCGAGGTTTGTAGCAATAAAACATTTCAAAAGAAGTCGCGACACTCGTTTCCTGAAGATCGAGGAACCACGCGGAAACACAATATCAGTCACGCTGTCGCATGGTGAGCCTAACTGTTGCAGTTCCTCAAATAAACCTTGCCGTTCCTTCTTAAGCGCACAACATTTAAGCAGTGCTCTATGTCATAATTTTCCTTGCACTTCGGGCACAAGGGCGTGGCGGACAATCTGGTCTTGTGAAGCCATGCTGGTGTATGCGCTGATCCCGTTTGAATGCGATGAAGCAAGCAGGCCTCTTCCCTTGGTAGCCCTTGTGTCACACATGGCTGATGAGGCGTCAGCCGTAACGAGTGAAAATGCTTGATTACAGCTTCTCGTAACATACGCTGACTGTCTTTGGGAGCCTCCTTCGTTGGTGTAAGCTCCAGAGCTCTCCGGGCAAGTCTGTCAGCCGCCTCATTACCCGCTATACCCACATGTGATGGAATTCCATAGAAACGTAATGTTTATACCAATGCCATGCAGGTCTTTAAGGATTCGCAGTGATCTTTAAGTGCATCGATCCAAAATCAATCCATGTTTTAGCCACTGCAAAGCGGGCTTACTGTCCGAAAACAGCACGACTTGTTGCTGCCTACAAAACTTCAGTTTTTTCAGGGCTGCCTGAATTGCCACGCTTTCACATGATGTCGAGAAACAACGTACTTGAGTCTCGCTGCCCAGGAAACCTTTAGAGATGGAATCACAAACGCTGCAGCGCTTGTTTCGCGCACTATGTCGACTGATCCATCGGTGAAAACTTTCAAATGATCGGCGTACTTTTTTTCAATATATTCAAGTACCAAAGAAAGTATTTCTGCTGTGGGTGTGGAACGCTTGCTTTGCATCCCTGGAATCGTCACCTGGCAGTCGACATCCTCATGTGACCAAGGTGGGTCTTGTCGAAGTTGTCTTTGTTTGGTGAAATCGATGATAAGATGGCGAAGGGTGTTGAGGGCCCCAAAAGCTCGAGATTCTGTGCGTCGCCGACGACGACTGAGTAGTGCTCGTCCTGGGCTCGATTCGCCAAGTCAGCAAAGCTGTGTCAGCAGTAGTTGAGAGGCAAGAAGACGTAACGACGGAAGACGAGCTTCATGAAGCACCTTTATGCTCGCTACAAACTTTGGCACTCCCAAAGCAACTCTGCATCCATCTATTGAACACTCCAAGTATCGCAATTTCCCGTCTCGCAAACCCTGTGGTACGTACCCGCTCTAGAGTGGGTATGTGCCACCAGTGGCTACGTACATACATACACACATACATACATACGGAGGAGTGACAGACCCACGCCTTAAGAAGCTTCGCCCCAAAAAAGGACAGCTAGAAAATCACTTTGATGTCTTGCCCTCATAAAGAGCGTGGAGTAATATTCTTGGTAAACAAGGCAGACAAAGAAATGTACTATATTAGCCATGAAGTTCTCAATTCTTGATGCGCAAGTATCTTATAGCACAATATGGTGACTATTTTTAAAAAACTGAGCAATATAATAAATCCGCAAAGGTTATGGCTGTCATAGGGAGGTTACGGTGGCACGCTGTTGCCTTTTACTTCCACATTTTGGGATCATACGTATCAATAATATTGCACAGATTACAAAGAGGCGTTTGTTAAAACGTGTGGTTTGGTTAAAAGTACGATAACATAAAACAGGTATATTTCCTGTGGGCGAATTTACATAACAAGAGAGATATGCTGTGCATGCAAATTATCGCCCGTGACCAACTCAAAACTGGGCTATCTTTTATGGGATAACTATTTTAGACGCGAAGCAGATTATTGACTCCCATGTGCAACGCTGTCGCTACGTGCGTTCATACAAACGCAACGCAACGCATTTTCCTCACCTCTGGTGTTGGAGCGTTGCCAAGTAGGTCACGCCGCATCTGAGCGTTGACGTCACGCTCCACCCGCACGCTTCTTTGGCATGTGTGTGTGCTGATGTCACTTTTGCCCTGGCCCGCAGCACATTCGCCGCAGCGCCCGCAGCTGCCAGCTCCTCCACCCGCTCGCAGCACACTTCTCGTTCACTCGACCATCTCCGCCGCCTGGAACGCTCGACCACACGTCGAGTGGAAGCACTCTTTCGTCTCATTTATCTGCAATGAAACTGCCTTTACTCGAATGAACAAATGTTTACTCGAGTAAACGCCACACCGACTTTCGCTTGAAACCATTCTTCCAGCACCCGCGCCTATGTTCGTTTCAATCGTTTCTATGCCGTGCCTACCCATGCTGCTTATAATCCCATAAGGATTACCTTCGAATAGATGGCCCATAATTGATCACACGGATACCTTTGTCTGTAGAACTTGAGTGTCATTCTCGAAGATGTTTGGGAAATGAAAGAAAATGATTGCACGCCCGTGCGCATATTGTTCTAAAAAATTCAAGAAAAAGAAATGCCGCTGTAAGCATTGTTTTGCTAAAACAAGTTATCTCAGCCTGGATAGCTGGCCGGGACAAGACTTCTTCACGAAACAGTTCCTGCAATGACTACCATTTTTTAAACTATGCTTCACCACTTTGAGCCTTCATTTTCAACAGAGCTTTTTGATGTTTTTCTTTGCTCATAAATTGGGCATCGTGCATATAAATTACACCCCCCCCCCTCGTAAGAGGTGCATATTGCTTGATGATGGATGCGTGTACCACATAATATTATTCACCCAGCAACGCGGAGCGGGTTGTGTCCAGCGCGGATGTATACTCTATTTCAAAAGTTCTCTTCAGCACTGTGGAAGCTACAGAGCCCCTCAGCCAATAGGAAGGTTGATTAGCCTCTGCACATGTATTCATCCGCACCATTACGTCTGCTCACCATCTTCACGGCGTCTGCTCACGGAATTGTCTATCAATACTCATGGGAGATAAAGCTGGTTTATTAACTTGAAAATACAGTAAAACTGCGAAACACGCAGTAACCCTAGGAGCTTGAAGCGTAGATTTCTTGTCCTGCTGAAGATCGGTAGACGCTAGTACCGGCGGGTAATTTCGCTTTGTGGCTGTTTCTCTCCGACTCTTTTTGTGGCTCTCGTATAACTTCTTTTGCCTCGAAGCGTTCGTCGTTTACATCGAAAGAAGATTCGACGTGCATGAAACTATTAGATGCGGAGCATCTTATACTCGCGCCTTGTAGTGCGCCGTCCGCGCCATCCGCGCCGTCCGCACCGCTTCTCGAACATTCGACAGCTGACGCGCGCGCATGCGCCGTCGCGCCGTCGCCCACTCTTCCACCATCTGTGCATCCCTTCCTCCTCTACACACCGCGCGCGCTTCACTCCTCCACCATCTGTGCACCCTTCCTCCTCTACACACCGCGTTCGACATCTACAATTCTCCTGATTCTCCAGTGGACGCGCATGTGGCGTCGCGCTTCGAGAACATTCAACAGCTGACAGTGCATGCGCCGTCGTGCTGTATATATACTCAAGGTCGGCGCTCGCTCGCTCAGTTGCCGCTCGTCGGTTGGTTTGTACGGCGCGTCGACGTCCAAGGTCGCGGTGAAATGAATTCCAACGAATCCACAAACACAATGATCGACGTCCCTTCGACCAGCGCCGCCCTTTCGCATACGTGTGTACGTGTTCACTCATTTAACACCCCCTCCTACAACCACGTTAACCAATTTAGCCATCGACCCAAGTAAGTCGCAATTTAACACCCCATTTCACAACCACGTTAACCAATTTAGCCATTGACCCAAGTAAGTCGCACTTTAACACCCCGTTAACCAATTATATGGTCCGCATCCTCCTCAGTGTTCCCCCGAGGGAAGCTGCGGGCAATTTTTTGTCCTATAGGATATCCATGGAGATGCGTTGTTCTTGATCTGGTGACGCAGACCAAGCATTGCTTAGGCACGTTAGTCTTAGCATACGCGGAAAAAGTACCCGATGTTTTATGCTCAGAGTAAGATAATACAAATAGATTGCGGATTTAATCAATCATTTGCTGCTGTCAGTGCAGTGGGCGTGTACCAAGAGAAAGTTTGGATCGAAGCGGGTGGTCGCTTCTGCATGGGTGCTGCTGTGTTGATTTGTAAACGTAGTTACCAGTGGGAAGTGACAAAAATAAATGAAATAAATGCGAAGAACAAGCATATCACGTATCGATGTGGCGTAAAACACGCCAAACACAAATTTTTAGTCACACCGGTCAAATTTAAGGCACCTACGTATCAGGAACTTTGTTTTGGTGCGCAAGTGTGTCTGTTTCTTATACTCCGTAGCTTTGGTAGTGCTGAACCAAAGTTGTAAACCAGAGTATTGTTAAGTAGCTGCTCAACCACATTTCTCACATGCAGTGACGCCACCGCAGTACTTGAAAACAAGTGTGTTTTAGTCTCTTTCATGGGTTCTCTCCATCTCTACTTCTTCCGCCCACATCCTGAGCTAAAGGCCATCTGTGTTTCGGCAACAACGCTTACTATTTCACTTTATCTTTATTGCTCGCACCACCGCCATCACTCGCACTGAAAGGAAAGAAGCGTTTGTGTTCGCTACACAAGCCAGTCATTGCTTGACGGCCTCACGTGTACTGACCATTCACCCAGCTCTTTTCCGAAGCCGCTCTGGGGCGACAACAAGGTGCAGCACTTCCGGGCTGTTAAGCCTAGGCTGCGGAACGTGCCACGAAAATGGCTGTTGTCTAGCCCTACTCTTCCCTTTCGCTTTAGTGCCCTGACACTTGCCGGGATAGTACCAGGGTTGTATCGTCGGCAATAACGACAGAGCTGTAATTAAAGGAGTGCTCCAGGACTGAAGTAATGATATGCCTGAGTTCAAACACTTTCGTGTTGTTTCGTTCAATTTTTTTTCTCTATTGTGTGCAAGTGAGACGGTAGAAAGGTGCGAGAATGCCGACTTCTACGAGTAAGCGACCCCGAAGCTTGCCCGACAATTGCAAAAATAGCGCGATTTTAAGGATCCTCATGTTCCTTACGCCTTGAGTGAGAGTGGTTAGTGGATGATCATTATCACACTAGGACCTTCGTTGTGCTCAATTGTTGAAAGCCTGCATAATTTACCAAGGCTGTTCAGTTAGCGGGCACCGGTGATGGAAATTGTAAACGACCGAGCAAGGGAAAAGCTGATATATATTTTGCACAAGTTCATTACATTAGCTCAAACAAAATCACTAACACACACACACACACACACACACACACACACACACTTCCCGCAGGCTTGCAGAAGAGGAAAAGTAATATTCATACCAAAGCCAGGTCTTCCACTCAATTCACCTAAGGCATATAGACCAATAGTAATGAACTCTGTCTTCAGTAAAGTATTTGAAAGACTCCTAAATGTCATCTGTAATACTTCCTGCACAATAATAATCTCTTTCATAATATACACTACGGTTTTACGCATAATAAAAGTGCTACGTTAGCACTGTACACACTCCGAAGCAAATTAGCTGTGTATAAGGCATCCAAACTTCCTACCATGCTCATATCTTTTGATTTTGTAGGAGCATTTGGTAGCGTTTGGCATCCTGCAGTCTTGAACTTTTTACGTAAGCACAGGTGTCCGCAAAAGTTGTACTGCCTACTCAAATCCTTTTTATCGAACCGCACTGTAACTTTTTCAACCAACGTCGCACAAGAGACAGTTCGTACAACCATTGGCAGCTCGCAGGGATCCCCTATCAGTCCGCAACTGTGAAAAATATTAACACAGCTTTTTTATTCTCCCCGTGGCACCCGGCATACACACACAGGCGTACGAGGACGCTACCATCATTGTCATTACAGATACGTCAAGACTCTGGTTACAAGCAAAGGCTGAGAGTGTCCTGGCTTTAGTATCCGGGTGGGCACGAGAACAAAAAGTTACGGTAAGCCCGAGAAGTCCTTCTTTCTGTTGTTTAACAACGGACAAATGGGTACATCAGAACGCCGCCCATCAATCCGTATAGATGGCGTTTTTCTTAAACACAAAAAGAAATTAGGAGTCTAGGCTTATTATTTGACCCCTCCTTAAATATTCATGCCCACATTGATTATATTATGAGACCGCGTCCGGTACGGCAGCAACTAGGTTATCCTTTTTTTTAATCCAGACGCACGAGCCAGAGAGCCAGCCCGCGTGACATACGATGATGATCACTACAATGGGTTGGTCATACAGGTGAAGATGAAGTACATAGTCAGCGCTCACACTATTTCCCCCCCTTCGCGAAAGAGGGCAGCAAGTTAGAAAGGGTTGGGACGCCGAATATATCATTTCAGTCGAGAGACGTGGGCGATCTCGGTGTGGCGGCGACGACGGTCAGAAGCCGCGTTGACAGGAGCAACGCGATAGTTGACTTCAGATGTTCGTTCCAGGACGGTGTATGGACCGAGATACTGGTGAAGGAATTTTTCGCAGAGCCCAGGTACATGAACAGGTGTCCACAAAAGGACTTCGTCGCCTGGGCGGAACACAACAACTCGACGCTTCGCATCAAGGTCGATTTTTCTCTTGTCCTGAATGGTAGCAGTGTTGGTGCGGGCGATTTGACGGCAGCGGGCAACGTGAGCGGCGAACTCTTCCGGGAGAGGTGAAGATGGATTGGAAGATGTGGACAAAAAGGTGGTGTCCAGAACAAAAGTCGGTACACGGCCATACACGAGAAAAAAAAAGGGCTGAAATTCGTTGTACGTTGTATGGCAGTGTTATATGCGAACGTGACAAAAGGAAGTATTGTCCCCCAGTTTTTGTGATCTGGTCGCACGTACATAGAGATCATGTCGGACGAAGTTCGGTGAAAACGCTCAGTCAGACCATTAGTTTCTGGGTGATAAGCTGATGTGGTCTTGTGAATGGTGGTAGAGGCCTGTAAGACTTCAGCAAGGACATGTGAAAGAAATGTCTTGCCACGGTCACTAAGGAGCACACGCGGTGCGCCATGTCGTAAAATAATGGCGCGAAGGAAAAAATCGGCTACTTCAGAGGTAGCACCAGTTGAAAAAACTGCCGTCTCCGCGTAGCGAGTAAGGTGGTCTACGGCAGTAACAATTCAACGGTGACCGCCTGGCGTAAGCGGAAGAGGTCCGTAAAAGTCTATGCCCACAAATTCAAAGGGAGTGGATGGGCACGGCAGTGGTTGCAATGGCCCCACGGGAAGAGACGTGGTACGTTTTCGGTGCTGGCATGACGCGCAGGAAGCAACGTACTTGGCGACAGAAGTGGAGAGGCCAGGCCAAAAGCAGCGAGTCCTGAGGCGGTCGTAGGTCTTGTGGAACCCTAAGTGGCCAGCTGTCGCATCGTCATGAAACGCTTGTAGAACTTCCAGACGAAGTGAGCGAGGAATGACGGGAACCCTTTGGTTACCGAGAGGATGGTAAATTTGCCAACATAATGTTCCCTCTTGAAGCTTGAAACGGGCAAGTTGTCGTCTTAGGCGGCTGTTTGGAGCACGCGATAAGCCAGTGAGCCGATCAGAACGATTGTCGACTGGAACTGTCTTGCCGCCAATTTCTTTGAGAATGTAGACACAGTTGAATCTTTTGTTGGTAAATTAGAATTGTCATTGTATGATGTAGTTCCCACTCTGTAACAGCCCGACAGGGCTTACAGTATTGTGAATAAATAAATAAATAAATGATTCTGCGGCAGTAGGTATCGGCATGTTGGAGCGAGGCGAGATCTGTAGACGAAAGAAGGTCCACCGAGGCAACTAACTGTTTCGAAGCAGCAGCCGTCTGTTTGGTCACTTTGGCGGGCGGTGACGAACAGATGGAAGGTGACACTTCGGCGCTTTGCGAGAGCGGGCAACGGGACAAAGCGTCGGCATCTTGGTGCTCTCCGCCCGACCTATATGTGACGCTGTAGTCATACTCTTGCAATCGTAGTACCCAACGGCCAAGGCGTCCCGACAAATTTTTGAGAGACGATAACCAACACAGAGCATGATGGTCAGTCACTATTGTAAAATGCCGGCCGTATAAGTAAGGACGAAACTTTTGTATGGACCACACAATGGCGAGACATTCTTGCTCAGTGATGCTGTAGTTTAGCTCAGCAGGTGACGGAGTACGGCTCGCGTAGGCCACGACTTGTTCTTCGGAAGCGTGGTTCCGCTGAAGAAGGACAGCACCGATGCCAAGTCCACTTGCGTCAGTGTGTAGCACAGTAGGTGCTGCAGGGCCGAAATGGCGAAGCACTGGCCATGATGTGAGGCATCGCTTGAGGGTGTGAAAAGCGGCTTCGCAGTCATCCGACCAGACGAAGGGTGTGCTCGTGGTCAGAAGTTTGTGCAGAAGAGTCGCAATAGTAGCAAAATCACGTACAAAGCGGCGGAAATACGACGCTAAGCTAAGGAAGCTGCGGAGGTCTTTCTGTGTGGTTGGTGAAGGAAAGTGCAGTACCGCGGCAACCTTGTCGGGATCGGGCTCAACGCCAAGTTTACTGACGACGTGACCTAATACCTTGATGCTGTGACTGTCAAACCGACGCTTCTTAGTGTTGAGCTGGAGACCGGCCTTAGCTAAACACGTGAGGACTTCGTCTAGCCGTTGCAGGTGCTGTGAGAAGCTCGACGAAAAAATGACGATGTCGTTCAGCTAGCAAAGGCAGGTCTTTCATGTTAATCCCTGCAGTACCGTGTCTATCATCCGTTCAAATGTGGCTGGGGCATTGCACAGGCTGAAATGCATTACATTGAATTCAAAGAGCCCATCTTGCGTAGCAAACGCAGTCTTCTCTTTATCAGTCTCGTGCATAGGAATCTGCCAATAACCGGAGCGCAAGTCGAGACTTGAAAAGTACTCGGCACCTTGTAAAGTATCAAGAGCGTCGTCAATGCGAGGCATTGGGTAGACGTCCTTACGAGTAATTTTGTTGAGTGATCTGTAATCAATGCAAAACCGTACCGAGCCATCCTTTTTTTTTCACTAGTACGACAGGAGAAGACTATGCGCTTGTCGAAGGCCTGATGATGTTGCGCGCGAGCATGTTGTTGACTTGTTCTTCTATAAGCTTGCGCTCAGAAGCCGACACACGGTAAGGGCGGCGGCGAATCACACGGGATCCGTCGGTGTCGATACGATGGGCGGTCACTGTTGTTTGACCCAGACCTTCGGAACAAGCGTCAAAGCAAGTTTTGTGCTTCATTAATAACGCTAGCAAGGCATCAGTTTGCGTTGGGTGGAGATGCTCACACAAAGTGGCCTTGAGAGCAGGAAATGCATCTTCCGCTGGCATACACTTTGAGAATGACGAAGCAGATTAACCAGTGACGACACAAGGCGGTGCTTCTTCGGTAATGCTGGCAACAGTGGTCCCCTCAGGCAAAAGAAGTGGTTCTGGCGTCGTGTTGCATGCCGTGATGCTTGCATAACCACGGGAGAACCGCACTCAACAAGATGCGATGGTGTTCCCTCGAAAAATGCAGCGCTGGCAAGGAGCAACCACAGAGTCACCATCTAGAACGTCTCGTGACTTGATCGTAAGGACACGTTCTCGTCCGGGAGGCAGGAGGAAATCCGCAGCTGTCACAAGGTTCGGTGGCGAAAGGTCGGCCGCAGAAGAAAGCTCAGTGTCCGTAATACGAATGAGGCGCCGACCACACGAAATTACAGCAGACGCCGCTGACAAGAAGTCCCAGCCTAAGATTATCTGATAAGCGCACGAAGACAGCACAGCCAATTGTATGTGATGACGGATTTCATCGATGAGAATACGAGCAGTGCACAACCCGGTCGATCGAATTGGACTGTCATTAGCACCGCATAACATGGGACCGGCATAAGGAGTTTGCACTTTACGCAGGCGAAAACACAATTCGCGATCAATTACTGAAATTTCGGCTCCAGTGTCTAAAAGGGCGTCAACAAAAACACCTTCCACAGAAACAGGCAGTAAACTAGCTGGACGAGACGGAGGAGTTGTAGCGTTCCGACGACAAGCAGTTTCCCCTCCAAAAACTGCACCTTCTAGTTTTCCGAGTCCTGAGAGATCGGAGCGGGACGCAAGGGTGATGACGTACGCCGAAACGGTGACGGAGAACGGCGGCGAGATGAACGAGAAGGATGAGGCCCAGCATGAGACCGTGGAGGAGAGGGCGGCTGACGGAAGGTGGATGGATACGGTGCAGGATCGTATTCATCGGGTCTCGGGGAAAAGTCTTACTCGTAAGCTGAGTAACCACGTCGTTCATCCTGCTGACGGCGGTGGCAAAAACGGGATATATGACCCCTTATGCCACAGTAGAAGCATATAGAGCGGGGAGGACGCCATGTTGAATAGTGGCGTGGCCTTGGCACTTGCGTTGTCATCGCAGCCACATGGTCGCATCCGACGTCCGCAGGCACGGTTGGAACTGGTGCCGGGGCCCGCGGTGCAACTTCTGCGTACGAAGGCACTGGGAAGTGCACAGGAGACGGGGCATGTGCAGCGCTTGTCATTGATGCCAGTTCGTCCTTGATTATCTCTCGCAAGTTGGCAGGAGGTGTGTGGACAGATGCAACGGTAGGGTTGCCTGGAATAAGGCCGTGAAGTTCTTCTCTGACAATTGTGCGGATAAGGGCCCACAGTTCATGCTCTTTGGTAAAGCGAGCGTCGCAGGAGGCGTGTGGAAGGCGCAGGGAATGAAGCGCGTCCAGGCGTTGGCATGTGCTGATGACATCCCGGGCGGTAGTTGGATTCTGGATCACGAGAGCATTGAAGGCCACAGAGTTGATACCTTCCAGTAAATGTCGGATGTGATCGGCCTCCATCATGTCATTTTGTGCTCAGTGACAGAGAGCCAGACTATCTTCAATGCAGGACGTATACGATTCGTCGTCCCCCTAGATGCGGGTTGCGAGCTTCTGTTTCGCTACCGCAGAGTATCCTATGGACGTGCCAAATACCTGACGGAGATGCCCCGTGAAGGCTGACCAATTGGAGAAGTCGCTCTCGTGGTTGTAATACCAGGTTTTAGCGATGCCTTTGAGGTAAAAAGGAACGTAGCGCAGTTTGTGCGCCTCGTCCCAATAATTACAAACGCTGGTTCGATCATAACTGTCGAGCCATTCTTCGACGTTTTCATTGCGAAGGCTGGAAAATACCGGAGGGTCTCGATGAGAGGTACTCACGGTGTAGTGAAGCCTAAGTGGCTGAGAAGGAGCGGTTGCGGCAGCGGGCGGGTTGGGTTCTGCCATCGCTGTTGCTTGAGGGCACAACCGTCGACCAAACTAGAGCTCCAGGGGTGACGGGTAGAGCAGGAGGACGTGGGAACCAAAGCACGCTCCACCACTTATGAGACCACGTCCGCTACGGCAGCAACCAGGTTATCCTTTTTTTTAATCCAGACGCACGAGCCAGAGAGGCAGCCCGCGTGACATACGATGATGATCACTACAATGGTTTGGTCATACAGATGAAGATGAAGTACATAGTCAGCGCTCACAATATTAAAGGAAAAGCTGAAGTGTCTACGTCCCACCTCCTCGCAATTGTTAAATCGCACCGTTCACTAAACAGTACACTTATTAGACGACTCTATCGTCAAGTGATACTGCCCCCTCTCACATACGCGTCTCCGGTGCGGTGGCCTATGTTCCCATCAAAATTCATTAGGGCGCGAGTTTTATCAGTTCAGTGAACCATCTTAATTTCTTTAATAGATGCATTTACACCACAAGTACGTAATCCCTACAGATTTTCGCTAAACCGCCTCCGTTACCTTTAGAGTTGGACAGACTATTTGCAAAATTTTTCATATTCATACTCCGGAACGTAACTTACTCTGGTGTAAAAAGATTCAAACCGGCTGACATAGTATATCCCTGCAGTCCGTGGGCTCATCACCCCAGTAAAAAAATATCAATTTAGTTTCACTTAACTCTCACCATCACAACAAGCGGTTATTTAAAAAAAAGCCATTCACGTATACACTGACGGCTCATACACGTCATAGGCGACGGAAGCGGCATATATTGCTTTGACAAAAGATGAAAAAAATCATAACTGTCAAAAATTTCAGATTCACAACGATTCAAGCGCATACGACACGGAATTAATTGCATTCCAAGAAGCACTCCATTTCGTTTTTACAAACAACTTTAACACGCCAGCCCACATTTACACAGACCGCTTCTAATCGCTTCTAATGAAACTTTCAAAGTCTGACTGATAGCGATGAAAGAACTTGAAACATCAAGCTGCTTCTTAACCGTATAGTTTCGTCAGGCAAAACTATAAAACTGTATCTATGTACCTGGCCATATGGCAATTTTGGAAAAGAACTAGCTGACGCAGCAGCTGCATCAGGAGGGAGATCAGGCTTCGTAATTTACGCCAAAATATCAATTCCGGTCAATACGGACTCCGTTTCATAAAATCTTGAATTCCTATTGGCACACTCATTGGCAGACTGAGGACCTGAGACTACGCTCTTTCATTGAATCACAAGTCCGTATAAAATTTCTCAATGGCTCCCCCCTCCTAAAAGCCTAACGCACATATTGTCTGGTCACGGACACTTCCAGTATTATCTTTATCGATTTAATATACCTGCATCGAACAGGTGCTATGTGTGGTGCACCTTGCTTGAGAGAACAACACTACTTTAATGAATGCCCAAACACGCAACACATTGTGACCCATTTACCTTTTCACAACAGTGATACAACACTACCTGCGCATTAATATGACCTATTGACCAATAAAAAATCTCGTGCTTCTCTACTTCCAGTTAGTGACTGTCATGCGCAACTCTGTTTCAATCACATCCACATGACACGCATTAGCTACCAACATTTCACCAGGACGTCGCTTCATACTCCGAATCACCTCCCTTACTCTATCGTAGTCTATCATAACTTTTGCGTGAATGCTCTCGACCAGAGCCGCAGTTATGCCAACAAAGGTGATGGAAAAGCTCTGCGAGTGATAACAATAGCATCCCTGCTCCATTTTCTTTAAGTACACGAACCATAGGATCTGCAACGTTTGCGCAAGTACCTATCTCTGACACCCCCCCCCCCTTTATTTTTCAAAACCTTGCCACTATTTCAATTGGCGCCTTGTCTAAGTTCGCAGCGGCAAACACGCTGCTCAATGTTTCATGTTGCATTGCTGGTTGGAACGACACCCCGGCGTGCCTGGCTACGCTCCTCCTGATGAAGAAATGGGCTCCGACATCAGAGAGGCCACTGCTATCATCCTCGTCAACATTGAGCCCACCCTCACGAACACTGGCTCGCATTCCACTTCGTCATCTTGTTTTGACTTTCCGCATTCAACAACAACGCATTTTAAATAAACATGCAGAAACACACACACACACACACGCACACACACACACACGTTGATGCTCTCCCTGGGATGATACCGTCGTTTCAGTGCATCAACCCTGTTTCCCCTTTCATGTAGCCGCTACTGCTGATCAGAGCACGCCGCATCCCAAACGTGCGTCTCTCATAATCATATGGTGGATTTGGGACGTTAAACCCCACGTATCAATCAAATCATCGCATCCCAAACGTGTCCTCATGACGTTCTATTGTTCTTTCAGGTGATAAGATTGAAATAGCAAAAAAATTTTGTTGTCCCATTGCTTCCGTTACACGTTCGTTTCCGCCTCGGCATTATCAGCAATATGTACCGGGGCATCCATAAAAGGCAAGATTTCGTATTTTTCAGTTACATTCTAAAATTTAAAAGTGGGTTAACGCTGTTTAGTGCCTCGTAGAAAGCCTCCATATTTGCTCGTCTCAGGGTAACAAAAGCGTCATCTATATACCTACAGAACACTACATCTTCAACTGAAAATGTAATGAGTCCAGCACACTTTTTTCTGACGTGTTCAATAACCAAGTTTCCCAGCGCTACCGAAACAAGACTCCACTTAGTCCACCCGGTAATGTAGTAGTAAATCGTCTTGGCAAAACTAAACTAATTTGCATCAAGTTAAACTACAGCAAATTACAATTTCTTCACTATCATGAACAGACGGCTTTCTAAATTCCGTTCTTGTTTCAAATGAGCTTCGTGAACGTGGTTAGTACACTAGAAGAGTGCCAATACTTGAGGTCACTTTATTACGTCCCACAGAAGCGCGCACGAAAAGGAACAAGGAGCGCATAATGAATGGAAAGAGAAAAGAGGATGTCTATTGCGTCTATTTCTTACTTTCAAGGTATATGCATTTCTGTTTTGAAAGCCTTGCGTCTGCTTGGCATAAATATTGTTTCAAGCCCCAGTACACCTTGCAAAGGTGTTCCACTAGCCAAAAGACTGACATATTTTTGAATTATAATAGCGGGGTCATTTACAAAGTACCATTCAGTGGCTCCGACGCTCCTTAGATTGACGGAAGAGCTGCGGAAAGATCGACGAATCTCAATTAACACGCAGGAGACGCCGCTAAAGCCTTACACACAAGAGGTAAAGCTGGTTGAACATTGCTTGGCAACAGGTCACATCTTCGACTTTTGCAATGCGACGAAGCTGGCTTAGGAAACAAAGGGGACGTGAAAAAAATTCACGCATCTCTATGAAGTGAGTGATTCCGTTGTGTGAACATAAGTGCTAAAGTCTACAATGTCTACGTGGAAGTCACAGGCTAATGTCAACGACAGACAGATAGACGGACGAACGGATGCAAGGATAAACGGAGGAACAGTCGAACGGACGCGTGGACAAATGAATTGACGGGTGACGGATGCACGCATGGATGACTGACACACCAACACACGGAAGGACGAACAGAGGGGTGGTGCACGTGATCATTTATTGTGTTATCTAGTACTTTACTAATATAAACATCAAATTGGTTTTCACACATTGTTTTTCGTGTTTCTTTGTGCAGGTGGTAAGTTTCTGTTTCAGTTTTTTGTAGCGTGAGGAATTCCAGACAAGGTTTCGCTTGGATGCTTGGATCTCCACTTCGTATCTCCAATGCATCTTCGCGTCTCCAAATCCAAGCATCTCCAAGAAGTGAAATACGACGAGTATGCGAACCTAGCCCTGAGGTCCACAGTGTTTATGTTGCAGTCAGTGACTATAGTCGTTAAGGATGGACGCTTGGATGGACGAGTGATGCTGGAGGTTTTTTTTTACAGCTGTGTAGCAGATATTGTAATACGAGTGTTAACGCGCGTACATCGCCGCACGAGGCTAGCCCCCAAAAAGCTGCGCTCTTATTAAAAAATTGGCCCCGTATCTGCATGTTACACTGCAAATGTCGTCGAAAGACGTCTTGCGTCTGGAGAGAGTGAACGAAACGTTAATTTCATGTTCTGCGCAAGAAAATTGGTGAATGGTATTCTGGAGGCGCTGCGTTAGAGTGCCTCGAGCGTGCAGTGGAGGTGAACGAGCGCATCACGTCACGTCACTCGTGAAACATGAGCCCCATCTGGCAGTTACCTTAAAAAACGAAGCACGTGCGCGCGGCATGCGCGCCTGTCTCCGAGTTGATAAGTTGTAGAACGCAAGGCGGCAGGTTAGGTGCCACGCCACCACCGTGTCGTCTTAGCAAAGAGTTGGAAACACTTGCCTTTCGTGCAAGCGTTGCATGGTCAGTGCAGCGTGATAAACGCTACGGTTCTTAACATTGCTTATGTATGCCTTGTCTAGTAAAAGACATACATAAAAAATATTGACTGTTGTTATGGTGCCTCAGATATGCACAATATTCGTTTTTAGTTGACAATTGCACAAGTATGAACACTGAACCTTGAACAATAATGGTGGGCACTGCGGAAGGGGTCGGCAATTTGGGGTATCGGCTGGTCACTCTGGTGCCTCTTAGGGTTTCGTTAAGGGTGGAGAAACAGACAAATGTACAGACAGAGAGAGACCAAATTTTTTGCGTCGAAGGTCCCCAAGAAAGACTATCATCTTTAATAAAGTTGTTTACGACTACTGCATTCTGAAATAGGATTTTATCCATCTGGGCAAGTCGGCTTTGAGCAACAACCGCGGCATCGAACCGGTGCAGCAGCTATAATTAGGACGTATGTGACTAGCCGTGAAATGGGTGTCTTCCGCTCATTTGGTGGTACGTACTGTACTCAGAATGCCACCCGCATAGGTGGCGAAACTGCTCTGTAATTTTGTTATATTCTTTTCATTGTGCTAATTCGGAGTAAACAATTTAGAATCACGTTTTAATATCCACATGTTTTTGTTTTCTTGCGAAGCTAACACTGCGTTATCACCTCATTGCCTTTCATGCATACAAAATATCACCCGTGCCTGTGTAGCAAGTGTAAATGCATCAGCTTACGTGCAATTAAGCGCGCGCCGAAGAGAGCAACATTTATCAATTTTCCACCTTAAATAATTGGCATGTTTTTTTCTATACACTTATTTTTTTCGAGCATCGCTTACTGTGTGGTTTGCTGTCAGTGCTACCACCAGTTCTTCCGCTTTGTTTCTATATACAAGGCAATTACAAGGCGAAAAAGCACTTGCATTGGTGTCTTGAAATCGCTGCTGCCGGGAGACAGTCGCGTGGAGACTTCAATTATAGCCCATTTCCCAATCGGAATTGAGTGACTCCCTTCCTTCGGCCCAGCCTCTTTGTTGATTTACGTATTTCCAGACTGTCTTATCTCAGTCGAGCATAAAGCGCCCTCGGAACTTCCTACCTACCTCCCCCTTTTTGACTGTTGGACTGCTCTTCAGTTATGATTTCTTTTATTTTCTCCTCTCCGGCTTTTCACTGAATATAGAACGCACCGTCGTTTCCCGAAACATTCTTCGGTGTCTCTCGTGGTTTTATATATCCTCTTTCAATGATTTTACAGCTTGTATTTTATTTCTGATGACCAAAAAAAGAAGAACATAGCAGGCATGAAATGAAATGACGTACCGTTTCCATGACAGCTTGCTGGAAAAGGTGCGCACTACTTTAGCGTTTATTGATTTGGAAATCCTACACCCCAGAAGTTTTGGGAGGACGCGCGCTCTACTCTTTAACCATTTTGTTTTTTTTTCTTTGTTCGTTTTTGTTAGCCGGAAGCCTAGTAACCAGGTTGCCCGTACGTGCGCGATCGAGACCTTTTGCTGTTGGAAATATCCCGCCTCTGGCATGAAAAACAGAAGTGCGAGGAAGCATACTTTTTAAGAAAGGTACACTTTTCAACCCTCATATTTTAAAAGCTCGATAGTGGATTAATGGGTGTTCGCTCAAGTGTGGTAAATTTGTTGTGTCAACTTACAGCATGCTTCTGCGTTCTGCTTGTGGCAGGACGGGTGGCCTTCTGTTTTTCTCAAGAATGCATTATATAACCACTGTGCTGAAGAACGCGCAACTGAACTGTTAACCGGGAAAGCTATCGCATAAAGAAATAGTGAATGGTATTCGGAGAATTGATGCTAATGTGGGCACCGTCTTAGGCGAGGCGTGTTTTAGTAGACTCCCTTTTTCAGCTGCTTGTCGGCAGGTAAGCGGAAGGAATAACACAATTGTCACGGTTGCATTGCAGATCAATGGCTACCATTATGCTAGCGCTTGTCTTCTAACTCTTCTTCCGCCTTCCACAGTTCCTGCGCTGTCTAAAGTTACGAAATAAAAGAAATGCGAACGGACAGCTAGTTCACACCTGTTTGACTGTTGTTGTTTACTCGGTATTAATTACTAATAATGCTCACCTCGATCTACAAATATTTTTCGTGAAGCACGATATCAACGGAAATGACTATAGCGCCAGGCGGTTATCGGCTGACGGATGCTAATTTTCGAATTACCAAAATATTGACATGGCAAGGGCTTCCTGTACCTGCGGGAAAACTTCCAGCAAACGTGGTCCTGATAAAACGTTTGAGATAAATTCAGAAACTGAATAGTACTTTCCACAGGACCTTCACACGTAAACGCAAGGCCTTGTGCTCTTTCTTTGAAACATTTCGCAATGTTTTTTCTCTATAGATGTGATGTGAGGAGATGTTAATGCACCAAAAGGGCGCCGGCTACTTCTTATAGCCTAAAAGTCTCTAATAACAATGCTCGCGAAATGTTCAAGGCTCCAAGTGTAGGAAGTCTACAGCACATGAATATAGAATTTAGCATAACTGTTAGAATATAATATTTCGAAACGAAGTATTCAACAATCCCTTATACATGCTTATGTTAACGAATCGAACAGAACCCACTGCATACATTCGAACAGTAACATAATTGTCAACATAACAGTAGCATGGTTAACACAACAGCCAATATTCCCATACTTATGCAATGTCAGGTATAAAAAAATCACAATGGTCATCATGTAGTTTGTGAAGTTGTCCCTCTTTAACATATTGAAACAATCGCCCACGTATTGAAATATCTTCTTGAGCATTTCACGCAAAACCTTAATCAAAATATTGTCAATGCTACTAAAAAACATATAGCGAAGCACCTGGGCTTCCCAAAGCCTTATGAAAATACCCGACTGCTGTACGTACGCTTTATTGTTCACCCAAGCAAAACTGAGGACAAATAAAACCTAAGCAGTTCTAGAAAGCTTTTAGTGTTGATACCGCTACTGCTGATAAACGCGCCTTCGTCGCTCGGTTCTTTGATACAAGCGTTCACACACGTGATCAACTGCACACGGAGGCTTGAAAATAATAAATCGATGACATCAATGCTAAAGGCAATAGACTTCTTAAGTTTTCCCACATCAGCAACATGACAGCGAGTGTTTATTGACTTAGAACCCATTATTTGTTTTGAAGAAATGTATTGCCACGAACGTCAGTAACACCCAACAGAACATTTCCTTCTTAGACATACTCTAACGATGATGACAAAACAGACGTCATTTACATGAACATGGATGTTAGATCACGTTGAAAGAACATGTACATTCAATGGTTCACACAAGCACAACCACAAAAAATACTTCAAGGTAAACAAGAGACACAAATAAAACATAAATATGTAAATTTTGCGTATTTACATGTTGGCATGCCATTTCTGCCAGCGCATCGACAGATCAGCCTACCAATACCAGGCCGGCCGAAAGACAAGTTTCACTCGTCCGTCATAGACCGACACAAAAGGGCAAGACCAGTGCCGAAGAAATTCCTCTCCACCGAGGAAAAATAGCTCCTCCGACAAAACAGACAGCAGCTCCGAGTACAATCGTTCTAGGATCGGGTAGAGCGCGCGGCGGCGGCGGCGGCCCGCTGCAACCGCCTCGCAGCGGTTGCGCCAGAAGCAGAAAGAGCCGGCAACAATAAGAAGACGAGTGAAGCGGCCTCGCGAACAACGCCCAGAAGAAACGAAGTGATTTACTCTGAGGCAGTGAAATCCAGCATGTACGGCTCTCAAAAAAAAAAATGCGAGCAATGACACAATGCCTCAGAAAATGCTGATTTGTTTCACGAATGGAGCAGTTCGGACATGTTGATAACTGGACTATTCTCCACCTTTTGAGGCGGTCGAGAGTGGGAAGCACACCCCATCCCAGGCGCCACATGAAGTCCCGGAGGTGTCCAGGCAGAAAAGAAGCCGTTAACGTGCTCCAAGACACCCGTCAAGAGTGAGCACGGCGGGCTGGCGGGACCAACGGAAGCAACAAAGCAGCAGTTGTCTCAACTATGTGGTTGTTGAAAACATCTATGCCAGGACAGCTCGACTTTACATGGCGAAAAAATGCAACAGTTGTTGCATAAAACGCAGGAAATGTTATTGACTGCGGCCCCCTGTTAAGTTGCACATTAGGCATCAAATGTCGAAGGTGAGTACCCAGAAAGTAATATGTAAGCGTTCGTGCGGGAGATTCCTACCCTTGCACTAAGGACAAAAGGAAGCGCAGTGCCAGCAGCTGACAGCGTATGGACACTGAAGGGAAAGCAAAGCCTCGCTGAGAACGCTGCTGTCCCAGTGCCACGCGAGAGACCAACTCAGTGCCGCCTGACCAAAAAAAACGAACACAAAGCAGACTGCAGTGATCAAACGATACGTAAAGATGGTAGCACGACGTGAGGAAGGTACCAAATGCGACCACAAAATACAGTCTCCGCTAGGTACCTCCGCTCAAGAATCGGGAAGTCATAATCCCGTGCATCCTGAATTTTCAGTCTTTTTTCTTCGAGAGCGTTTAACCAAACAGATTCGCAAATACCGTAGTGGTTGTATAAAATACATAAAATATGAAGGGACGCGGCCGGCTGAATGGGAAAACCGGCGCTAAGCCTGGAGTTTGGAGAGCCAATGAAGAAATACCGGGATTTGGAGATGTTCAACGCTGCACCTGGAATGTCGCCATACTGGGAAAATACACGCAGGCTGCATGAAAGGCTATCTTCATCTGAAAGGTACAAGGTTATATCATCAGCGAAAACTGTGACTGTCACGACACCGCAACCAGCAAGCGCAAGACCCGGGACACGTGAAACCGCGTCAAGTGCACGCAAGTATGGCTCAAGGCTGAGGACAAATAGCACGGGAGACAATGGACATCCCTGACGGACCCCGCGTGTTATGGAAAAGGCGGCACTTTCCCAGCCATCAAGAACTAGTGTGCTTTTCAGACCAGTGCACGTATTTTAGATGATTTCCGCAAACGAATGAGAAAAGCCGAAGGCTGTGAGCACATTAAGGATATACGCGTGCTCTAGTCGGTCAAACGCTCATTCCTGCTCCAAAGACACAAGGATACCACGCGCAGATCGTGACAGAGTATAGGCTATGATATCCCGTGTGGTATATGACGAGCTGTGTATTTCTCGTCCAAGTACTTATGAAGCCTGGTGATGACCTACCAGGGTGTTCAACAGACCCCTCAAACGTTGAACGGCTACCGCTGCGAATATCTTATAGTCAACGTTGAGGAGCGTGATATGTCTCCAATTTTCAGGATTAACAGAGGAAGCATCACCATTTGGAATAAGCACAATGCGTTGATCTCGAAAACTTGATGGAAAGACACCGTCCTCGTAGCATCGCCGGATTACCGCGGTAAAAGCAGCACTAATCTCATCCCAAAATGTCAAGTAAAACTCAACAGCAAAAACCATCTGGCCTTTGGGCCGTTCCACGTTTTATATATTTCAGTGCCGCTTTTACGTCTTCAGCCAGCGGAGGGATGTGTAGGCAATCCACAGCTTCTTGAGGAATACGGGGCAAACTTCTAAGCATTGGCGGTGTTTCATCAGAATTAGTTCGCATGGCCGAACACGACATTGCTTCAAAATTCGCCAAGAAAACAGATAGATCACGCCTAGGAAGCTGCTGCGCAGTTCGTATTTGTGCTGTCATAGAGACAGATGGCTCTGATTGCCCAAAAAACGAATGTCTCGCGTAGCGCAGCACCTCGCAATGTGCACATAGGTTGTGTCTACAGCGCCATGCTGCTGCCGCCAGGGACGAAGCAGCAGTCAAGCGTTGAAAGCGTTCTCGCAGTTCACGCTGCCACGCTCGCATCAGAGGAGAAGGTGTTCGGCACGCAAAGCAATGCGTAACTTCATCGCAGTATCAGCAAGCTTTTCAGAAACGCGTCGACAAAGCGAACGCCCCTCCACTGCGCAGCGCAGGCGCCACTGTGTTTTAAACGCATCCCAATCTTCAGGACCGGACGCCGTGAGTGACACACGTATTGTGCGTGACAAATCTGATCTTGAGCGTGCATCCTGCAGGACGTGAAAATCAAGACGCCATGGCTTTTCCGAAAAAGAAAATGGAACTTCGAGCTTCAAGACACTAGGCCGATGATCAGATACGTACACAGGAGAAGTTGGGAAGGACGGAACGCATACATCGGAGACAAACGCCTCTAACGCTCGTGGGATATAAGCCCGGTCGAGCCTGCTGGATGATCGTCCACGTCGCCATGTCCAAACAAAGGTATTTCGGTGCACTACATTGTGCGCGTCTAGTAATGAAAAGTGGTGGACAAGGCGACGCAGCTCGCGTGAATTCCAAGCAGACCAGCCCCAGCCAGGATCTCGTATATCGGTTCGCGTATTTAGAATGCAGTTGAAGTCACCAATCATAATGACATCACGATCGTCACGAAAAGCACATCCAGGTCTCTAAAAAAGTCATTAGACTGTCCAGCTTGCGCTGGCCCATACACACACAGTATCCTTAATCTGAAAGAAAAGTAGCTACTGTCTAAAGCCAAAACCCTGCCCACGCCATCGTAAAAAGCATGATGATCCCGTAATAAAGCTCGATTAAAAATAATAATACCTGCTCCCGTTAACGAGATGTAGCGAAAGAGAAATAACAATCTAGGTTGAAATTTCGTTTAAAAGCAAGCACGTCTGATAGCGAGAAGAAATTTGTTTCCTGGAGGCACAAAACATCACAATTTGGAGCGCGGGCGACACTAATCACTTCAGCCTGCTTTGCCGGACTGCGAAAACCCTGAACGTTCAATAAAATAATATGCAGTGTAGTAGCCATAATAAAAAGTAAAGACTAACCTGGACGCACGGTTCTAGACGGTGTCCTGGAAAGTGTGAAGGGGACACTTGCTCTACCAAGTTACAACGCACTGTTCGACCCTCCAGAAAAGGGTCGAGGTTTTTTGGACCATTGGGATTTACCACGGCCATCACTGCGTTCATCGGAGCAAGAGCTGGAAGTGTGCCCTCGCTTTGTTTCACGTGGAGTTGCCATTTCGATGTCGAAATCGGCAAGGCTAGACAGTCCGATGCTACTATCCAGTCCCAGGCTGAAGCCATCTTCCAAAGACGTGTCCTGAGGAGGTAGGGACTGAGCCGCCGGCAAGCTTGGATTCACATCCTTGATGCTGGCAGCACTGTCCACGTCTCAGCAGGCCGGTGTAGGCACCCTTTGTGTGGGCGATTTTTTACGTGTACGACGCGATGTCGAAATGGTCGGAGCGGACGCAACAGAAGAGTCTGTGATATCTTCGCCACTGTTTTCGAATTAACAGGGCTCGTATGGTCAACTCCATCAGCAGCAGCCTGAGAACTGGGGTCATTTGCGCACTGAACATCAACTGGCGTCAGAGAAGAGACGCCGACGCCGTTTGCAGGGCAGTGTGTTGCGTCTTTCGAAGCGCACGGTTCTTGCACCAGCGGGGAGTCCGACGCTTCAAGCGTCGCATCGACAATCGCACTTTCATTGTGCGCTGAATTCGTTTGAAGGAACTTGTAGGGGTGAGGCCAGCACAGCGTCGGTGACTTCCTCTGCCGTCCCCCGAGTCGGTAGTTGGTTCCGCTGCCGGTGTCAGTGGTGGAAAGGCACCAGCGGCATCGTCTGAGTAAGAGCGGCGGACAGGGAAAACCACAGTTGGGTGGCCGTCCCCGCAGCGTGGGCACGGGCGGTCACATACTTCATTAACGTGACCGTGCAAACCGTAGCGACCACAATACGGTGTTGTGCACGGGGTCGTAGATGGTCCCCTGAGCCGCATCTTCGACATACACGCTGGAGACTACGGTAGTCAAACGTAGCATGGTGACCGGAGATGCGCAGGTAGTTCCGCACAGGATTAGCGGCGTTCATCTCCATTCGAACATACCGCGTTCCAGTGAGTACGCCGCGTCGCCCGCTCATCAAACCACTGGTGACAGTGAGCACCTTGCCATAAGGGGATAACGCTTGGACGAGAGCTTCGTTTGAGACGAACAATGGCAGGAACAGGCAGGCGACGTTGGTCACTTGTGGGCCAACAGGAACGACTTGAAAACGCTCGCCGCCAATCACCAGGCAGCCAGCATTGACGATTAGAGACATGGAGGCCATGCTCTTCACGGGGACTTGGATGTTTCGAGCTCCCTGATGTTGCACGCAGTATACCTCTGAGAGGCCGACTATTGAGGCCGTCGCATCAACGATGGTCTCGGCACTAGTCCCCGTAGGGACAACAACGTCGAAGACATGCGCATTCGAAGGCGTCCAAGACGCGACGGGCACCATGAGTCGTACTGACGGACGCCCCTGACGTAGAGCGATCAGGGACGTCCTTAGCACTTGCAAACCGGAGTCAGCAGCCGATGCGAAGGTCCTTATAGCGGCACCAGTTCGTTCTTTAACGTGCACCCAAATCTGAGTACATGGGCCTAACACATTGCCGCCTCCATCGGAAATGCAGCCGCCACAGCCGGGAGCCACTGTCTGGCGGGAATGATTTGACGATGTACGGGATGGGATAGCGACATTATTTGTGTTTTAACCAGAGCGTCACATTCGTCAAACTATCTTACCCACCCATGCTAATTTTGGTTCACACCAAGTTAAGGGTGTGACCACGAGTGAACCTAAACGTAAGCGGCTAGATAGATAGAAAGATACGCTAAAAGTGACCAAAGTTCGCTGAGAAATGCTTCGCCTATAAAACAATGAGACATTAAGAAAAGCGCAATTTTCATTTTACGATCTAAGCTAGTGTATTCAGTATAACTTAGGGCAGGTGATGATAAAATGAAAAAGAAAAGGTGAATCTCAAGAAAAAGAATGACATGTACGAGAACAACGGTAGCGTACAAAAAAAAAAACAGTCTTTCTACCAGCCTCCAATCAATTCCAACTTCACTAAACCGGTAGGATGTCTCATTCAAACACCTTTGTCATTTTTATTTCACATTGTAACTTGGCCAATCCCTACAACATAGTCCGCGTGACAGAACATGGTTCGGGAACCTAACCCAGTGATGACGTGGGTTTCAACTAAAGTAGCTCTGCCGCAGTGTCACCAAGGTTTCTCGCCCACGAAAGCAAGGTAGCCTGGTTCTCAGCCTTCAATTGCCTTAGCCTTTCGAAGGAAGCCCGAGGGAGGTCACTCATTTCTACAAGGCTTGTGCAAGATGAGAAGAATACCCTGCGCAGCTTGGAACGATATAATCTTTATTTGCTTCAGAAAGCGTAGTGGCTTTATATTTTATGTTCTCTTGAGGTAAAAACCAGAATTCTGGGAAACAAAAAGGTTGGCCGCTGCGTTTGTCTGTTGTTTGGAGCCCACTGTCGTATTGTTTGCCACAGAATCTTCAATATTACGCCTTCTGCCGAAAAGCGTTAAAGATATACTAAATAGCAAAGTGATTTTTCGCTTAATAATAAAGTACAATTTCGCAATGCCAAAACACCACTCTTATCGCGACGCGATGCTCAGTAACTGGGTACACGCGAAAAAAAAAATGTTGATGGTGGCGCCACCTTGAGATTCCTGCAACAAACACAATGACGTAAGACATATTGAAGGCCTCTGCTGGGCCCTAAGTAGCTTACAATTGATAAAAAAGGGGTATAGTAATCTGCGCGTGCCATAGAACCTGAAAATGATATTTCAGAAACTTTCATTGAGCCAATCTCGGAAAAACCTGAGAGATATATTTTGCAGTTTCTTCTGTCACGCGTGGAGATCGTGGCACGAAATTAAAAAATACAACCTTAACCTCCACTTTTTTTGATAATATAAACTTATGATAGTGAAACAATTAGCATTAGAGTTTTCAGACTGCAGTTTCTAAATCTAAACCTATTCATTGCTCCTATTTAGTGTCTCTTTAAATTTCAAGTGGAAGTGTTTTTAAGTAATAAATATTGCATGTTTTTCGCATAATAAATCATTAAAATAGGTAATGTTTTCAAAATTTGTAGAAAATTTTCTTTAGGCACAGCCTGGAGGTTTCTAGATAGCCATGGTATCTTCTCTGCCAAAGAAATTCACACAACTATGGCTCGGATCGACTGTACGAAAACATGAGGTCCTTAGTACCACCAGAGTCTTTTAATACCGTTCTGGTCACGAAACTTCTCCGTCACTCTATGGGAGAGCTTGATATGCTGCCAAGAGCAGCCGCTACGCGGCGCAAGCTGGGATAGGGGGGCTACCCTATCCCAGCTGGCCATTGCCAGGCCATTGCACCCGGCCATTGCCAGGCGGAACGCATTGGCAGCGGCGGCAGCTCGAATGCGTTGTGTAAAGGCAGCTCGGGGTATTCCTTCGAACAATGTTTCTGCATCAGCATCACGAGAATTTCAAGGGCAAGTTCTCCGCGTTCAAGGTCGACGGCATAAAAATTCGAAGGAGCAATGCCTAATACGTGCTGTGTGACGGGCTGCAGCACCGGATACAGGAGAAACAAGAAAAATGCGTTACTTTTCTTTTTCCCCAATAGCGCCGAACTTCGGGAGAAATGTATATTACATTTCTTCACGCGAGAAAAAAAAACAAAGCCTCGCGGGCAACCGTGCGTGGTTCATGCCCGGCAAGTGGGGGGCGGAAGCCCTACTGTTAAGCATAATGGTTGTGTATGTTCTCGGGCTGCAGCGTGCGCTGCTTCGTTTCCCGCCATCCCTTGATGCCCTAGGATCCAGGTGATGGAGGACAGAAAGCAGGACGGGATGGGAAAGAAAGCAGAAAACTTGACTGTGTCCCACCCCCCTCCCCTTACAAGGCACTGAGTGTGTAACATTACTGAACACAGCCATAATAGTTTCTAGTGCTTCTCTTCTCCAAGGTGTCGTTCTCTGTGTATTTTGTGTAAACAAAACATGTTTTCAAACTTGCTCCTCAATAAATGCACCTGATGGGAAGCTCCCATTCATAGGTACACACCCAAATACTAAGCGGCGTATCATTAGTACCAAATTTCAGATTCATTGCATGTTTAAATCGTAACCCTGCCCCCCCCCCTCCCCCAAGCATAAAAAAGTAGGGTATGGTACCTAGGTAGTGTGACAAAGGTCGCCGAGCAGCTAGCACTGGCATCGAAAGGAACTTCCAGATTAGGCTTCTGTACTTTCCTTCCCGAAGAAATCGTGGGTTGTCGGCTGGTAATTAATGCTACTCTAAGCAGTAAACATAAGGAAACGTGAAGAGAAGGGTGTCTGGACTAAATTGCGTGTAAAAAAAGGATCACTCAGATGTTAGGCACGTGAAACTCGTGCCTATTAAAGAGACCCCCTTAATAGTGAAGCAAGTGGTCGCAAAAGCGCTGAGCTGCTATAACCGCGACATCAAAGTACCCGCGTCAAGAAAGCGATCGGTGCTCACAAACGTGTGTCCAGAACAACTGCGCATTTGGGTGCAGACTCAAATGAAAGGTCTAGAATAAAACATCTAGCTCGACCATTCCCTTCATTTGATTACTTGGATAGCAGCGCGCGAGAGACGAGCTGGATATAAACCAATGCGATTTCCCCTGTTTTACCTAGTCGTGTTTCATTCCGTTCACCTTCCTCCCCGTATTTTCGGCCCTAGTGCCAGAATAGAAAGCTTTACTACCGCATAAACAGAATCGCCCTTTGGCCAGGTGCGAACACGTTGTCGAGCAGATCCAGCAGTAGATGCTTGCATCGGGAGCACGGAGCATGAGAATCGTCTCTAAACCCTGGCGAGCAACGAGGTACCGCTTCCAGGCATCGTAAATACGCATATATTTGGGCTATGAGGTAATTCCTAACACAATGCGTTATCGCGCGGTGTTAAAACACTTTAAACGCGCTGATATTTATAAGGTTGGTCCGCACTGCCAAGCAAACTACGCGTGCGTTCTTAAGTAAACAGCTTCTATTCGTCGTTGACAATGGATCACGTTTATACTGATCTGATTGCATTGCTGAATTCAGTGACATCTAATAAAAGGTAACAGGAAGAACAGCACGCACATAATCAAGTCGAAACGTCGGCAATTGTGCGCATATAATCCCAGCACTGGCGGCGGCTTGTGGCCCCCTTACGACTGGTGGCGCCGCTAGCGGGACAGTTTGTTCCTATATCAACCTTTGGGCGGAGTTTCGTGACCAGAAAGCATCGAAGGACTCTGGTACCACTTAATATTCCCTCGTACCTCCCGCGGTTCTATTGACAGCAGCGCAAATCAGCAGGCTTGGAATAAACTACGCCGTGTTATTAACTATACTGGCGTGAACTATCGCTCCTTCTCTTCTTGTGTTTTGCCCCTACACAAATAACCTTTTATGTCCCATGTCATAATAATCCCTGATAACGCGCAAAAGGTCAGTTCAAAAGCACGAATGAAAAAAAAAAACAGATTCAACCAGTATGGGAGGGTTCGTACACTCAATTAAAATCTATTGTAATGTGTCCATCAGACGAAATAGGTAGCCTCGAGCTACACATAAAATGTGGCGCACGTCATGGTTGAGTAATATAGCGTCAACTTAAAAGCTGATGATTGATTGATAAGTGAGGTTTAACGTCCCAAAACCACTATATGATTATGAAAGACGCCGTAGTGGAGGGCTCCGGAAATTTAGACCACCTAGGGTTCTTTAACGTGCACCCAAATCTGAGCACACGGGCCTACAACATTTCCGCCTCCATCAAAAATGCAGCCGCCGCAGCTGGGATTCGAACCCGCACCCTGCGGGTCAGCAGCCGAGTACCTTAGCCACTACACCACCGCCGCGGGGCTCAACTTAAAAGCTCATCACCAACATTGCTAGCCCACAATAAAAAGGGTGAAGACGCAGTCTCCTTCTTAGGGAAGTCATGGTTCAGAGGTGCAGCTTTGATAACGGCGACAAATGCAACATGCATATCAGGCTACAAGTTGGGACGAGTTGCGGGAACACTCCACGCATCGGGGTTACCGTGCCCCGGTGTTCATTCGATCATCGATGGTGATTAGGGTTGATCGTTAGTCGCTTCTACTAGTGCTAACGGTAGGAAGAAGAGTGCGTGAACCTCTGAGATGACTGTTTCGAAGAGATAGGTTCTGATACCCTGGAGATGGGTGGCAAGAATGGTGCGCTTATGGTACGCCTATCCGTATGGCCAAGGGGTTTGTGTTGTGAGCGTGGCAGACACAGAACAACGCAGCTACGCTCTCTGACCAAACAGGATTAAGGGGCCAGGAGGGCACCACCTTGATAGATGCCCCGGGGAAGCGGGCATCACCTAATTGGTGAACGAGAGGGTCGAGCGGAAGAGTGAGCAATCAGCTTCACAGCTTGACGTGTGTATCTTTTGATCACTCCCGCTAGCTGTCATTCTGTCCACTGTTTTATTTTTTTTATTTTCACGCCGGTGCAGTTAATGACATCAAGAAAACAGTGTTGTGTTGCCTCGTTATGCAGTGGATGTTGATGAACTGACAGTGCTGTTCTGAGCTTCTGCATCGAGGCATTTCTCAACACTTACGTTTCTTGCTATTGCATAAAAACGACAGTAATTTTTATTTGTAACGTTTTCGGGGTATGTAGTTGGTTGTTCGGAATTCTGGGCTATTCTCGGACAGATTGATAGGCTCCTCCGCCTAGCGAGCGAGTCGCAAAAAGGGGGCGCTCCGAGTAGAGGACAACCTGCCCGCTTCATTCAGTGTTGTGGAAGTGGCCGTAACGAGTCGTCGTGGAACGTTCTCAGCTCTGGAGTAGCATATGTGGTATTTTGCGAGTTCCTTGTAGTTGTCCTGTGCGCGACAGGTAACGAGTGTTTGCGTTCAACTGAACGATCTGTAGCTCTTACTGTCAGCAGTAATATCTGCACCTATACTTCATAAGGCTTTGTTTCTATCGCGCACGTGGCAATCCTGTCAGCACGGAGTGGCGTTAAGCAAAGCTGCGCTTGTCTCACCACACTGTCCGACATTCAGTTGCTTCTTTAAGATACTCTGGGTGAGCACATAGAAAAGATATACATCTGTAACGGAGTTTGTGTCAAGCCTTATGTCTTCTTTACATGCAGGGAGCTGTTCGCATACAGCTTTTAACAACGTGAAGCTGTAAGCAATACTCGCATTAGTCGTCAGAATCTGCTTGGCTATTCTACTTGGTTTGCGGACCTCTAGATCATTGCTCACTTTTTCCCGCTGTTGAAGCGGTATTCGCCCTTTAAATTTAGAGAAGGGCTACTCTACTGCGTTGAGTAAAGGATGATTACAGCTTACAGAAGCATGTGATGGTTGTAATCAGCGTGTAATTTTTGAAATTAAGGCAAAACAGTCTCCACGCTGCCGGTTACAGGTACGTTTAAGCAACCACCGAGGCTTCGCTACTGTAGCCTTATCTTGAGGCACGAGATGACGATGACGCGTGTTGTTTCGCATTGTAGCCTTATTTTGAGGCACGAGATGGCGATGACAAAATGACAATGACGCTTTGCGTTCAGCGGCAAAATCTTCATACGTTCCTGGTGCCCTCGGCTGCTTGTCCAGCGATAATGGACGTAGAGCGCACTAAAGACCCATCGGGCCATAAATACCTATGGACGCCGGCATGCAAGTAAAAGAGAAAGCTCCGCCAGTGATGTCGATAGCGTGAAGCTGTGTTAGGTGACAGCTCATATAACGCGTGGAGTTCTCCTCCGGAGCAAGAACGCGAATAACATGATCAAGAATGTGATTCCGTCAGGTATTATGAACACAGTGACTACAATTTGGAGGTACGACCATTGTATCCACGTCAACAAGTTCATTTCGGAAGCAAGCGGAAGGTCACATGGTGGCTGGTCAGGGAAGCTCCCTTTTTTATTGTCGAAATAATAGGTGCTCGATGAATATAACGACAGCAGATTAAGCATGCGAAAAAAAAACGCACTGGCATGTCAGTCTGCAAGGAAACTTTGCGAGTCACTGTAATTGGTGACCTCAAAGTGCGCTCTTCATCATAATGAATGGCGCATCTCTGACCGCTGTGGTTGGAGTTATCCATGTTGCAATTTCCAACATGAAATATATATCTTCACTAAACAGGCAACAAGGGAATTGTCATCACGGGTGTGAGCGGCCTTGTTAAAAGTGTCATGAAAACAGACCAACAAAAATATTGTGATTCATCCCTCTTTAAATAGGGCATTTTCTACATCATGTTCGGCTCTGTGCATAAGCCATTACAAACTCATCAACGTTACACACCAGGAAATAATAAGTGTGTGTTCATCTGATCTAGTTAGTGAGTGCCTGGTTCGTCGAACTTGACGCGCAAAAGACCATGTCATTCCATTGTTCTTAAACAAGGCAACTTTGAAGTCTCTCGCACTGCGTGGCAAAAATGATGTTTTCACTCTAAGAAAAAGCACGATTTTTGATCAGAGAATGGACATAGAGACTGCCTAAACAGCTCGGTGTCGGCACCATGGACAATGGTTTATCTCAGAAAAGGTGCAAGCTCCTTATGACAGTAATTTCTTCATCATCATGTTACCTGACCAAACGAAGTTTATTCGAACTTGTGAATACATTCAATACTTTATAAAGGAGTTCTAATAAAAGAGACGCATCATCAACAGCAAATAATGCACTTGATGTAACACACAAACGCTGGCATATGTACTTCTATCATCCATCAAACTTAGTATACCATCACTCGTAATTGCAGGGATTTGCCAACAAACGCGTCCTAAGCTTCCATTCGAAAAAAAGTGACGTCTGTGCTGAAACGTGTGCAGCTGGTTTAAGTCAAGAGTGAGCAGCTTTTTAGAAGCCAGTGTAGTCAAGATGGCTGATAAGCTCATAGTATGTGCATGACTCAGTTTACGCTAAGATGTCGATACTGCCCATGACACTTGACTTCGGGTGTGGAAAAACCAGCAACTCGCTCATTACTTCACATAAGATTAACAATCACGAGGCATGCAAACAAAAAACAAAAAGCATTGTAAAAATATTTCACGACAAAAATGAGAACAGTTTCCTTTCATTGCTGATCAATTAACTATAGTTTTTTCTGGCATATATATATCAATAGCAGTGTTCGTGGCAGATGCTGCCAGATAGGTTATATAGACTCTCTGAACTTGCGAAACGACAGTGCGATTGCCGGATGCAATACAAAGTGAAATTTCAGAACTTTATCTTGATGCTCTACGGCATTGAAATGTCTCACGAAATTTAAATAAGTATGTGCGCACTTTGAGAACTAAATTTTTCAAAGCACTAGAGTAGGAGCTACCACAACTTTTGAGCTACCCCAGAATATCTCTTCATACCGCCAACCACGGTGTAGCACTCGTTACCGTGATCGGCTACTGACTGTAAGGTCATAGGTTCAACCCCTGCCACTGTGGTCTCATTTCGACGGTGGCGAAAGGGCAGAGGCCCGTGTAGCGTGCGATGTCAGCGGATTAAAAGAACGTTTGGGCAAAATTTATGGAGCCCTGTCCTACATCGTCTCAGAAAATTGTATCACAATTTTGGGGTGTAAAAGTTTTCACACGACTACACATTCATATCTTTCATGCGATTGCATTCTCTGTATCATTCTCTGTCAGCTTTTTGTGATACTTGGTTCAATATCTCTTGATACTTATAAGCATCGCTAACACATATAGCAAAGTCCTTTCTATTCTCTCTTAGGAATCACGTTGTCAAGTAGGCTAGCGAAGTTCGTTTCTTCGAACGCCTCAAGAAACAGTACTGAACGCGTCAAAGAATGGAACAACGACGAGGGTAACAGTATCAAAACGAAAGCAAACAAACTGGTCGTTTCTGGACTTTTCCCCCTGTCACCCCACTCTCGTCTATTTACTCCTACTTTGTATTCGCAAAAGTTTTCTTCATACCATCCATGCTTGAAACAGTGCACCACGAGAAAAGAACTCAGGCAGAAGCCTCTCAGGTCCCCGTTTTTTTTTTTCACCCAGGCACTGAACGAACAATTTGGGCCGCGATGAACGGGGTAGCAAAAAAGAACGCATTTTGCTTTGCATGCTGGTATATCTCGAGTTCCCGTTGCTTATCGTTTGCTTCGCTTTTTGCCCCGAAATGCCCATCCCCGAATTCTTTCTTCAGCCTTTCTCTTTGCGTCTTCGGGAATGACACGACAAGGCCCTTTCGACCCGCAATCAAATATTATGCAAATGAACGCATTTGTCTCGTCACCCGAGCCCCGCAATACTGAAAGCTGCGGCTGGTTCACACCTTCTCGTCGGGTGCACCACTACCCTCCAAGGACCGAGTTCTTGGCTAGAGACAGGCGCAAAAATGAGGAGGGCGGAGCGGACTTTTGATGTTCGGAGCGGGTCGAGGAAGCATTTATGGATGGCTGTATGTACGTAATCATAAAGCTTATAGGACAAACGAGGCACTAAAGAGAAGATTAAAAAAGGAAAAAAAACGGTCTTCCTAAAACGAAATAAACCTATATAACGAAAAAAAGTGAGAAAAGACCGAAAGTGATTTGGACATGTTAGAGGTCGGAAGATTGAGCCCGGGAATTAAAGGATGTCCCTCCTTTCGTGAGACGTATTGATAGCTGGATCAACGCCACTATCTTTTTTTTTTCTTTTGTCGTAACACGGAATATTTTAAAGTTTCATCATTCTTTTGTTGAATATTGAAGGATGCGAGCATTCACACTTTTGAATAATACCCAGTAATAAGATACCCAGACATTTGATTAGTTGCTCATTTCCCTGTTACACATCGGTAAATAAATATCAGCCTGCTATAAGCCTTTTTTGTTTTATCTGGTGTCAGCAACCAACCATCAGCGCCATAAAAATACGTTCGCTGAATTACAGACAAAAAGAAGGGAAAAGAAACGAAGCAAACGAAGTAACCTAGTTAAGTCTTGTGTTGTCTCACCAGTTTGTTCTTTTGTTCAATGAGGCTGCTTGATGCATCAAAGCTTTGTTTACTCTTAAGCGGTGTATTCATGATAGTATGCCTGTCTTAGAACATATTTGTTCATTTCTGTGTCATGGAGACCGCTTCCACAGATCATTATCATTATCATTAGCCTGACTACGGCCACTTCAGAGAAAGTGCCCCTTCCATTATCCGCCAATCAACCTGGTCGTGTGCTCCCTGTTGCCACGTTACACTGCGAACGTTGTAATCTCATCGGCCCGCCTAACTTTCTGTTTCCTTCATGCATTTGCCTTCTCTCAGAATCTAGTAAGTCAGCCTAAATGACCAGCGGTTATCCTGCCTACGTGCTACGTGCCCAGCCCATGTCAATCCTTTCTTCTTGATTTTCTTTCAACTATATTATCTTTAACCCCGGTTTGTTCCCTGACCCAATCTGCTCTCTTTCAGTGTCTTAAGGTTACACCTATCGTTATCCTTTCCATCGCTGGCTGTATCGTCCTCACTATAAGCTGAACTCATTTCCTAAGCCTCCAGGTTTCTGCTCCGTAGGTAAGTACCGGCGAGATGCGGCTGTTATATACCTTCCTCTTAAAAGTTAGTGGCAGATTATCATTCATAATTTGAGAATGCTTCCCGAATGTGATCCATCCCTTCCTTATTCTGCTAGTTATTTCACTCTCATGGTTTGGCCCCGTGGTGACTACCTGTCCTAAGTACACATATTTCTTTACAGCTTCCAGTGCCTCTCCACCTATCGCAAAGTGATGTTTTATGCCAAGGCTATTGCACATTACTTTAGTTTTGTGCATATTATTACACACATAACTTTTATAGATAGCTGGAGCGAAATTGTACGACCCATAAGTTTTGTTTAGATTTTATCGCGTGTCAACGCGATAGCGGTAAAAACATTATTTCGCAGAAATTCCGGCGTTGGTGTCGGCGTCATTGGTTCTGAGCAAAAAATCTTCATCCTATGCGTGATCGAATACTGGAGAACAATGCAAATAAAATAAACGATAAAAATTTTGGGCCAGAGTAGACACTGAAACTGGGTCGTTTGGGTCTGAGTGATATCGAACCCGGCTCATTTGCGTGGCAACCGGATGTTCTACCACACTGCTACGCCTTTTTCAGCGACAGCTGTTACGAGATCACAACTCGGGTCACACGCGTCACCGTAGTTGTCCGCTGCCGCCACCACCGCCACTGTTGTCTGTAACCACTTCGCACAAAATAAGAAAAAGACCTAGTAGCAAGGACACCCACCGTCGGCCCCGAACCCGGGTCCGTTGCGTGCCAGCCCAGTATTCTACTACTGAGCCACGCCTGTGCTTGGGATTAGTTCGCAAACTTGCCTTGGGCAGGTTTGATGTCGGGGAAGGAATCGGGTGAATAGAGTAATAAAGCGTTTTAGAACAGCAAAAGAGAAACAAGTAATCACACAATGCAAATCGTGTAACGAGTGGGTTGTCCATTGATATATCCTATTAAAAAAACTTGTTTTCGTCGTTACTCCAGAATTACAGGCTGGAGCGACGAGTATACCCTCCACCACACCCAAAATTGACAAAACAGGAAAGCGTAATAGTAAGACGCCTGCAAAGCAGCACATACACCATGGGTCCCTAATGCACCGTCTCTACCCAACGAGATATATCTCTATGTGCCCGCTTTGCAACGTAACGGATAACCTCTCACACTTGCTTCTTGCATGCCAGTGTATTGCCAGACGTAATCTGCAACAACACACGACTGATAATGAAGCAGGACGGACGAACAAAGACATAACCGAAACGTGGAAGGCGAAGCTGGCCCTCGAGGACCTAGATGACCAACAACAACTCGTCGCCAGGGCCAAGACGGCAGTAGAAGCCAGAGGGTTCCTAGACTAAGGAGCCCTACCACCTCAGGGTGACACCGGGCATTGCTCGGGGCACTGTTTCAAAATAAACGTTTACTTCTCTCTCTCTCTCTCTCGCTCATCTCATAACAGTGGCACATACCCACTTCAGCCATAATTCCTCATCGTCGCCAGCCACTGCATTAACAACTGCCACAAAACTCCTTTCATGTGTTTAGCGGATACCACACTTGTCAAAAGAATGACGAAGAATAGCATAGTGGCTGCCGGCCTACTACCAAGAAATTCATATTATTAATGCCATAGTGGAAACCCATAAAGTGAACTTGCAGCAATTACCTATTAAGTGATTAGAAAACACTCTGAAAGGCCACTCTTCTAGCTTTCGCTGTGACTACGCTGCGCTTTCTACGCAGTCATGGCATTTTTTTTCATTATATTTATTGCACCGCGTATGGCAATATTTAACAGTGGTGTAGTGATACCCTCACTAAGCACCTGTAATCACTCAACTACTGTAGCTTGCGAATACAGTGAAAATACCTCTCTCTACTTGAAAAGGCAGTGAAAGCAGCTTTCGGGCTCTATAAACACACGCGACGTTTATACATGCTTCCCAATACCACAATAAATATTGCAGTAGTATTGCGTGGCGCAAGCGACCATCAAAATCGGGTGTCACACCATGTTAGTATTACAAAAGTGCATGTTCTGAAGCCGGTAACTCACTACCAAAGACACACAAGCTACTGCGCTTGTTTCCTGACGGCCGCCTAGTGGAGGCAGAGCAAGTCCGAAATGATTTCATGCACTCAGTGTTTGAAGTACGCACTAAGAACGTAACATCGCTATTGCGTTCAACTGCTAAAGACGAAGCTTCAGGGTCTGTTGTCGTTTTTAAATCTGTTTCTTTCTCTGTAAAAGTTCAGAGTTTACTCCCTACAAAACAAAACTATTGTCCACTGTGCACCAACTCGACCGAACATTGCCTACTCGGAACCGGCTCAGCATATTTAAGGGAATCACCGGCAGATCACCTCGGGCACGGCACCGCACCAGAGATGCATGTGTTTCAACCGCTCAATTTGCAGGCCACGATTACCTGGGCTGTCTGCTCCTACCTTGCTGGCACGTGCGCACTGGTCCCCGATGGCACTTCACCGGCTTGGCCTGCGTCTGCATTTTTCATGCCGACGCTGAACAAGCAAATCTGGACGCACATCTGGCCGCTAGGGGCATCGACGACTACGCCTGACGGAACCGGCTCAGCATATTTAAGGGAATCACCGGCAGATCACCTCGGGCACGGCACCGCACCAGAGATGCATGTGTTTCAAACCGCTCAATTTGCAGGTCAGTGACTACAAATACGCCGTCTGTGTTAGGAGTAGCAATTACTGTTTGATTGCGGTGTCGTGCCCAGCCGAATGGTGTGATGCTTTGAAACGATCTTTGTCACGAATATCTCGTTTCTGTCTGGTAATCTTTGATATGCTGCTCATGCTGTCGGGTGATATTGAATCGAACCCAGGGCCTATGAGCAAGATCGAGTCTGAGGCTTTCGCCGCAGCTATGTTAACCATACAGAAATTAGAGGAAGGGCATGCAGCCTTGTCAGCGCAATTAAGCGAGACCATTGAAAAACTGACGGCTTCTACGAACGAAGTGGCTCGTTTGACTGAACGCATTTTAGCGCTTGAATCATCTGTCGCGTCACGTTCGGCAACTGGTACCGGTACGCCTAATAACTCCCTGCACCAAATTTCGGATCATTTGACCGAGATTACGTCCAGGTGTAACGATACCGAAAACAGACAGAGGCGGTCTAACTTGCTTTTTTTTGGAATAGAAGATGACCCTAAGGAGGGATGGGCAGCATCTGAAAAAAGAATAATCGAATTCTGCTCCGAAAAATTCAACATTTCTTTGACTGGCGCACAATTCGAGCGTGTGCACAGGCTGGGGAAATTCAGAGACAGCAAACAGAGACCTATAATAGCCAAACTGACTTTCTTTAAAGATAAGCAGCAAATTCTTGCGTCAGCTCCAAAACTAAAAGGGTCAAAATATTCTATCGGAGAAGATTTTTCTCTAGCTACGCGACAGGCACGAAAAAGCCTAATTGAATTCGCTAAAACGCAAAGAAAACCGTTTAAGCTCTCAGTTGACAGGCTACGCATGGATGGCAAAACCTACATACTTGATCATGCCAGCAAAACCGTTATTCTATCAGAAAGATAGCTCGCAACCAAAACATGTCCACCTAAACACCACCAGAAACCTAAATCACATTTGGCGACCCCTTCTTTTCTGATATCATTTACTAACATTAGAAGCATAATACCCAAGCGCGATACAATCTGCTCTTTTCTGGAAGACAACAATTCAGATATACTCGTGCTCACGGAAACTTGGCTATACCCTGCAATCACAAATAACGAAGTTCTTGTTGGCAGTGAAAGATATAACATATACCGCAAAGATCGCGTCGACAGGAGAGGTGGTGGTGTACTTCTTGGTGTAAAAAATACAATCTCTTCGTATGTACTGAATCTTGACTCACCCATTGAAATAATTTGGATAATGTGTTTGACTAAACACGCTAAAATTCTGGTTGGCAATTGTTACCGTCCGCCTGATTATAATAACACATTTGTACGTGATCTTCGTCATAGCATCAAAAATGCCAAAGATCTTTGCCCTACTGGTGTAGTTTACCTATTCGGTGACTTCAACCTCCCGCTGATTGATTGGACAAACTTCTCATCACCATGCTGCCTTTCCACAGAATTCATTAACTTAGTCTTGGACTTTAACCTCTCGCAAGTCATTGATCAACCAACCCGTGGTTTAAATACGTTAGACCTATTACTAACTAATGCTCCTGATTCAGTGAGGACAGTCTCTTGCCTAAAGGGCTTCAGTGATCACAATTTAATCGAGGTAACGTTGGACTTACCTGTACCATTTGCAGGAATATCCAAAAAGAAAATTCGGGACTACAGCAAAGCAAAGTTTGACAAAATAAGTGCACAGCTTGAAGAATTTTTTAGCAATGTCCTCTTTCCGTCATTCTACAACAGGTCTGTAAATGAAAACTGGGTGCTTTTTAGAGACAAGATGTCTTCATTGATAAACCAATATATCCCTGTTATCACTGTTTCTAATGATCTATCTAATCCCTGGTTCACTAAATCCCTCCGTAAGCAAAGAAACAAGAAAAAACGCCTGTACTGCAATGCCAAACGCAGTGCTACGCCCTCCGCTTGGGAAAAATACAAGCAGTACTTGACTGACTACTGTAAAGCAATATGCAACGCCAAAGAAAAATATTTTCACAACGACCTACCTTCTCTTCTGCAAAATAATCCAAAAAAATTCTGGCGCCTCATATCCCCTGACCACGGTTCCAACCAGTTGTCATTACTTAATGAAAACAACATTCCGCTTTCAGACTACGAGTGCTCCACTACTTTTAATACCTTTTTTTCATCTGTATTTAGCCAAGAAGATTCTTCTGACGTACCACATATCCCTGATTACAACTTCCAATACATGCAGCCTATTGAAATTACGGTGGAGGGTATCGCATGTCGAATTAAACAGATTAAGGCATCCTCATCAGCTGGTATAGATGATATCAACTCTAAGGTAATTAAAAATACTGTTTCCATATCTAGCATTACATTATACCACATTTTTCGACAGTCGCTATCGTCTGGAAAACTTCCAGACGACTGGAAAATAGCCAAAGTAGTACCCATTTTTAAATCCGGAGATAAGAACTCACCTAAAAATTATCGCCCAATCTCGCTCACATGCATATGTTGCAAACTCCTCGAACACATAATCGCCTCCCACGTATACAGTCACCTCGAGACTAACAAATTCTTCTTTTCAAACCAGCACGGATTCAGAAAGGGCATGTCATGCGAAACACAGTTACTAGAATTCACTACAGACATTCATTACAACATAAATAATGGCCTACAGACTGATTGCATATTTCTTGATTTCGCCAAAGCATTCGATCGTGTCGCCCATTGTCGCCTTATTTCAAAATTATCTGCCCTCCGATTAGACTCCCTCACTTTATCTTGGCTACGCAATTTTCTGTCACTTCGCAAGCAGTTCACAATCGTTAATAATTCTTCCTCTCCCTCTTCGTATGTCTCTTCTGGCGTCCCACAGGGGAGCGTTCTTGGCCCATTACTTTTTCTTATCTACATCAACGACCTCCCAACTAACATATCATCGGATATCAGAATCTTCGCTGATGACTGCATGCTCTACAGACCTATAAACTGTCCTAACGATCACTCCATCCTTCAAGATGATCTGAACACTATTTCTAACTGGTGCAGCACTTGGCTTATGAGGTTGAATACTAATAAGTGTAAAGTTGTTTCTTTTGGACGTAAACAGGTCATATCTAACTTCACTTACCATATGCAATGTGACAGGCTCTCCACGGCGACTTCTTACAAGTATCTTGGCATCCACCTTACACCAGGGCTTTCCTGGTTTGATCACATCACTAACGTTTGTGCAAAAGCCTCCAAAACATTGGGGTATTTACGCCGAAACCTTCGTCGTTGTCCCACTAACATTCGCAAAATGTCTTACCTAACTTTCGTCCGCCCGCAACTTGAATATGCCTCATCTGTTTGGTCCCCTTCCGCTCAGTATCAAATTAACATGCTGGAAACAATCCAGAACAGAGCCACCCGTTACATTTCTAGAAACGATGACATCAATTCCAGTGTGACTCAGCTTAAACTCCATCATTCCCTCCAAGCATTAAATGTTCGTCGTCACGTGTCCTTGTTATGCCTATTTCATAAGTACGTCTACAGTAACAAAACATCGTCGTTGCACCTTCAACGCCCGCTCTACACGTCACGCAGATTACATAACCATCTCAGCTTCACTCGCATTTTTGGAAACACGAACGCGTTCAACACATCCGCACTACCACAAGCCATCCGCATGTGGAATGATCTTCCCGACGATATCGCCTCTGATAGCAACCCCAACACGTTTCGGCAAAAAGTTCAGACGCATTTCCTTAATATTTCATCTTGACGTTCTTTTACTTCTTTTCCGAGGGTTTTTATGTCACGGAGTGTTCTTATATACTTCATCGCCATGTTTTACGTATTGCTGACTTATTGCTTTGTTAATTTTTTTTTGTTATTACTAACCGACATTGTACCGTTTTTATTTTGAAATTTACATGCGATTTTTCACTGTAACCCCCCTTACTCAATGCCTTCTGGCCTGTAAGGTATTTTCAATAAATAAATAAATACTCCACGCCAGTTCTCCACACCATGTCTCGGATGTCTCTACACTAACTTCAGCTGTTACAAGCACGAAGCTCACGCATATGTGCGGGGGTTTCACAGGCAAAAACATGAGAACTAAACTTTATAGTAATTAGAAATGTGGAGACATGTTGGCACCTTTTTAGTCTAGTCAGGCAACCTTCACATCCGCTCATATCACACATCATGCGCCATGCCCGAGCAAAATTACACCATGTGTACCAACAGTACATTTCTCTGCTTCCAGTGTCGACCCATTGGACAGTGGACGAAAACTACCCGCCATAGTTGTTTGAGCTACCAACATTTGAAACGTCAATAGAAGGACTTTGCAGCAGACATGAAGTGCCGAGCATTGCCGCACAGCAGCTGGCATCACATCATCTGTTTGACAGGTACCAAGGCTAACTGACGTGTACACTGACGGCACCGTCGCCAAAGAGACAGCGACATCAGTATTTAAAATTCCGAAATTACGCGAAGAATATGCATGTTGGTTGGGCGATCTCTTCTCTTCAATAACGTTGCAGCTCGTAGCAGTTTTGCTAGCCGTAAGCTTTATTAAGCTGTTAACGACACCAAGAAAGTGGGTGGTATATACACACTCTCTGGAGGCACTCGCATGTGTGGAAAATGCTACTTCAAGACACATTGATGTGCGTATAGTATACGCTCTACTAAAGGAGCTTTCAGTAGCTATGAAGTCGTATAATCAAGTGGCATTTCAGTGGGTTCCCTGTCACTGCGGAATAAAAGAAAAAATGACAGATGAGTTGGCGAAAACTGCTCATCATTCTACGTAAACGTGCCTCATTCCGGTATCTCAATATGATGTAAATATTGATTGATATGTGAGGTTGAACGTCCCGAAACCACTATGTGATTATGAAAGACGCCGTAGTGGAGGGCTCCGGAAATTTTGACCACCTGGGGTTCTTTAACGTGCGCCCAAATCAGATAACACGGGCCTACAAGGTTTCCCCCTCCATCAGAAATGCAGCCGCAGCAGCTGGGATTTGATCCCGTGACCTGCGGGTCAGCAGCCGAGTACCTTAGCCACTAGACCACCGCGGTAGGGCAATAAAATGTAAATAGAATTTTAAGAACAACAAAACGTGAATTATGCATGTCTACCTGGTTCACAGACAAAACAAAGGAATCAATCCTATATTCTGCTGTTCCTAATCTTGAATACTAATTAGACCGTGACCTCCCAAGGCGTCTCGACACACTCATACATCGCCTAAGACTCGGAACTGCTTGCACAAAGCACTTACTACTTCGTATTCAGCGTGCAAAATCGCCAGCATGCTCATGTGGGCACGATGACGAGGATATTTGTCACCTCTTGCTCGACTGTCCGAAACACGACACACACTGAAGGTGACTAGAACAGGAACT